>VZTJ01002332.1:748441-803754 GCA_013397795.1 Orthonyx spaldingii | reverse complement strand
CTCTCCCGCCCAAAAAAGTGCCCGTCGGGGGATTGTATGGAGGGCACACAGCCCTGCCGCCCCCGCCCGACCCCTCAGCCGCGGTCACTCTCACCCCTGAGCACCCCTACCCGCGCTCCCACGGGGGTCCTGTCCCTTCCACCGGGAGACGGGCTTATAAATATAATGCATCTCTCCGACAGCTCCGAGCGTTCCTCTTTGTCCTCTCCATCAGGGGCTTTCCCTGCTTGGAGCATCTCTAGGGGTGGCATCAGCCCCCGCTTTTCTGTCCCCAGCCGCCGCACGGGCACGTCCAGCGGGGCCGGCTCGGGGGGAGTGCTGGGGGGTGACAAGTTGGGTGGACCCGCGGGTACCAGCGGTGACCTGGCGTGATGCGCGCGTCCGGGACGGGTGCGCGCGGCCTTCTCACGCTCGTTCGGTGTCGGAGGGGCCGTGGGAATGATGGTGGGAATAATAGCATCGTGTTTTCTCTCCATGGGCAGGTGGCTTTTGTGTGCGCTGGCGGAGGGGGATTGCCGGAGAGGAAATGTTCCTCTTCCCCTGTCCATCTAGTCCCTGTCCCCATCTGAAATCCGCATATATTTAAAGAGAAACAAATTGAGGTGTTTTACATAAAATAAGCCGCTCCTCGTTGTTATTGGAAGGGATTGAAATGCGCGTTCCCATTAAAATGACATTAGGCGAGAATTTGTTTTGCAAATGCGAAATGTAAATTCATCTTGTGCCAGGGTATGGCGTGAATGAGTGAAGGGAGGGTGGTTTTTGTTGTAAGGAATGGGTAGTTCGCTCTGTTTATTTAAAGAGCCGTTCTTCCTTTTGGGGAAAAAAAAGCTGCTTAAAAAAATAATAAAAAATCCCATTTGGTACAGTTTACATTCAGAAGAGCATTATCAAAACATTTTCCATTTGAGATGTGAGAATAGAAGGCAGCAGAAGAATTCTCCTCCCACCTCTGAGGACATGCAGTGAAAATTCCTGAAGCACAAAAGGTTTTTCTCTGAGGGTATGATTATACCCTTTTTTTTGGCGTGAATTAATATTTTGTAAGGGCTGCGTTAAAATGATTAATTATTCTGTTTAAAATACTGTGAAACTGAAAACCAAATAATTTTTTCAGAAGGAGAGGAGTAGCTCTTCAGGAACTTTAAAATTAGGGGGGAGGGAATATAATACCTTGCTGAGGGTGATGTTTTAATGGTCTGCCCACCACGGTGTGGATGCAGTGAGCTGGTGTGGGAGTGGGAGACAGAGGTGACAGTTGCCTAAACACACGACAGGTTCAGTACAAAGGAATTTTCTTTTAAAATGAGTTTTTAAATTTACTTGTCTTTGAAACATAGCTTCGATGAGCCTTTATCCAATTCTGTGTGAGTGCTGGGATCAGGTGCATGTGGGACACACAGC
The DNA here is from genome assembly GCA_013397795.1 of Orthonyx spaldingii. Lineage (NCBI taxonomy): Eukaryota > Metazoa > Chordata > Aves > Passeriformes > Orthonychidae > Orthonyx > Orthonyx spaldingii. Next base: position 802,350 of record VZTJ01002332.1, on the reverse strand, counting down.
AGAGCAGTCCCATCCCAAAGTGGTGTCCAGTGCTGGTGTCCAGCATCCCACCTGCCCCGTCTCCCTGCACTTCGTGCTGCTGCCCTGGCTGAGCCAGAGAACAGGGAGGATGGTCCTGGCTCTGGCGTTTCACGTCCCCTGACAAGTCTAAACCATCTCCACAGCTCTGAAACCAGAGCTTGCGCTCATTGTCCTCCGAGCTGTCAGCTTTTTAGATGAAGCAGCATGTTCTGGAAGCGCTCACCACAAAGTCGGTGGGTGATTTATCTCCTGTTTTCACAGCCCGAACGGGGCGTGCAGGATGCTCGCCATGGGAATTTGCCTCTGGAGCTGGGGTGGGGGGAAGATTTGGGTCTTGGCTGTGGTGTGGCTTCTCCTCACACGGCAGTGGGTGTGTGATGTGGGGTCAGACACCTCTGTGTTTGTCCCCGGAGCAACCGTGTCACAGCAGTTCCTTGCAGCCCTGAGCTGGAGGAGGAGAATTTACATCAAACAAAAGGCTGTGGAGGGCTGTGTGTTTATAGACGGGAGGCATAGCTGAGATGTCCTCGGCCAACTTTCCACATCCATCCTGTGGATGCCTCTGGAAGGTGAGGTGGAAGAACTCCAGCCACCAGAGACACGAACACTTTGTGGCTGTGTGTGTGTGTGTTTGCAATTAAGATAGGAACTTGGGAACCATTATGCCTTGGAAAAAAATAAAACCCCAGCCCTGGCTTCCTTGATGCTCTCCAGCACTAAATCAAAACTACTGTTCCCCTCTAAGGATCCCTTTCACGGACACCACTGGCTCCCGGCGCCATGACCTGAGGTTTGCACAGTTGAGATTTGCTGTTAATAAAGATCAGATGTTTATACAGTTGTGTTTCTGACTCAGACCTGTGAAAAAATAGGGATAGTACAGATGTGAAATTCCTTCTCTGTGCGGTTGGAAAAATCCTTTTGAAAAATTAAAGGCAAAATCCAGGAGGAATGACCTTCTGGCGATGGAAGATGGTGTGGAGGAGTGAGGGTTGTGCTTATGGGGACAAAGTGCTTCAGGCTCTGGCTCCTTCTTGCTTACAAAGCTGGCAGGTCTGAAAAAAACATATATGCCACATTATCAACCAATAATTCCTTCATGCTTAGTAAAACTTAAACGAGGCTTAAACCCTGATCTCACTGGAGTCATTAAATTGATTTTTTTTTTCCCCTGCTCAAAGAAAGATCTTGGATGTTGAACACAGGCATCTTTGTCTTCTTAAAAACTGCTTTATTATTATGTGTACAGATCCCGTCTTTGTGTGTGTGTGGTGTGTGGGGTTTTTTTCTTTTAATTTTTAGACAAATGACAAAAGCATGCAGGAAAGGAATGCAGAAATGCCAGGCTTAATATAAAGCATGCAACTGCACTGCATGCCGGGAATCCTAAAGGATACAAAACCTTTAACAACAGCGGTTAATTTTTAACAAGTTCACTTGCATAAATATTTATGAACAAAAGTTTTTACACTATTATCTCTTGGGTTTTTGGAGAGAGAAAAGACCTTTGGTGGATTTTGACAGTAAGCTGTGATCTGGCAGAACAAATTCGTGTTTCTCACTGGCGCTCCCCAGTACGGTATAACACGGTTTGCCCTGGAGTCGTCTCAGATGCCGATGGGTGGGCAAGTGTCCTGGGTAATTTTAGGGGGGAATTCTCCGTTTTCATTGGTTTTACAATTGCTTACGAGAGGAAGCCTCGAGCTTTGTGTTGTTCTTTGGGTTGTAACCAGCCACTTAGGAACCTACACGGTATGTGCTCCTTACCCACAGATAAGCCTTTGTGCCCCGATGGGAAGGTATGCGGTCCAGCCATAAGTACATAGGCACAATTTACTTTTGCTGTTAGAATAACAATGAAGCAGGGCTTTAAAATGGCCTGGCTTTGTAAACACTTGGAGGGAGCCTGGTTTTTTAAGCCTGCAATTAATTCTGGATATTTTATCTGATGCTTTGCAGGTCAGTCATGGGTGCCTTCCCATGTTTCCTAGTCTGGTGTCTATGCTGGCCATACAGGTGCTAGGGATTTTCTAACCTTGCTTCAACAGCGTTCTGACTGGGCAGAGGTTAAGCAAGACCTGGTGCCTGTAAATGATACCTGTAAATGCATTTTAATTGGAGGAGTTCGGATTTGGAAGCTTTTTATTACACTTCAGTTTTCAGCTTGTGTTGGTGTATGTTTGTAGTGATGCCTGTTGAAATGTAGCTTCGGAGGTAAAAATACCAATGGGTTCCAGTGTGGTTGAAACCACTTCGAGCTTTTTTTTCAAAACTATTTTTAGGTTTTAAGCTTCTTTTTTCCTTCTGCCCTAAAAATGCTCACTTTTAGGCAAGCGTTTGGTTTCCTGCCCCTGTGACGTGGTACGGAGCAGAGTCTAAATTTATATCCAGTGGTGTGTTGCTTTATAGAGCTGTTTATTTTGGGGAAAACACTTTGATGGGGCTCTCTAGGGCGAACTGTGGTTGCTTTTGTTTTGTGTAAAGATTGGTCTCCTCCTGGGCCTGGGTTTAAAGCTGTATCCGGCGGGAGCAGGTTTGGAAGGATCGCCATGGGATGGAAGAGGTTTTTTCAGGTTAAATTCCGGTGTCCTGTGTCAGAGTGCTGCTAAGGGAGTTTAATTTTTTTGTATCCTCTTAGTTTTTGTGTGGAATGCTTGTTGTACAACATGTATCCAATTTGCTAATTAATTTTTACTTTGTTTTTCTTTACGGGTAGATTACTTGATCCTACCTTATGTATTAAAATACTTTAAACCACATAAAAGGAGCTGGCAGAGGTTCATTAGCTCTATCATGATGGAAGCTCTTGTACGTTTTAAATATACATTAAGCTCTTTAGGTTTCTAATTATTTTTTTCTTAACATATATAATTAAAACAAAGTATTATTAGGCATTAGAACTTACGATCTGTTTATTGCTGCTCCCTCATAGATGAGATTTTTTTGAGCCACTTCTGGACTGTATTATAGAAACTGAAATAGAAGATGATGAAAAATACCAGAGTTTCTTGCTGGTAGTGCAGGGAGAGCTGGGATGACAGCTGGAATTTTAACCTTTTATTTTAAGCAGATTTATTTATTGGCCTTTGAGTCGTTTTTGAAGAGTATAAACAGATCCTCTGAGGCTGGGATGTCTTTTGAACTAGGTGGTTAATTAAATGATACTAACTTAGAGACCAGAGACCTGAAAAATAAAGCACAAGAAAAAAAATATTAGGTTTGGCTTTAAGAATAAATAGGTTTGAAACATTTTTATGAGTCCTTGTTTCTGGCTTGAGCTGGCAGTAGGAGCTTGTTCTCGGCTCACCTGTGCTTTATAAAGCTTAGCCCAGGTGAGAAGCTGGCTTTCTCAGCTTCCAACTGGTGTGTCATTCACAACAGATTTTAATTTTGCTCACATCTAGAGGGAATATTTTAGGAAATATTTAACTGTGCTAAAACTGCAATAACATAAACCACATGTGCCTGCTTGCTTTGTTTTTGAAGCTTTGTGTGAGGGAATGTGCTTTGCTGTTATTTGACGCTCGCTTTGATGTTAGATGTTTTATGATTAGTCCCTCGAACCTCAGATAGGACTTTTGGAAAACTTAAATGAGAGCTCATCTATCTGACAGCTCTGTAAAGTCACATTCAGCTGTGAATTGTCTTGTGGTGTGTCAGTTTTTAATTTTCTTTGAAAGAAAAAAAATTAAAAAAATAATCTTGGTGGTATTAGGATGGAAGAGTTTGTGGGCTTATGTATTTCCTTGGCATATATTGGAACCTCACCCTGGACGAAGACCTGGTCTGTGGGGGAGGTGGTCCTTGGTGGTTCTGGGGTTATGTCCTGCTCCCCTTTCCCAATGGAAGACCTGCTCCCCTCTGGGGTTAGCTCAGATGAGCGGCATGGCCAGCCTTGCTTTTATTTTTCAGGGGGTTTGCATTTAGGTGACATGGACAGCTCTCTGTTTAGTAGTGATGCTGGTTTTCCCCAGCTGTTCTTGAGGCTGGAGTAGCTCATGTGGGTGAGGAGCTGGGCATGGTTTTTTGGGGGAGCAGCAGCATCTCTTCACCCTCTCAAGGCAGTCAAGCCTGGGGATTTTCAGCATGAGGCCAAGGCTTGTTGCTGCATGGTGCTACTTTGTGCTTGAAGTGGGTGAGTTTTCTTCTGGAGATCTGGGGGTTGTGCTGTTTCTCCCAGGGATGTGAGGCTTCAACTTTGTTCCTCTCAAACTCCTTTAACATCCCGGGTGAGGGGAGGAGCCTTTGCTTTTCAGGGCTTGTTTCTGGTGGTGGGGCAGTGGAGGACACCTGGGCAGGCGGGTGCTGGGATCACCTCCTGGCTTTGCGCAGCAGGAGTCAGGTGATGGTTGAACCTGTGCTTCTCCATCAGTCTCTCCATATGTGCCTGGTGCTGGTGACTTTATTTTGCAAGGAGGTGAAGGTGTGGAATATCTTGAAGGTGTTAAAAATGAACTTGTGGTATGTCCTACTGTATGTCTGATGCTGTCTTGAAGAGGTTGTGTTGTGGAATTGTCATAGTCCTGGTCTTCTGGGGATGAGAGGAGGGGATGAAAGTGACTCCTCTGGGTAGCTGGTTCCTGTCTCTGCTGAGCCTTCACTTTCTCCTCCATCAGCACCAATAGAAATTGATCTGATTCCGATGAAAACAAAAACTCAAAGACACCAAACCTTAACTGTTCTATTAAGTGCAATAGGATAAATCTAGCTTCTGGAGCCAGGATGAGGGATGGCAGTGGGGAGCTCTCCCTGTGTGCCCACAGAGCTGCCAAGGCCCTGGAGATGCTATCCTCCATGCTCAGGAGAGAGGTGCTGAAGAGAGAAGTTTCATTTTTCACCTGTATTCACAAGGGTTTGATGTTTGGGCTTGACCCCCAAGTTCTTTTGTGCATTTGCAACAGGAGTTGGGAGAGGTCCTGATAACACCTCTCAGAGAGACACACGTCCTTCAAAACCCCTTCTTGGGGGATGTGGGGAGGGAAGCATCTTCATGGTTTTACAATAAAATGTCCCAGAAATAAAATTCAATTTTTCAAAGGCTTTTCTTTTTTCTTTTAATCCTGGTGTTTGAATATGAATAGATTCCACTTGGTTGGTGTGGTGGGTGTGTTGTATTAAATGCCGAGGATTTACCTGTGCATGACACCACCACATTTCTCTCCAAATGGATTTTCTAGCGCTGCGTTTTAAGAGCATTTGCTTTTTTGTCTCAAGCTTACGGCTTAGGATTTTGTGCAGGATTGGGGTTAGTCCTTGTAAAATAGTGCATTTAAAGTAATGCACAAATTAATAAAACCCTGGACTTTCACTTGTCGCACTGTAGGTGCTTGTTGCCAGCGATTTTTCTTTTCTATTTTTTTTTTCCTCATTAAAAACAAAGACATGAATGTGCTTAGGAAGCAGATCTGCTGGGATGCCAGGTTCGAAGGGTTGCACACGGATGTATTGGTCCAGCTTGTTGTCTGCACATGTCCTGCTGCTGTCGCCCCGGGTTAAAATGGGGCAGGGAGGTCTGTGTCCCCCTTGCCATGCCCTGCTTGTCACTGGTGCCCGTAATGAGCTGCCTGCACCTTTGCCACCCAGCTCGTGTGAGCGGGACTGCTAACCATTATCGAGGCTCGCTCAGCAGAATGTGGCGTGGTATCTGCCTGGCTGCTGTCCTTGCACCTAGAGACGGTGCCCGTGCCCCGCAGCTGCCGGCGCGGGCGATCCCCCGTGGGAATGCCGGAGGCTCGGTGTCTGGGACCTTGGCGAGATCAGGGCAGGCTGTGCCCCTGCTCTGGATGCTGACCAGTAGCCCTGGCCTCTGTCCTTTGATGGATACCAGCATGTGGGACACCGGTCACAGGCATTCCTTGTTGCTGGTGCTGTGTGGTGTTTAAAGGCTGGGGTGGCAGGAGATACCTGATGCTGTGCCTTGTGTGGCTGCCTTGATGAAGATGAGTGCCCTGTCAAAGGAGTGGCAAAGCAACAAATGGTTCCCGAGATAAATAGAATTTCCATTAATGAACTATAATAGCTTTGGATGCCAAATTAAAAGAAGTGTGTCTGGAGGATGAAAAATAAATGCATTTTCTGTCTCACTCACTAGTTCTCATCTCTTTTGATTTTCTTTATCATCAGAGAGACATTTTAAATTTTTTTTTTTAAAGCCAGTTGTGTTTATTTTGGTAACAGTTCATTGGCTGCTCTGTGTACAGCAGCTTTCTCTTGAAAGTACTGAAACTATATTAAAAGTGCTTTTGGCTGTCATCTTTTATTTTGCTTCTCCTTCGTTCTTTTCCCAAAGCTGGGTCGTTGCTATATCAAATGCTCTGAAACTGTCTGGTAGCATTTTCCCTGCGGTGCTCCGTATAAACTGGAAATAAAAAGGCAAGAAATTGCAGGATTTGGATTTCTGCAGCTTTTCCCCCCTCTGTGTGTGCATGTGTGTGTCCCATTGAAGTCTGAGCAGCTGTCTCCATCCGCACAGCCTGCTTGATGGCATGCACAGATCTGTTTCTTGTGATTAAAAGGAGAAATAATACCCCAGTGTTCAGAGAGGGGCTGGGGGGTGAGTGGGCACCCAGGGAGCAACCGGTCTTCCCTCCTGCCTGCCCCTGCCTGCTTGGCCCAGTGACCAAGGGAGCTGCAACCCCTGTGCTTGTCCCTGCATCCTTGTGGCTTTGTATCCCAGCCGAGGAAGCATTGTGTGGTGTTGGTGGTGGGCTGTCCTGCTGCAGCATCTCCACCCCAGGGTGGGCTTCTGCACCCTGCACTGGCGACCTGCAGAGGCCCCGTGGTTTTTATTCTATTCTGAGGGTGTCGAAACATTTCGGCGGTGCTGCAGTCGCTCGCTACCGGCGTGCTTTGAAAAATACCCAGCAAGTGTCGAGCATCTGTCTGTGAAGGGGGAGGAATTCCCCCCCCGTTATTATTTTCTCCCGGTTGTTCTCGCTTGGTGTGGTTTTGGCTATTATGGGTTTGTAAAATAGAACTATATATGACCTTTTATCTTACAAGAAATAGGTTAAGCCATTTTTAAAGAAAGTGGTGGAGTCAGCAGTGCTGCTAAGGAGCTGCTTTCGCATGGTTGATAGGCTGTGAAGGCGCTCAATGGACTTTGGTTTCAGAGACAATATCTGTTTAAATTAATCTTTGTCAGATACATGCCACTGCAGACAATTCAAATTCCATTTGCTTTCTGATCTCATAACAAAAAAGCACCTTACACTGGTTCTTTTATCGGAAAATTAACTTTTGTCTGTGTGTCCTGGAAACAGGGGTGGCATAAAATCTAGTTAAAAGGCTCTGTTATAGGAGGATTCTGTTGCTTTGTACAAGGCAGACTTTTTTTTCCCCCCTTCTTTCCCCAGCGTGCATTTAAAAAGAAGACGAGTGTTTGAGATAGATTAAGGAGAATGCCAGCAGATGGACCGATTCTGTTGTTGCTGCTGGCAACCATCTAAGCAGCCATTTTGAACAATGCTGATACCGGGGTACTGATAACACAAAGATGAGGATGGGATAAATATCCAGCTAGTCCCTTTCTCCCCGCCTGCTCCTCCTCCCTCCCTTTCACGCCGCTGCTGCAGCCCTGTTATTAGAGAACCCGATTGTTTCCAGAGAAATGCTTCATCCTCTTAGCTCGGCTGGTGGATGGATGTCTAGCGTTGCTTATCTCCTTGATTTTCCTCATGTTTGGTGGAGACACTGACAGATCAGCTTCTCCCAGGAGCGCCCACAGCATTGGTCCTAAGCGGAATGGGATGTACATTTGGATGCTTTGCAGTTGGCAATGCTCTTTTCCCTGCCTCAGTAAAGCATGGGGTGGTTTGTCCTTCTCTTATAAGTGGAGACAGTTTCCTTCCATCCTTGTGCACATCTTATGTGCTTAATTACAAAGTGGGGGACATGAGATTGAGATCTCCTTTATGCCAAAACGATTAGTATGGGGCAGCGATTGCAAATTGAGAGCATCCCCATTGCCTGGTCTCCCTATCCCTTTCTCCCACTCATGTTGTTGTCTGGCTCTCGGGTATCTGGGTCATGTTCAGCTCCTGGACTTGCTGCTCTTGAAGTTTGTTAAGGTCAGTACCAGTATCTCTTTGGCCTGCTGGATTTTTGACACTGGAATTGGTGGCCTTTTACCTCTCTGTCTTGTTTCCCAGGTCCAAGGAAATAACCCTTTAACTGATGAAGACAACCCAACCAAACTCCATCCTCTCCTAGCAAACAACAAAAAGGCTGGTTCGTGTTTTACAGTTGGGCCAGGATGAGCATGGGGCCGTTCTGGGAAACCTACTGGGCTTTGCCCTGAGCTCCATGTGGTGTAACATGGTCCTGAATGTGGGATCTGGAGAGTAGTCAGGGGATCCTGTGTAACCTTTAAATGTTCCTGGAGCTTGAGGTGAGCAGCAATAAGCTGCTGTGTTCCTCTTGCCTTGCACAGCTCTGCAGACCATGGGCTGAAACTTTCATCTGTTGACGTTGCAGCAGCTCTGAGAGCTTTGAGTGAGGCAATGCTCTAAACTGCAGCTTTTGGTCCAGTTAAAACTTCTTTGGGGTTAAAAAATGTACAGATAAGTCTCAAAGAGATCTATACAGAATAGAATCATGGAACATATATCTAATTATACACAGTAGATGAAACTTGACTGTAAAGCAGCAGATGTAAGGATTAAAAAAAGGAGCTGGGCAAGCATTTTATGGTTTCCCTTTTTAATTTATCCCCTGTGTCTGGTACATTTGAGGAAGAAGTTACTTCTTTTTTTTTTTCTATTGGGAAGTGTCTTTTCTGTCTTGAATCTCCCCTCTTTTAAGCCTCTCTTATTTGATCTGTAAGATGTGGACTTGCCATATTTGAAGTATTTGCTAAAACAAGAGGCATCTGGCCTCAAAGTAGAAAAATCAGGCTGTAAACTCCACGTGGAAATGTTGTCATGGTGTGTTGGGAAGTTGTTGAGGTCAGCTGAGCTCTCTAAAGATTTGGACTGAGAAACTGAGGGTCTCAGTAGGTTGTCTGTCTTTGAGGTTAACTGGCATCACTGACAGATGCTTTTAATGTACTCAGAGTGCTCCAGTCCCTGTGTTGTCCCCAGCCACTTCCTCTTGTGGTGTCTTCTGCCTTTTTGCTTCACCCTGATTGGCCTCCTGTTGCATTAGGAGATGACTTCTGCAGGCTGGAAAATGGGTGAGGGAAGAAGTGCCTGTTTTAAGCAGATACCTTCCAGGAAAGGTGACAAGTGGGACAATGGAGTGTGCTCTTCTGCCCCTTAGGCTCATAATGAGGTCAGACCTTAAAAGCTCCGGCAGGTTTTGGTGGAGAGGAATTGCAGCTAATGTGTGACACAAAGCATGATGATGAACTCGGGTGGCTTCTGGTGTGCTGCTTCTGCTCACTTGCTGCCTCTGTGGAAAATATTACTCACCAACAGGCACAAAGCAAGTGCTTGTGAGGATGTCAAGAACAAGCAGTAGAATTTAGAGTACTTTTAAGCTATGCCTATATCTGAAGGAGGCACAGGGCAGTGGTGAAGTTTTTCCTTGCCTGTCTGCCTGGTGTGTGGCTTGTTTCTGGTGGCCCCCAGCTCAGCCCAGAGCCTGTGGTGCAAACACTGTGGGAACGCCTGATGGCCAAGAGGGTTTTTTTCCCCCACCCATTCCCACACCCACACAGAGGTAGTCCACACCAAGGTTTCCTGAACTGTGAGGTTTGATGAACCATTAACCTAAAAATGCCCTGAGTAGGAAGAAAATGTTTCCAAGGCCTAAAAATCTTGCAATGCTTCTGAAGTGGGAATGGGAGCTGTGGTTTGCCTAAGCAACTTTTTGTGCTTCTGGCTCTGCTGTGAGCTGGCTGTGCTCTGTGGGTGCAAGGGTATGTTTGGGATCTTGCTGAGATGGGAAGGCAACCCTCCAGGGCCAGGTCAGCCAGAGGGGCTGCCTTCCAAGCAGATGTCCTTTTGGCGTGAGGCTCAGCAGGTTTAAGACAGGATGTCCCTATACTCCAGAGAGCTGGAAGCATTGAAATAAGTAACAGGCTGGGAATGTCTGAATCCAGTTATGAATTCCTGGGGAAGAGGATTTGGCAATGGCAGGATGTCTTGTGGGCAGGCTCTGCATTGTGGGTGGGGGACGCACCTCACTGTCCCGTGGGCTCTGCTGGGAGCCCAGGTTTGGCAGGGCAGCTTGGCTGCACGAGCCCCTTCCTCTTCAGGACAGTGCCAGGTCCAGTTCCAGCACTGAAGAAGACCACTGCCCTCCTTGTCCATTGCTTCTTTTGTTGTTGAATGAGGGGAGAAGCACCTCACTGGCAAGGTGGGGGCTGTGGTGTCAGCCACACACGGCTGATGTGGGGCTGCAGTCGTCCAGCCTCGGCTGTGGTGTGGTGGCACAGTAAAGTAGGGGTCTGGTGGCTTGGGGGTGGCCCAGAGGATGAGCTGGTGGCTGCGACGTGTGTGAAGCTGGAAGATGGGGCTGCCCAGGGAGGTGGGCACAGGAACACCCAGGTGGACAGAGGTTGATTTTACTCCAGAGCTGTGTTAGTGGCTGGGACTCGGAGCCTGTCTGTCATTGAGTCCCAGTGGTCACATTCCTGAGGGCTTTCCCAGAGCTGCCTCAACAGCACGGGTGACGCTGCAGCTCAGGAAGGAGCTGTGACAGCAGGATCCTGACCCTATTTTCATAAATAGTAACAGCATCTCTAAAGGCTTCGAGGGTTTGGTTGGGAACAGAACGGCTGGGTTCCCCTGTGTCTGGCAGTGGTCAGCAGCAGATGCTTGGGGAGGAGATTAAGAAGCAGGGCTCGAGCAGAGGGATGCTTCCCTGGTGTGAGCAGTCTCTCCAGCCAAAGGGCTGCCCTGGCCCTCGGCTGCGATGTGGATGCAGAAGGAGATGGTTTGTGACAGCAGCCCTTGCCCCACATCTCCTGCAGCACTGGGATTATCCCTGAGTCTCCTCGGGGCATAGCATCCCTGCTGTGAGTGTCAGGAGGGCCCTCCCTGGCAGGGACTGCTGGCACTGCTCTGGGAGGCAGCAGTGATGCAGCACTGGTGGGGCTAAAGAGGCTTTTGGAGAGACCAGCACTTCTTCAACCCACTTCAGTGCCATCCCAGATCTGCAGGCTGAGGTTTGGGAGAGAAAGCAAAGCCAGTAAGAGCTGTGGATTTAACAGGGTGTGAGGAATGTGTAGTAAAAAAAATGTGCAGTAGCACCAGACTCTGTTTCTTTCCTTTCTCATCACAATCTTCTTGCCGGTTTGACTTTGCTAAATATTTTAGCTCTTCTCTAATTGTAGGACAAGTTAAATTCCCTGTGCTAATATTTGAACAGGGTTAGCGGTCTGGAGGCAGCTGCAGCTCTCTGAAGGGCTGCCTCATCTCAGGCATGTCTGCTCTGTGTCTGGCCCTCTCTGAGATGCCCAAGGTTATGCATTGAGGAATAGCCCCTAGTGCAGGGATATTTGCTGGAAAGAAGCAGAGCTCTTCAGCCTCCTGGTTGCAACTTTTTAACATGTGGCTTGTGGGCTGCAGTGGAATTTGTAGCCTGCAATGGAAGATGCATCCAGAGGATATCCCATGGACCGCTTTGGATGGAAGCGCTGCTGCTCGGTAGCTCCTGACACCAAGTCTGTGAGCTCTCTTTGCCTTGTGGGTTTTGGGCAGCATTACTGTATTTGGAACATACAGCTGCTGTAAGGAGGTTGGGTGAAAGGTTTTCCTTGGAGCTCAGGAGAAAGTGTTTCTTCTTTAAAAGGGTGACTTGGGGTGAGAGAGAAAGAAAGAGAAGCAGCCTAATCTTGCAATTTAAATATATTTAAAGATTCCTTCTGTTTAAGTTTGCTTCCTAGCCTTGATCAGAAGGAAATGCTGTTAGCTACAGAGTGGAATAAATCGAGGGCACCCTTATCTCTGCAAGATAAATTACTATTGTTTAGGAAAGACACTCCAGGGATTGAAGAATTTAATTAAATACACAGGGATTATGAATATGCATGTAAATTAGACAATCTAGATATGACATGGCTACAACTGCAGGGAATTGTTCGAACTTAAAAGTGTAATCATTCTTTTTATCGGGATGTGGGGATGGGTAACAAACGAGAAGATTCCCTTTCCCATTTGCCTCTGCCTCTGCCGGTCTCAGGTCATTAAGCAGTGGGAATTACCCGTCGCGGATCAGCCCTCCACAAGCCCGCAGAGATGATGCGCTGGAGCCTTTCTCCACCCTAATGAGCCGCTGCAGGAGCTGAGGGAGAAATGGGGGTTGTGGTGAGGGGCTGCCACTGCCATAATCCAGATAAGGGGTTTGGGAGGGTGGGGGATGTGGTTTGCTTCTGCTGAGACAGGGGAGGAGAGTGCTGTGGGCTGGGTGCTGCTGCAGGCTGCTGCTGGCTCTCCTGGTGCCTCTGCTGGAAAGGATTCTCTCCGAAGGCATGGAAAGATACATACTATGGTTTTAGAGTGTCTTGCTAAAAGTCACGGGACTAGGAAGTGCAAATATTGATTGATCAGCTTTTCCGCCTTTTTCTGGTGGCTTTACAGGGGTACCCCCCTTCAGAGTGATCACTGCTGTCTAGAAAGCAGCATGGAAATTGCAAAATTGTTTTTTAGAGACTAAGATCAGTGTGAACAAGAGAGGCAAGATTGAAATATTTCTTAAGAGTCAAGACTCCTGAGGAATTTACAATGAAATGTGGGAATGTACTTGTGCTGCCCTCCCTGCCAGGTTTGGGCTCTTTGTAGCATCCTGGTGATGTGCTGAGCCAAGGCAGGTTCTTCAAAGGACATTAACTGCAGTATATGGTGCTGCCTTGAATGTGTTTAATTTGCAACTCTTAGAGGTGACATCTAATAACAATGCAGAGAAATATTTTTCTTTTTTCCCCTGTGGCTCCTTTGTTTGACTTCACCTCCATCCGCTCGGTTTCATTGTTCTGCTAAAATCAGAGTTCTCTCTAGTTTGAGTCCAGGACCTGCAGGTGAAGAAATAAATTGCTACAAGGCCCCCAACCTGTGAATTATTTGTAATTTTTAAAATAGGCAGTGAAACACGGACATGATCTGACTTTGAACTTGACTATTCTTTAAAAAGAAATAATAAAGGAGAGGCTGGATCTTGACTAGATGCTTTCCCTTATCTTTCAGTTTTTTGCTTTTCAGTTGGCCAGAGCTGGATGAGATGGATCTGTTCTGCTGTCCCCATCGGGACCCCCACGAACCAGGGGCAGGAGCAGAGCTGAGCCCCTGGATGGCTTCCCTGGGGAACTGGGGGTGATCTGTAGGGCCAGACCCAGGTCTGCTGTGGGTCCCCCCTCCATGGGTGGAGTATCAGCTTCTCTCACCTCCTCCACCCCCATCGAATTGAGGGCTTATGGTAATCAGGAGCTCCGTCCTGTCCTGTTTGGGCCATGTGGGAACAATTCCTATTTATCACTTTGAAAAGTGGTTGATTTTCCAACCCTTGGCTCATGGGTTCTGATTAAAAAACAACAAGGCAAGAAACCCCCCACATGTGACAATGTGAAATATTTAAAGCCTCCATACAGCACATTTTTTCAAAAACCTTAGAAGACCTGCTTTTTATTTTTGTCAAGGAAAAATATAATAGGGGAATATTTGTATGGGTGCACAAGTGCATAGAGACAGATTTGAACCTTTGTAGTAAAGTATTTCTAATAAAAATTTAATGTCCTCAAGACAGTGTTATGGCAGCTCATTACTACTAAAGGTCATTTGAAGAGTATTGATCCTAAATGTTACAGCCGAATGTAAACTTTGACTGTTACAGTTATTAATGTGTATTTATGATCTATGGGATATGTGTAAAGGGAAAATGAGAATCTAAATGGTATGGTGAGCTCATTTGCTTCAGGATTGCCAAAGGCTGAGTTTATGCAATTCACCTCGGTTTTAAGCATGTCTGTCGTCTTTGTGTTACATAGATTCAACCTTATTTATTTTTATTTTTTTAGCTGGAAAAATCCTTTAATCCTGCCCTAGAAAAGGAATGTGTTCTTGAATTTTTGGTCATGCCCATGACACAGCCTGAGCTCTCTATCTGTGCCTAAATATTTATTGGGGAGTAGTGTTTTGCATTCAACTTCCGTGCTGACACATGTCACCATGGGGTGAACTTTGTGTGTGACTGAGTTGCAAGCATAAGTAGGAGCTCTGAGGAGCATGAATCTACTCTGAGTGTAATTAGAAGGTTATGCCACTGAAAAGCAATAGTGGTTTTTTAAAATTGAATTAATTAAAAATGTTAACATTGTATACTGAGAGAACAGGTGGTACTATATTTATATTTTTGCTATACCGTAATGCACCTATGTTTGCGCATTGAATGCAGAAAGGCTGTATTCACAGGGAATTTTAAGGCTCTTTGTATTAAAAAAAAAAGAGAGAAAAATAGACAAGAAACCTGTGGTGGTAGGAGGAAGATAAACGGTGCTTGTGATATTTCAAAGTCACATTAATCTTTTTTTCTTCCCCCCCTTTTTTTTTTCTTTTTCCTTTTAATGTATGACTTTCTCCAGGGAAATTGTCTCCTCATGACTGCAGCGGATTAATGTGCACAGATCAGCTCCTGCATTATTTTTCTGTTTTGACAGAGTGGTGATTTTTATACGCACGTCCCTTTCTGCCAAGATTACAGCTCATGTTCTTGGAGTTTGGAAGAGTTCCCTGCCAAGGAGTGGCAGGGAACAGGAAGCAGCCGTTCCGATGCACGATGTTAGCAAGAAGCTCTCCGTGGGTGTGGAGGCTGTGGGTTTGGTGCTGAGCATGGGAGCCTGGTGCAGGTTGGTGAGGGTGAATGCCCACAGCCAAATCCTGCTGTCCTGGCACAGGGTGCTGTGCCTGGTGCCCTGAGGATGCTGATGTGGTGGTTTGGTGAGGGTTCGGTGCTGGTAGCAAGGTGTGGCCATCCAGTAGTACAGAGGGGCCAGTTTTAAATGGGTTTGTTACTGCACTGAGAGTCCTTCAAAAGATCTCTCTGCTCTCTGGGCTTGTTGATGTCAGCTCATTTATTTTAAATTGCAGTTAAATATATGTTTTTCTGGTGATCTCTGGTAAAGTTTCACTTAAACCAAAAAGTGACAACTGAGCCAATTCTGGCAAACCTGTGGGAATGGGACAGGTTTGGCCTTTCTTCTTTCCCTGTGGCTCCCACAGTATCTCTGGGCACAAACTTCACATTACATTTCTGATGATCATTGCATCCTGTTTTTAATGGTTTGTCTAGACAGTGCTGACATAACTATGCAAATACTTTGGTGACCTAGTCTAGAATTAGTGCACATGAAGAAATCAGCCCTCGCTTCTGATGTTTACAATCAGTTTGAATGGCTATACTGCAGCACAACTTAAGAGGGAGGCAGATTTGGAGTTGCTCCAAAGAGCAAGTCGTGAGCAAAACACATTCAAACAAACCCATGTGGTAAATATACAGTGTATAGGGAAAACACCAAAATGCAGGTTAGCCACAGTTTGCCTTGAAGCTGTGTGACAGGTTTATGGAGTCTGGTGTAAGGCTGGAGTTCCCCCTTGGTTGGCCCAGAGTTTCTCTGGGAAGCACATAACCCAAACTCTGAACTTGGTCTGTGTGATGTTGTGCCCTGTATTTGGAGAAACTTCGTCAGCATAACAATGTGTTCCTTCCAGGCATCAGCTGTGTTGTTGACAATGCCTTGGATTAGGAGTTTGTAACTTTGGGACCAGCGGTGTGTCCGGTCAGTTAGCTCAGAAATACCTGGCACGTCAGTGCTGGTGACTCTGAGCAGTTTAATGGCACTGGACTCCACTGGCCCTGGGTTTGAGGCCAGTTTCTGCATCACTACCCCCTGCGGAGCATTTGACCTGCCTTAGATTACTAATCCCAGGTATTTTAAGATAACATAAGCTTCCTGAGCTGTAGGGACTGTGTGGATATTTCTACAGACCCCCTTCAAAGAAACCCATGTTCGGTTGTTTGCTGATGTGGTGAGGACTTGGACACCCTGAAATAAGGGTGTAACTGGAGATGAGATCCTTGGCTGTAACATGGCAACAAAGCTGTGGGACAGATTTGGTTTTGGTGGGGTTATGTAGTTCCATCTTCAATGGGATTGGTAGCCTTTGAGAGCTGGATTGCTGCCCTCGGAGAGGACAACAGCGCATTCCCCCATTCCTGTAGTGTAAACACGGAAAAAGGGGACAAAATATGAAATGTTGAGCTAATTTGTAGGGAATTAAATGACGTGTGAAAGGGAGTCTGACAGAGCAGTACAAATGGTTCTGTGCTTCATGCATAGCTAGGTAGCACGTGAAGTCACTTTCCAGATGTGGGAAAACTGTCTGCTACCCCCAAGAACTCTCTCTCTGTGTGGGAGCTGGAAGAGGTTTCCAGGCAGCATGAACAGAGAAGGAAGAAGAGGACAAGCAGGGTGTGTGCAGGGGGGGTTAGCTTTCTTTTTGGCGGAAGGAGAGGGATGGCAGTGCAGGTGGTGCCAGGAGGAGTGCCTCGTGCCAGGGCTCTTTGGGGAGCCTGTGGGTTTGTAGGCATTTAGGATGGAGGAGTCCCTTTGGGTGGCAATACAGTCCATCCTGTCAGCATGAAGTGTTGCTTTGTTTGCCCAGCGGCTGCTTTTATTCTGGGATTGCTGTGTGGAAAACATTGGAGCTGCAAGTGTCTTGGTGGAGAGGGGCAAGAGCAGGAGCCCATGAACTGGGCAGTGGGCATAGGGTGAAGGCTGGGGTATCTGTCTCGTGTGCAGTGGAATGTGTCCCCTCTGGGGTGCTGTAGGATTTATAGGTGCACATGCCTAAAAATGCTCTTCTTACTTTTCTTGTGCCTGGAGAAGTCATAGGGCAAGCAAGAATGAAGAAAGATGGCCAGTGAAACCTGGGGACGTGACCTCAATCTGGCCCTGAGGAGAGCTGGAAATGTCTCTCAGGTTGATATCTGCAGGAAAGAGACGTGTAGGCTTTATTGAGGAGGGCAGTTAGGGGTTTGAACAGCTTTCTGAACGTGAGAGACCCCTCTTGCTGCGGGTGGATGGGGGTTGTGTGCATGGGGCAGCACCGACCCTGTGTTGTGCAGGGGAATGTGGTGGGTCCAGCTCCATCATCCTGCTGCCCTCCCTGTCTGCATTGGCTGCTCCCTGTGTGGGGACAGCAGCAGGATGGAGGTGATGTGCAGATGTGTGCAAGACCCAGTGTGCAAGGGCTTGATGCCTGGTGATGGTGCAGTGACTTTCTGTGCCCTTGAGCCTTTGCAGAAGCACCACAGCAATAACCAAAGGCAACCGGTCATGACATTTCAAGGCCAGTGGGGAGCCTGGCCCGCCTGCCTGCTGCTGCTGGAGGAGGTGTTTCATGACTGCCATTAGTTACGTGCTTGAAGAGGGAGGAAACAAACCTTTACTGAATTGGAAACCTTGTGAAAAGGTCACACTTCTGAAAAGCTGCGCATTTTAAGACTGCTCAGCTCTGCAAAGCTGCCTTTGAACTGGAAGAGTGGGAGTTTAACACCCTTGCGACAGCTCTGGGCGTATTAAACCCACAAAGCAGGAGCTGGAACCAGCCATGAAGTTTAACTCTTATCAGGTGCGTGGCCTCAGGAGGGGAGAGAAGCCTGTCCCTGGTAGGTCTCCAAGGGGAAGCAGCATCAGTGTGAACCCCAACCTTCTACCACACATCAGAGTATCCACATGGGAGGGAGATGGTGCAATTGGGGAAAACTCCTCTTGTTGCTCAGAATTAGTGGGCATGTGAGGATATGGTTTCCCGGGAGCTGTGCGTCTCCAGTGCCAGTGGAAATACTCAGGTTGTAAAATTAAAAGATAGGGTAAATGTGTTTCTTCTTGTGTTTGCTTGCAATATTCTGTTCAGTTAGTCCTTTTGTCTTGGAGACTCCCATGTTACTCATATACTGTCATGTAATAAAAATGCCTTTTCCCTGGCTCTTCTTCTTGGTCTCTTTGGGTACCTGTTCCTTCCTCATTCCTCTAAACAGCCAACTTCCCAGAGTGCCAGCACCACCTCTCCCTGTATCTTCTCTCCTTTGCTGTGGCAAGAAGAAGGTTTGCTCACCCCGATGAACAATGATAGGGAAATAACTGTTTATCATTCACCCAGCTATTAGCATAGGTAGAATGTTCATTACTGGCTATTAGTTTGAAACTGTAGGTGCTAATAGCCCCATTCCAGAGAGCAGCAGGCACTTGCAAAATCCTGCTGGAGAGCAGAAATTGATTGCTATCGATCCATCAGTCTGGGAGCACCCGCTGGATGTTTTGAAGAGGATTTAACAGTGCTTACAGGGCAGCTGGTCCCTCCTTATCTTTTGGACTCTTTTGAAGCTTACAGATAAGGAGCACAGGCCCTGTCCCTGCCAAGCCAGGACCCAGTCACATGTGCTGGGTGCCCTCAGTCAGGCATGGGTGCCCTCGCCCTTGCAGCTGGAAGTTGCCCTCCGTGCCTGCACTGTGAAGCACAGCAGGTAGCTTAGCCCGTGGTCAGGGTCTCCTCGCCTTACATGGGGCTGTGAATGTGCCAGCAGATGCATCCTGGTGAAGTGAGTGCGACTGTCCTTAGCCACTGAATTCTCTGAGTTGCCATTCTTTGCATCCCTAGTGCAAAATGAACTGGAGAACTGCAGGGAGAACGTTTGCTGCTGTGGGTCTGGGCCATGGTGTTTCTGGAGAACTTGGTCTTTAGTGGTTATGCTCTAGCTGAAACTGGTCACCTGCTCTTCATTGCCCTGCACAGATGCTTTGGGAATGTGATGTGTGTTCTCCTGACAGATGTTTTCGTGCAACCTCCAGTCCATAACTGAGCTAAGGCAGCGGTGAACCTGCAGATGGTACAGGTTTTCATAGCAGTGTCTGTAGGCAGCAGGAGAACCTGCAAATGCTCAACTGGCCATCTGAAAAAACAGTTTCTTGTTGTCTGTGGTCTGCTCAGGCTCAGAGGCTGAGTTATCTTGCAAATGCAGCATCCCACCTCGACTGTGTAGGTTTTTTTCCTACGGCTAGTTCAAGGGAGACTTTGTTGACATTCCTAGTGGGTGTAAAGTATCCCCTGCTGCTGTGCCCTCTTCATTCCTTCTCAGCTGGGACATGCCTCAAGGTCCTGAAAGAGTTGGGACCCGATGGAGAGGAATAGGAGATGCTGCAAATAGAATATGCTGCTCACGATGTAGCCTGATGGCTTATGGTGTTGGTGAGAGCTCAGGGCATTGGGAAGAGCACAAAGAAGGGTGTCTGAAGTGAAGACCTGCTTAAAACCAAGAGGAAAGAAAAGCAAGAAGTATGGATGGATGGCGTCCAAGCAAGTTTGACCTCTGCTTGTCTCTGCTCAATATCTGAACCACCGGGCACCATGTCCAGAGGGACCTCTGACTCCTGTGTGTGAGCTGACGTCATTTTAATTGAATTGTGCCTACCTGGCTTGGTTCCCGCTGGCATAAGGAATTATTTTGAAGAGTCAGCTGGGCTGCATAGGCTCTGGTCTCACTGTTCCTTGTATCCAGCACGGGTTTGCCCACAGTACATTTTTGCTTCCCCCTACCATTGGCAGTTGCCCTGTCTTCTCCGGCATCCTGGTGAATGAGGTGGGAAGCAGATCTGGGAAAAGGCAGAGTGAAATGCCTGGCTCTGGGCACCCCAGTAAATACTGCTTGTGTCTGTGTGAGGCTGGGACTGCTGCTTGAGGGTCAAGCCATGGCAGGTAAACACTTCCTGCAAGTTAATAAATCAATGGTGTGCCTTTCCAGGCTGCGGGGCGCGGGCCAGGGAAGAATTCTTCACGGCAATGAGTCACCTGTTTGTGGCCCTCTGGCAGAGGGACTGCTGTGCTGCCTCCAGTCTGCAGCCCTCCCTGCTCAGACACGACCGGCTGGAGAAAGTGCTGATGCAGCCTGCAGTGTCTGAAACACGCCGTTGCCATCTGCCTCCCTGATGGAGTTGGAGCGGCTTCTTTTTTTAACCTGAGTTTGCTGAGTCTTGACTAATTAGCTGCCTTTGGAATTTGTAACGTAGAAAAATGCCTGCTAAGTTTGGGATGGAGTGGGGGTGCTAGGGCATTGTACAGTCACAGGTTTGTTTTTTTTTTAAAGAAAGAAGTCTGATTTGAGCAAAACCAGATATGCAGTGGTCTGATTGGCTTGATTTCTAAATATGAACTCTGATAGCTTTGCTGTTTCCAAACTCAGTGGTCATTTCTCTAAACTGTGGCCTTGCCTGGTCCAACAGTTCAGTGTGATTCCTTAGGGGAAGGAGGTCATGTCCTCTTCCCCTGCTGGTTTGTGGGGTGACGATGAGCTGGAGGGGTCCTCTCAGTGTGCCAGTTTGGAGCAGGTTGTCAGTGTGGTGGGAATGAGTGTGAGGTGCATGGAAATGTCCATGGTGGGCTCAGGCTGTGTTCCAGGTGAGGCCTGGTTGGTGACTGTCTCTGTCTGGGTTCCCTTTGCTGAGGATGGAGACGGTCACTTTAGGGGTGATCTAACTGAAGAGGGAGGGTCCATGAGCAGTTAGGACAGAGGGTTTTGTTGCTTTAGTCCATAGTAGGACAAGATGAATCCCAGCTGAGGTGGCTTGGGGTGGTTGATCTTACAGAGCTCTGTCTGTCTGTATGACCAGCAAGGGTTCCAAGACTCATCTCTGCTCCATCTTCTGATCCCTCAGTAGGAGTGATCTGGAGTGTGGTAGGGATATTTGTAGGTAGGGGAAGAAATCCACTTGCTGTGGGAAGGGAGCACCATTCACTGTGGTGCTGGCCCCAGACAGTGTGTTGAAGCAGCCTTTACTGCTTTGAAAGGAGATCGGCGTGTGAGGTCCATCTGGCACTTTAAACAAGTATGTTTATTTCAAAGTGAGCAGGCTTTTTTGGGGTTGAATTGCCTGTTTGAACCCATAACAATCCTTGCTCCTCTATCCCGTTTCTCTAGATCTGCTGTTGCTGGTGGGCTGAAGGGCAGGTCAGGCCAGGAAGGTGATGGAATTAGTTTTCCTTAGTTCTGAGCCTCCTGTCTGCTCTGGATGTGCTGCCAAAAATTCATCCAGTCTTATCCTAACACAGATCTTTAGCCCGTAAACTGGAGTGACAATTAGATGATGCCTGGGCAGCAAACCTAATAAGAAGCCAAGCAGAGCTGATGTTTCACCATTGCTAACAGAATAGCAGACCAGCTAGCTGAGACATCTCTTCTCTAAACAGCTTTGGCATCGAGACATTTCACAGCAGCTGAAATAGATAAGCCTGCTCCATTTTGACCATTGCTCCTGCAAGTAGCATGAAGGATGGTTTGGTGGGATCAGTAAAGCTCTGCGCCCTGCTGCTCTGTGAGGGTGCCCCACTGAAAGTCATGGGTGATATCAGGGCTTGGGGTGCTGTAGAAACTGGGTTCCTTTCTGATTTAATGCTCACTTGATGTTCTGATGTGTATTATTAATTGTAGCCACCAAAGAGTTGAGGTGGGTAGACTTTGCCCTTCAAGGCTGGGATGTTTGTGCTGGTGGGACTAGTTTGTGTCTCAGCTGCTTTCTTCCCTGTCAGGTGACTAAACGGGTTGGTGGAGACAGTCCATTCCCCACAATCTTCAGCTGATAAATTTTAATCTGGACTTCCATTCTGTGCCGTTGGACAAAGAAAGGGAACCTGTAAAAATGCAAAGTGAAAACCTTATCTCCTGCTGTTTTTGAGAACTTGCCTGTAACTATGCATCCCTGCTGTGGTACGTTAGCTTAAACAAAACCTACACCTGGCAGGAATATGAGAAGACAAGAAGTTGCAAATGCCGCCAACATCAACCTTCTGCAACACCTTTTAGCTTGGCCTGTCAGCTATTGATTGGCAGGAGGTATCAGAGGAACATAAACATGTTTTGCTGATGTTCTTGTGGTGAGGATTTAGTATCCTTTCTTCATTCGTTTCTGTTTTTGTAGTTATGCTTCCCTTTTCCACCTTTGCCATTTTTGTGTCATGTGTCCTGTCCCAGTGGCTGTGGTCTGAGGGCCTGAAGAATAGAGGGTTACCTTACAGGATCTGCAGAAGTAGTCAGGCTGAGTAAACCCAGCCTCTTTAGCTTCCCATGGTGACCAGTTCAGCTGGGTAGTGCAGGGAGTAGCCCTGTTGAAAAATGGGAAGGACGTGGGCAACCTGAAGGAGCACTGAGGATGAAAAGTACCCAGCACATAGGAAATGTAGCAAGGATTTTTTTTCCCCTGAAATTGTGGTGCTTTAACCAAGTACTGGACCAATATGTCCTTTAAGATGGAGAGGCACAGAAGATGACAAATACTCCTGGGCAGTGTGTGGAGAGGCTCTGTGGGTCAGGTTGAGAATCATGATGGACACTTTGGCAAAGCTGGTGGCAAAGCCCATAATGGGAACAAAGTGGAAGGTATCAGCTCCCCCTTTCCAAGCATACCAATACCAGGTGGTTTCAGTTCTCCTCAGGGTGCCAGGAGCTTGGCTTTCTGATTGTGATGGTGAATGCTGCTGTAAAAATCACATTCTTGGTCTCTTGGGTATGGTGATGCAGTAGTGTCTCTAAAATAATAAATGGCTTTGAAACTCAGAACGAACAAGTGTTATAGATTACACTTCTCCCCCACCTTCTTCTTTTTGTCTAAACCAAATTCATATTGCAGAACTTTAAAAATATACAATCTAATCTCCCTGAAACCTAAAACCATTGATCTTTCCTGTAGGGCTTCATGAATGTGTTTTATTTTTGCACTGTAGCTGTCATCTTGAAGATCAGTGATTAAAGTAAGGCTTTTTTCCCTGAAACCCCATTTTTATCTGCTGGTGAAGCTGTGGTGAAGTGTTGAATGGGTGCAAGATTCATAGCAACCCTTGTATCAGGAAGCAGAAATTAGTTGTGTTTGTTTGCCACCACGTACCTACCTCACCATCAGTGCCCTTGGTAATGTTTATGTTGCATGACTGTAATGTTCTGGGACTGGGGAGAAAGAAAGAAAGAAAAAAAGAAAGAAAGAAAGATGCTTTGGGTTGAAAAAAGGCTTGGTTGCATATAAATGATTTCTTTTGTTTGAAGCCCTTTCAAACAAAACCAATTTTTGAGCTATTTTGGACTGTAAGAAAGTATGGTCTTCTCCTGCAGAGATGTAGATTGAGTGTTAAAATACTCAGCTGATGTCCTCACAAGGACCAAATCACTGGGAAATAAGACAAACCAATTAAATGCTGGAGTGGAAAACCCTTGGGCGGAGACCCTTTGCCTGTGTGTGATGTGAAACTGCTATAAAATACATAGAGGTATATTGGCAAAGAGAGAAGAATTCCAGTTGAGGGTTGAAGAGTGGGTCCATGCCATTTAGCACTGTTAGGATGTCATCACACATGCACAAATCTGCTCATGTCATAAATTGGCCTGTTTGATCCTTTTTCTTTCCAGAAAACTGAGCAGAAGCGCGTATCCCAACTGCAAGCAGAGGAAGTGGGTTTTTGCAGAGTTCTTGTTCCAAGCAGGAGAAGAGCTTACGTGCAATGGACTGCATCTTAAGTTTGCACATTTGACACTTAGCGTCTGTCCAGCGTACAACATTTTGTAAGGTGTCCTGCTTAACAGCCAGGGGAAAATACACAGTGCTAAGACTCATCCTTCCTGTCTCTTAGGGAGGACGTGGGACACATATCCTAATAACAAGCAAACTCATGTTTGCTGGCTGCAGCGGCTTTCTTCGTGTTGGAGCCTCTGCTTTTAAGAAGAATTTTACTTGATTGTACCTTCCATTTGTTCCTCAAGTAGATGCCTGAATTCTCTGGGTCTATGAGGATTTTCAGCACAGAGACTAGAGATGTGCTAGGCAGAACAGGTAGGATAGTGGTTAAATCGATCATAGTGATCCGTAAATATCACCTTGCCTTCCAGTTATTTACATAACTAGAAATCAGAGTAAATATTTGTGTTAGGATAGACCCTACCATTATGCCAGCTGATGTACAGACTCAGGAAGAGACATGTTAACTGCCAGTGTCATCTTGGCAACGTTAAATGGGTGCAAATGTTCCTATTTACCCTCAAGGTCTCGGAGTAGATTTCTTTTTTAAACGTTGTTGAATCAGTTGAATGTGGGGTGGTTTATTTTTTTTTCCCTTTCAACTTTGAGATCAGAGTTATTTGCCCTCCAGATTAAAACCCAGCTTTGGAAATGAGAGTGAATTTATGGAGTGTGGTGCATTTTAATTAGAACATTTAATTAGGAGAGAATTCATGAGAGTGGGTCTTGTTTTAAAACGATCAAAGATGTTAAATGAAAACAAAAGGGAAAAAAATTACAGAGAATAAAAGATTTATTTTGAGTATCTTCTCTACCCATCAAAGGAGATCACCTTCTATCCTGTGCTTTTTGTTCCAAAAATGGCTGAGGTGCTGCCTGATTTCTGCAGGTCGATGTTGATCTCTCTTTGTAATTGACTATGAAAACAAATTGTGCAGTTGGGAGGGGAGGGAGGTGAGTGTCAGCAGGCTGCTGGAAATCGCTCAGGTGTGTGAAATGGCTCCACTGTCTCACCGCCGACTGCCCAGGAAATAACGCTGTGGATTTCTCGCTTGTGTTTAATGTCTGTCGTCTCCTCAGCCTCATGCTGACAGTTACTTTCCATGTGTGGCAGATTAAACTCCTGAGACTTCGGCCCATCTCCTCTCTGAGCTGCATTAACATCTCCTTGCTTTTGGTATCAAACCATGAGCAGCCAATGCAGGCATCATGTTTTTCTGATGGGCAATGAAGGAAGCAAGGAGATGATTTTCCTCACAAACTACTTCTGTTTTGCTGTCTCCAAGCAGCAAATCATGCTTGGTACTGATGCCGGGATGAAAGACTAACCTGCAGATCCGTTACAGGGTTTGCTCTCCTGATTCCTGCTCAGGTATGTGCCTTCACAGAGACTTCCAAGGAAGCTTAAAAATCAGCATCCCTTCGCAAACCTAAAATACAAATCTCTATTTTTAGCATAGAGCAAGATCTGATGTCCTCAGGAAATGAAGTCACTGACTTCACTGCATCACCCGTTTCTGCCATGGAAACAGTTGGTGAATTAATGCAAGTTTTGCACAGGTTTAACAGCCATCCTCCTCTTCAGAGAGAGGGGTGGGAGGAACATTTTCTATTAAACTCAGAATTGTTGTCTTAAGTTATTAATTCCTTGCATCCTAATGTATTTATCTCTGGCTGCAGTGAGGAGTGGAGAGCTTTGAAATCTTCTTAGCTCAAAGGATGCTTTCTGCACCAGGGAACAGAGAAGCAGCATCACTTCAGTAGGACACTACATGGATGTAAAGACTACTTTACGTACAGTGTGTGACTGTGTACACACGTAGAAGACTCCATACACACAGCATGGCAGAGCCTTCCTGTGGTTTTGAGGGCGTGCAGGTCCCTGTGTCCTTCAGGACATGCTGTGTATGACGTGGGTTCTGTGTAAATAGAGCTTGCAGCATCTTGAGCTTCATCCAGGTGAGGTCAGGACCACTACTGGCTGTCACCAAGCTGTCCTGGCTGCTTGGGACTGAGGCAGAAGGAAGAGGAACTAGGATGGTGGTAGGGGAGGCAGTAGACCCTCCACACCAACACGCTCTCCTCATCTCTCTTTCCCAGGTGTTACAGCAGGAAGAACATTTTGTCCTAAAAGTCCAGACTTCAGGACCTGTTTCTGCAAGGAACAGGATTAGATTTGGGATATTTTTGACTCCTAAGTGGTTTTTGCATTTGGTTTGATTCTCTGCCAGCTTTGCTGTGTGTCTCCCTTGGTACCCCATGGCTGGTAGGAGCACACTGTGGGGTGCAGCGTGTCTCAGTGCAAAGCACTCACCTGCCCATGGGGCACGTGGGTGTGAGCTGCAGTGATGGGGTGTTAGTTCAGCCACGTGGCTGTGAGCAAGGTCCTCTTTGAGACCTTTTCAGACTGTGTGGTGCGGTTGGCCACACTTTCTGAAGTTGTTTCCATCTCCAGTTCCTTGGGCTCACTCTTGGCCAAGAAAACATCAAGTTGCTGAAATTATAAGCCAGGATTGTACTATTTATGTTGGAGGAACGGCGCAGTTTACATAGACAGGCTCTTTGCAAAATCAGCTTACGCTGGCTTTTAGCAGTTGAAGTGAACAGCTGTATCAAGTTAGAGATGCTGAAAGGGAGTCCAGCTCGAGAGCAGTGTCCTTGTCCAGCATGACAGCGGGCTCTTGGGGAGGGGCAGATGCTTTAAACTGTGTTTTGCTGGTGTTTAAAGCAGTGGTTTGGGATGAGGGTATGAGTGCCACGTTCCCTGTGAGGAGCCAGGATCCTGGGGGCCTGCTGTGTTGTTTACCCCCATCCTGATGGTGAATCACAGGCAGGGCCCCCTGGCTCCATCCAGATCATGTTGAGCAATGTTGTGGTGCTGGCTAGATGTTTCTGGTCTTGCTGGAGAGCAAATGTCCTTGGCGTGGGTTTCCGAGCTCTGCTCTTCTGCTCTCCTTCATTGTGTGTGAGCCTTGGGCTGCCACCCCAGCCTTGCCCTCCACCCTGGACCCCCTGAACTGGGAGCAAAGATGAGATAAAGCTCGAAAATCCCTGTAAGTGAGTGGGTACTGGCATGGTGGGAAAGCTGGGTGAGATTGGGTCACCTCTGATCTTGACTCTGATGTGAACAGGTTTTGATGCACTAGTTTTATGGCAGGATCTGGAGGGTGTTTGGGACATCTCGGTCTGTGTGTGGCGTATGGCAGTGCGTGGGAAGGTGATGGGTTTTTTGGACCGTGGGACAGCTGGCAAAAAGACAACTGTTGGGCAGATGTGTCCTTTTTTGAAGTGGCTTGGAGGGTCTGTTGTCCCTTAGAGCAGGGAAGCTCTGTCTAAATGCAGCTGCCTCTGGATGTGAATGGTCCCAAAATCTCAGTGAGTTCTTGCAGTGTGAGTTCAGACTCCAGGACCAGGTCTCCAAAGGAGTGTTATGATCCAGTTTTAAACCCAGAGGAGCAGAGAAAGCTAGGTCTCTGTGTATAAAACGGAAAAAACTGTGAAGGTTCAAAATATGCCCAAAAAATGTGATTAAAACCAAATGAGGTGAGATGTTGGTGCCAAAAAGTTGATGTATTTTATTTAACAGTAAAAGAGGCAAAGAGAGAGAGAAAAGAAAGAGATAAAGAAATAGAGAAAGAAGTGTGCGTGGGGGGTGGAGGGATAGGGAGAGAGTGACAGGGGTTAGATGGAAGCATATCACCCTTCCGAGGGTCCTAACCACATCTCGTTGCTCCCCTCCGTCTGGTCTTCTGGGTGGTGAGGGTCCCTTGCTGCCGCTGCCACGCCGCGCCACGCCGAAGAGTATGGAATCCAGTGGACTAATATACATTTTGGGCCAGGTGGGAACACCCATGTGCCTCCCCTAAGGGGCTAGGCTTGACACTGTCCCTTGCAACACTGGATCTGTTGTATCATCCGCAGTGCTCTGTTGCAGGGTCTGGGGACCCCTTTGGAGGGGATCTTTGAGGGACCATGGCACCCCCTCTGCTGTGGATATGCCTTTCTCCAGGGTGAAGGGCCTCACAGCTGGGCTCTTCTGCACAGCAGAGGATGGGTGTTTCTCTGCCTCTCACCAAAGGCTTTTCACCACACACCCAAAACCTTTCCTTCCCCCACCCTTTGGTGCGAGGCTCTGTGCTGGCCTGGCCGGTTATAGCTCTCTGGGGCTCTGGTCTCCACCCTGGGAGTGTTAGGCTTTGTGCTATATGAACATCCCCAGCCCTGAGTCTTACTTTATCTTATCTTCATCAGGGAGCAGTCCAGGGCCTCAGTGAGAGGGCCTGTTCAGGGTGTGGTGGTCTTCTTTGCAGCTTTGTAACACAGTTTTTGTTATAATGAGCAAAGGGTCCTTCATGAAAATGTTTGTCATAAACCATAATATTTCAATCTCTGACAAGGAGCTCTGGCATTGCCAGAGGAGCCACCACCCTCCCACAGATGCTTCTCACGGCCCAAGGGCTGGAGAAGGCTCACACTCCTTTCCCTTCGATCCTTGGAGGTACTTTGGACAGGACTGACCCCCTATGTCCTCCTGGTTTCCTTCTGGCACCTTTGCCCAGCATCAGTGGATGTGTTGAGTAAGGCAGTACTTGCTCACACCTGGTGGCATGTTTTTGCCACAGAAGCTGTTTCTCTCATGGGCATCATACTTGTGTTTGTAGGGAGCAGGCTGGCCAGGGTCCGGAAATAAGCATTTTTAAGGCAGTGAGGGAAGAAAGATATTACAAATATGATTAATGACAGTGGGTGCGCATCTTAAAACTTCTTTTAGTTGTTATTTGATCTTTCTTCTGCAAACTCAGCAGCTGACTTCTGCAGAAGATAAACACATGGGAGGAGAATGAAGAGGGGCTCTTTGGTCTTCAAAAGCAATTAAGTGTTGAACGTCTGACTTGAGACATCTTGAAGAGGCCCAGACTTCAGCAGGAGGGTGTTCATCCTCTTCTGTAAAGCAGATCTCTTTTCAGGGCTCTCAGATGGACAGCAGCAGTTGCAAGTCACTTGGGCAAAGTGTGATTCCTTGTGGGGTGCATGGAGCTGTGCTGGTCAAAGGCAGCTCTCACCAGGGCTACGTTCTGTCATATAATCTATATTTAGGTTGTGTTTTACGTTCATTGCTATTGCTTCAAAATAGTTTAAAATACAGCTGATGTTGATAGAAGTTGATGAGTGTGATTGGAAGTTTGGGTCCTGGTGACTCTGAGCAGGTGTTCGTGGTGCCACATGGTCTCTGAGAAGGTGGAAGCAGTGACATGAATCAATGGGTCATGTAATTCTGACACTGAGGAAAGCAGATGAGGTTGGCCACCAGTGTTTCTGTAGCACTGAATTGGCAGCTGTGAGCTCCCAAAGGGCAGGGGCTGCTGCTACTTAGCTGAAAGTGTTCCTGGAGACGCCCCTGGCTGAAATTTGGCATTTCTTTGAAACATGAGGTGAGCACCACCTGCTGAAGTAGCTGGCAGGAGGTGAGAGCAGAGCCCAGGCCACTAGATCTCTCTGCTTGACTGCATCCAGTTTTTAGTAGCAGGATTTCGCTGGAGATGTTGACTTGTATGGGGTGTTTGTCCTTTCTGAATCATAGAATCGTAGAATGGTTTGGATTGGAAGGGACCTTAAAGACTATCTTGTTATAACCTCTCTGCCATGGACAGGGACACTTTCCACTAGACCAGGCTGCTCAAAGTCCCATCCAACATGGCCTTCAACGCTGCCAGGCATGGGGAATCCTCCCATGACCCCATGGATGGGATCCTCCCATGTCCCATACTGCCCAACTTTGTGGTGGACCCCTGTTGTTTAGCCTGATTTGAAAAAGGACCTGAAAATACTTATTGAAGCAGTGACTGAGTCCTTCAGCCTCATCGCTCTGTGGAGAACAGGATGGAAATCATGTCAAGGGACATGGAAATAGTTCCTGGAAATCATCTTCTTCTTGACTGCTTCCCTGTGCAAGAAAGGTGAACGGTGGCCAGATTTCTGTATCCCCAGAGAGCTTCTGCCCAACTGTTCATGCAGTGGAAAAACTCCTGAATTCAGTCAAAGCTGAGGAACTGGGCAAAGTTTGGGAAGAGGTTTGGTGCAGGCTCTTGCTCCTAATCCAAGGAGTATTGTATCTGCTTCTAGAACAGCCAGGGGCAAATTGTCTGGGATCCAAGTCAGCAGCAGGGCCTCTCACTGGTGCCAGTGAACTTTTGATGTGCTTACTGGCTGAATCCCACATTTGGAAGGTAAATCTTGGGGGGAAATTGCATCTATTACCCAAGCACATGCTGTTTGAGAGGAACTCCTGCACGCTGTCTGCTGTCTAAAAGTTGTGTGTCTTTTCCAGTATAGTCCTCCAAGATCTCTATATTAGTCACTGGAGACACTGGTGCTGCCTGGAGATGCTGCTGTCCCAGTTCTTTGGGGTATGTAGATGATTTTCTTGCAGTTGATGTTAGAGGAGCCTTGTCCCCTGGCTTAGGCCCTCAGTGATAGCGGGTGAATTCCACCATAGCCTGTACGAGTGGCATCCCAGCTGCTCCATTTTGTGGTGGATTTAGCTCAATTGGCACAGCATTCTCATAGGTACAAGTCCTTCCTGAGACCAGAGGGAGGTGTCCCTGCTGTGTAAGAATGTGCAGGCCAATTGAATCCTTGGGTCCTGACTGAATGTTGGTCATTCACTCTGTAACACATGTGAGAAGTAGTGTGAACAAATCTTGAGAGTGTACAGTCTTACGTATGATGTGCTGGGAAATCTGGAGGAAGAAATGGGTGATTTGTTCTTTAGGAACATTTTTCATCTCCTCACATCTGTTACTCTTTCTCCTGTCTTTTCTCCCCCCAACCCCCAAATTTGCACTTTGTCATTAAAACCAGGAAAGAAAAATCCCAATATGCATATGACATTTTACAAAAGTGCTCTCTGTGCTCTTAAAATCCAACAGTTTTGCTGTACAGCATTCATCTGTAATCAATTAGAAGGTTTTTTGATCAACAGAAGCTGGAGGTTCAGTTCCCTGGAGCTTAGCACTCTGCACGAGGAGGTGGGATTGCTTTGGCACTTTGTCTCCTTTCACCTGGAGAAGGAAATTGGAGCTGCAATGAATGAAACTCAGTGAGGCAGAATGAGATGAAGAAGCTCCAAAGATGCTTGTTAGCCCTATTCCAGCCCCATTTCAGTGGTGTTAAACCAGATGGTCCAGATACAGCTTCCAGCTTAAGAAGTTCTGAAGCTGCTTCTTGCCAGAAGCAAGGGAGGAGCTCTCGCTGGGGGTTGTCAGCCCCTGTCAGAGGCAAGATAGAGGTGAAAGCTGTGATCTAGTGCAGATTGACTTGTCATTTTGAGGTCCTTTGTGATGTGCTGTCAGTGGTGGGACTGAGACCTCGGGTACCTAATTCCACACCCTCCCCAACCCATGACCTGCTCACCTCTCTCTCTCTCCTGAAACCAGCCCAGTGTTGTATTGGTGCCTGATTATAACCCTACAGGAGCTCAACTTTCTAGGGGCAAACCTTTGCTTTCACACTGCTCAGAGCCTGCTCTGGTTCCTCTGCCGTGTGGGAGCTTCATTTCCAGTTGTTCTGTGGTCTTTGGAGGAGGCAGTGGCTGGGTGAGGAGGAGGAAGGAAAACTTAAGCTAAGTTCTAGGGGGAAACTGCATGTCCCGATGTGGGGATAAACAACCTGAGTATTTGATTTCTTAAAAAGAGGGAGTGAAACCTGAGATGTCAAAAATTAGGTTGGGCCAAAACTGAGGGATAATCAAGGAGGGATTGGTTCTGGATGTTCTTGGCCACCAAAACAGGTTTCTTCCCTCCATACTTTTAAGAGAGCTGACTCCATAGGAAGCCTGTCCAAGGCTGGCTTCTTCAGCTTTACAGCAATTGAGAGCAGCAGCAGGAGCATCATCCTGTCTGATGGCCTGAGCATCACGATATTTCTCCCTGTGGATGGGGCAGGGGCATAAAAATTACAAATAAAAGGCAGAAGGGCTTTTGAGAGGGTAATAGAGTGCAAGATGGGGAGTATTAAGCCCATCTCCAGCCATAATTAAACCTGCAGTTGGAGGGTCTGTCACATTGCTTCAGACCCTTGGAAAAAAAATTCAGTTGCCAGCTTCATTAGTAATTAAATGTCCAATTACTGTATGTAATGTTTCTGCTTTGCTGAACTCCACAACTGCATTCATAAACAGCCCTAAGGAAGGCCTCTAATCTGTGCCATTGTTCTTCAAGTGGTTTGCACATGCAGAAAAAGAAAAGAAAAATCAGGCAGACATTTATAATATGGAAAGGAAAGGGGGAAGGGGTGGGAAGAGGAGGAAATCAAATCAGCATCTTCCACCTCCCTCCCCCTCCCCGAGGTAGGATCTCTGCCAAGCCCACAGAGAAGCCCTCAGGCCCCTCGAGCATGCAAATGTAATTTTCTATCCAGACAACACAGTATTTTTTTTTTTTTTTTTTTTTTTATAAAATGAAGTCCACCCCCACTCCCCCTGAAAACCTCCTCAAATCCCTGAATGCACAACAGAAGCAAGAAGAAAATTACAATGAAAGGAGAGAGAGGTGGGAGGGGGGAGAAAAAATAAAAGCAGCAGCAACCCACAAACAGAAGGAGAGATGGAGGGAGAATTGAGATGAATATGCAGTGTCCAGAGTTTAAATAGACATAAAAGATAATGAAGGTGGGGAGGGGGGGAGGAGGGAGGAGAGATTGTAATCAAACAAAATGATTTTGGTCCTCTTCAATCATCCCTGGTTTGCAGGCTGTCATTTTATACAAATTAGAGCTAGGGTAATTGTATGAATATTCACTGGGAGTGAAATCACGTTTATTAAAGGGAAGGCACCCTTCTCAGGGCCCACTGCGCTGCTCGGCTTTTGTTCGCCTGGAACAACAGGAAAGTCACTTGTGCGATGGATGAGCACGGGATCCACGCCCCTCCCCTCCTCACCCCTGGCAGGGCTGGGACTGGGGTCCTGGGGGGGTGCTGGGGGTGGCTGGGTGCTCTTAGGGATGGGTGGCCCTTCCCTTTGGGATGAGAAGCAGAGGACTGTGTGGAAATGCCCCTCTCGAGAATAAGAGCCGGAGCCTGGGAATTGGCTCTTCACCTTGCCTGCGGAGTGGGGACCACAATTGAACCAATAATAGCTTGAAACCATCTGGGATTAAATAACTGTCACATTTTTCAATAATAAGTCCAAATTAGTATTAATAATATGATATAATTGTTGTTGTTGTTGTTATTATTATTATTATTGTTATTCCCTCCCCGCCCCCCCTCCCCCTTTAAGCATTGCTGGTGAACGGAATTCTTCTTCCTGCTCAGGAGTCTGACCCAGGTCTGTGTCACACATGTCTGGCACCATGCTGGGGACGGCTCCCCTCATACATAACCAATCAAAGATGTATTCAGGGCCGTTGTGAGGAAGCTGGGGATGATTATAAGTCGAGCTATCCAAGCCTTTTGCTGACTGCTCACCCTCGCATATTATGAAATTTCTCTTAGAAGGGCAGACAAAGCCTTTTGAGCCCGTGTATGGTGATGGCCTCGCTTGGATGTCTGGCTTTAACCGCTTCACAATGTCAGCCTCTCGTTTCTGAAAAAAGGCAAACGTATCCCATTGTCGCATGTCAAGTACCCAGCGCTGCCATTCAGCAGCCCAGCCGTGGCTGTAACCCATCCTGGGGTTGTCACGGCAATGCAAGGAGATCGCTCTGCCACTCCGTAGCCGGCGGCAGGAGGAAGGCGAAGCTGACCTAAAGCAAAAACGTTCATTTAAATATTTGATTGTGCCTTAGCCTGGTGATGGGATGGGTTGTCCCTTCTCCAGGACAGCTGGGCTGCAAGTGAGCTCAAGGTGACTGGGTGTCGTGTTTGGTTATCGTTGGTGAAGCTGTCTGTAATGACTTGCAGTGCTGCGGGGGGATTGGATTGCCCAGGGAAGGAGATGTGCTGGGCTGTGAGGCTTGGGACCGTTTTTCTGCTGCTGGTGTGAACAGGTTCTCTATTAGCCCAGGTGCTGTGCATCTGTGTGCCAAACCCAGGTGAGAGTAAGAAATCACCTGTTAAGGGACCAAAAGCTTTTTTTTCTTTTTTTTTTTAGATATCTTTTTTTTTCCTTTTTTTTTGTTCTTCTTTTTTCTTTGGAGCTAAAAAAGATTAGTTCAAATCTGAGGCAGCCAGCCCTGCTAATGCAATGGGTACGTGGATAATCAGTCTAGCTTGAACCTTACAGTAAAAACAGCTAATTTAATCTAATTAAGGGAGTGTTGGGGTTGTTTTTTGCTCAATGTGGGAACATCGCTGGGGCAGACTGCAGAAAAATGGATGCACATGTAGTGTCAGAAGATTTCTTCTGAAATTGCAGTGACTGTAGCATCTGCCTGCACTGTGGAGGGTCCTGCCTTCTCCAGATGATAAACCAAGCTCAAAGGGATGACAGATATTCCCAACATTTTCCCAGGGCTCGGCTGAGGCCACAGGGGTTTGATCTGATAGCACCAACTCTGCAAGACCAGTCATAGTAGAGAGCAAGACATTGGGTTCTGCTCCTAGCAGGTTGTGTGTTGGGCCAGGGCATCACCTCTGATCCCTCTGCCTGCTACTGGGCCAAGTCAGACTTGGCTTTCTCCTCTTCTTTCTGTGCTGCCCA
Organism: Orthonyx spaldingii; assembly: GCA_013397795.1. Lineage (NCBI taxonomy): Eukaryota > Metazoa > Chordata > Aves > Passeriformes > Orthonychidae > Orthonyx > Orthonyx spaldingii. The sequence continues at coordinate 768,198 of VZTJ01002332.1, read as the reverse complement.
AACCCTCCCATGGCAGGTACTGCCCCACCGGTACCGTGGCCGTGTCTCAGCCTGGTGCTGCCCTTGACTGAGCTGGTCAAGTCATCTCCACCATGAGGGGAGGCCGTGTGTATACTTCTTGTTGGAGTCACAACATTGTCTCTGGCTGCCCTGATTCAACGTGACCTCGTGTACAAATAGCCCTTCAAGGCTTCAACGTGGGAGGCAGCGTGTGCTCTTCAGAGCCGCGGGGCCGTGTGGTTCCTGGCTTAGCACCCCAGCTGGGGACTGTGCCCCTTGGGTGTTCGTAGGCATCCCTGGCTTCCTGCAGACCTGATGTAGAACAGCAGAGCTACCCATTTGTTTTTTATACAGGGTCTTCCTGTTCTGGCAGTGTTTTGTCTTTGAAACGCAGCCCAGACCCCCACAGAGAGCCCCTGTATTGAACTGCGAGGCACTGGGGGCTGTGCTCAGGGAGCTGGTTGGGATCAGAGACTCCCTGCAGCGTTGAGGGCAAAGAGGAGGAGTGGGCTGGTGGTTTGAAGACATGGGATGAAATGATTTCTTGTCTGCTGATGGTGTCCTTGTTGTTTGGATGGGTGTACGTGTGCTGGCCAGACCCTGCAAACCCCAAAGCCCAGATAAACTGAGCTGATACTCTCTCCTGTGAGATGGGGGTCCCCAGAGACTGTAGGTGGGTGTGAAATTGAGTTTTGTGTGAGGGGGAAGGATGTAAAGGTCAACCCCATGGGCTGCCAGGCAGCAGCAGCATCATCTCTGTATTTAGGTCTTGTTCTCTCTGCGTTGTGTGTTCCCTGGCTCCTCTTCAGCTTTTTCCGCACAAACAACTTTGCCAGAGTGGTCTCATCTTCTCATTTGCCTACAGAGACCTACAATTTCTGAAGTGTATTTGTGCTTGTAGAGACCGTGGTAAACCTTTTCTGACTGCCAGGATGTATCACTGAGGGAACTTCAGGGTAGACCTGTAGGATCTGTATTGCTTTAGGGTCATCTAAGTTGCAAGGACTTCTTGGATTGGGATAGAGGAGAAAGGGCTATTCCTTAAGTCTGTGCTGGGAAGCCTTTTTCTGTCTGCACATAGGGAAACAATTTTTTTCTTTTTTTTTTTTTCTCTAGGTTCAGTTGTTATTGTCCTAGTTTTTGAGCAAAACTAGGAAGAAAAGCCCTCAAACGGTTCAGTATTTTGTTGTGATACCAGGAACAAGGAGTCTTTCCAACAGAAAAGATAATCCCTTGTCTCATTAAGTTTATGACTTTAAAAAAAAAACTCCTGCTGGCCATTTTCTGTGGGGACTATTTTCTGAGGCAGCTTCTTCGGTTTTGAATGGTTTCATTCCTCAGCGCTTCTTTTGAGTGGAAAGTTTAAAGATGCGTCATCTTGCTTGAGCAGGGTGATACTGTGAAGCAAATGTGAAGAGCCTTAGAAAAGGGCTGTACAAAATGCAGATGTAGGGGATTAGAAAGCAGAACTGCACTACATCCAGCGATAAGTAAGGTCGGACTCAGCAATTTCTGAGCAGTTGCACCAGGGAGGAGCAGGGAATGATGAATGATTTGCTTTTTGGCTCCCAGCAAGAGAAGCAGAGGCGGGGAAACCTCTGGGGTAGGTTTGTGCCTTGGGTGCCGCAGTGGTGCTGGTCAGCAGGGTTCTCTGGAAAGGGCTGGGAGTGGCAGGAAGGCGAATTACACTGCAGTGTCTGTTGGGGACTGTAGTCTTGTCACCTGTCAGCCAGCCAGGGCACAGGGATAAAAACACTCCACTGGATTTCGTGTTTATCAAGTGTTACATGCTTCAGAATGGTTGGTATTGACATGGATGAAACACAGCTGCTGGCAACTATCTCTTGCTGCTGTTTGGGAGATACAAAGTGAGAGGAGGGACTTGCAAGCAGTAAAGATGCTTTCAGGTAAGGAAAACCCAACATGCAGCTCTCAGGGAGCGTACCCAAGCTGTCAGTTTTGGAGGTTGGAGTGCCCCAAACCAACACTTAGAAGTATGGCTTTGGTGGCTGAGAGAAAATCAGCTCCTGCCTGGAGCAGGGGAGGCAGGGAGAGAAGCCCTGGACCTTGGCTCTCATCTATGAGTGCTCCAGTTTATATTATCACATCTCTATTTGCCTAAAAATTTTTGCAGTTTCCCCAGGGCTCAAGTTGCTCTCTCATGGCTGAGGGCACCACACACCTGGAGGGCCTGCCTTGCTTTTGCAGTGCTGATCATCACCTGTCTGAGCAGCTTTGCCGAGGGTTTTGGTTTTGCTCAGGAAGGAAGCATGCAAAAGCTCCTATTGAATATTCAGGCCCCATCTCTAGCTCAGGGTTTCCTACACAGCCTTTCCCCTGTGAGATGACTTTTGTGCCTTCTCCTTTGGCTTGCTTGTCTTACTGGAGGAGCAAAACTGCTGTCAGTCCCTTGGTGCTCTGGCGTAAGAACTGTTGATGTATCTTGAGGCCAGAGTCTCTTTGTGTTTACAAGTAGTTTCCAGGGGCACAGATTACAAGTGCTATGATAAAAATTTCAAGCTGGATATCTTTTTTTTTTTTTTCCCTCCTGTGATCAGGTCTTTCATCACTTGTCTCTCGCTAACCAGGGAGCTCTGAGACTTGGGCAGATTTCAGAATTTCCATCTACCCCAAAAACTGCAGATTTAGTCACCACTGGCCAAGCCTCATGAGGCTCTGAGCTCTCCAGCTCCCCTGGACTCAGGGAATAGCTGTGCAGGCTCACTTTCTTGCCAGAGGTTTTTGATGGACCAGATCTATCTTTTTCTTGTACTGAGTCTGTAAATAACACTGTCTTCACTGACCTCTTGCTTGGGATACCTGCGGGGCAAGGACCCCTGAACCTGTCCCTGCCAGGTGTATCCCACCAAGATGGGAACCCGTGGATGTAGGTCTCCTTTCCATTTACAGCTTCTTGTGGAAAGGCACGCGGGATCCTGTAAGTCTGTTCTGCTGGATCTCTTCTGCCATTTCTTTCTCCTAGTTTCCCTTCTGAAGACTATCCAAAGACATGAATATTTTGCAATGGACTGTGAAGGACTTGAGAGAGAAAGCTGTAAAATGCACATCAGCCACTCCATAAACATCAGAGATGCTGTTCAGAAGCATGGCTACTTGAGTTTAGCCAGCTCTGCATATCAAGTGATCCCTGCAGATTTATTAGATGTTTCAAAATAGATTTGAAGTAACTGGATTTAGTGTTTCTGGCGATTCCTTGAACCATCTTGTTTTTCAGCCAACTTGCATAAATGTGCCAGTCATGGGCTGCGATGTATCAGCCAACTTAGCAAATGGTTTTATTTGTAGCTGAAAGAGTGAAGCCAAGGAGTATAAATCCTGAAAAAAGTATAAACTGTATTGTGGAATTAATAAACTTTAAATTCATGGAATTTCTAATGTTCCACTGATGGCTAAAAAATCTGTTTAATGGCCGCTGAGTGATATTTGGCTGCAAAGCAGAAACCCCAAAGTTATCTTAACAGTGATATTTTTTAGTGTTTATGTGCTGGCGCTGAATGTCTTTGCTGAATGATGGAAAGCTGACCTTCTCCACCGCGTTTCTGCAGCGACCAGATAAGATTTCAGATCACAGCTTCGCTTTTTCTGTTGATGGTCTGTGGCTGTAGCCCAAGAAGGGCTGTCAGATGTCGGGCTGTTTATCTGGAGGATCAGTTGCGTGTCTGGCTAACTTTGGGGGTGTGAACGATGTTCAGCACTGAAAGCAAGTGCAGGGGAAGGAGCTGGCGAGCAGAGAGTGGATCCTGTGCTTTCGGAGCATGGCTGGCCAGCCAGGGGAGGTCCAGCCACATCTTCAGAAATACCAGTATGTGTTGGACCTTTAGAGGTAAGTAGAGCTGGACTGTTGAAGAGGCATCCTCCTCCTTCATCTTTCATCTCCATTGAAACTGCTTGTGATTTTGGTGTATTTTTAAGCTGCAGACCGTAACATTCTTTTTCATGGTGTTTCATTAAAGTTTCAGGACCTCCTTGCACATCCTTTCCTTGTAGGTCAGTGTCAGGGCAAGTGTGTTGCAGATATCTCCTTGCTACATGGATTATTTATGTGGGAATGTGTAGGACCAGTGTGGGCATTTAACAGCTGCTGGTTGGCAAATCTGTGTGCAGGAGCATTGTCCTGGGTGGTGCTGGTCAGGGAGTGTTGGCAGCAGCCTCAGCTTGGGGTCCCCTTCCTAGGTGGGTGGTATGGAGGGACTGGTGACAGCAGAAACCATTGAGCCTTCGTTGTCGCCAAGGCAGGGCGTTACAGCGTGATGTCTTGAGCATGTGGGTGCTGTTTTGTGACGGCAGTGAGCTTGGGGTGCTTGTGGGGCCATTCCTACTGCCTGGCTGAGTGGCACTGATGTGCTCCACGGCAGCCACAGTGTGTCTGTGCCTGCTGTGTCTGCAGGTGATGGCTGAGTCTGCTCCCTGATTGTTGGGTCCCTCCTGGTTGGGTGTCCCTGACCTCAGAGTAGAGCTCTTCCAGTGTGTCCAGGGACGTTACTCTCAGTCTCTCATCTATTACTGTGCTTTGTCAACTTGGACCAGCCTGGCATTTCAGGCATGTGGCTGCTGCTCCCCGTTCGAGAGATGGGCTCTAAAAACCTGGTTATATTTTATTTATTTATTTAATTTATTTTAGGGCTGTGTTCAGCTAAGCAAGTTTGCACTTTCTCTGGGTTCTAGTGATTGACGTTGTGTTTGAACACCACATTCAAAGCTAATATTTCTTGCAGATGCTGAGATAAGTATCTGTAAGTCTTTGCTTTTACCATTATCCCCAATTTTCTTGTGCAGTGCCTGCTGTCACCGTATAGGGGTATTTATCCTCCACATAATCTGATTGGAAAATAAGGCTTTGAAACAGAAAGGAAAATACACATTTCAGGTGGTGTTAGAAATGTCAGTTGTGGATTCTTAAACAGTCCTGATTGTCTGCAGGCTTTGGGGCATTTGGGTTTTCAGCCCCCTATTGTTACATCTAAAGCTGCTTACTGGAGTCCGAATAGGTTAGAAAGACACCTTGTTGCTGAGACCCTCAGAAGTCTGCCTCTCCCCCACCGTGGAGGATGGCTTCTCACAGCCCAGCCAGTCAAGTCTTAACCCTTGGCTTAGACAGCGTGGGGGCGAACAAAGAGCCGCAGCTTTCAGATGGAGCAGAATAAAAAGCTATTATTTCATAATAATACTCCACTCTTTCCTTCCAAGGATTTCCTAAGGACTTTACAAATATTAAGACCTGGGCAGTCACCCCCATGGCTGAGAGCTGGTGAAGTGGCTGTGTGTGGGCATCTGAAGAGCTGAGCATGAGGCGTAATCTCTGTCCTGGGGTGGATTCAAGTCTCAAGTCCCCTGTGCAGTTCATGCCTATAAGAAGTCAATGTGTGGGAGGACAATGAAGATGTCTGGGGCCAGGAGAGCCTCATGATTTGCATTGTTTTGTACCCATTTCTTAGCCTTGTCCAGCTCCTTGACCTTTGCCAGTCGTTGTTGGGCCTTATATTAGGCTGGTGACTGTGGAATCAAGAATGCTCTTTGCACAGTCCAGATGGACTTCATCATACCATCCCTCAAGCAGGGAAGATGGAAAGATTTCACTGCTCACTTAGACACGAGTGTGGGGGTGGTGGAAATCCAGTTGTTTCCCATACTGGTTATACCCAACTCTCTGCCTCTGCCACCATCACAGCATCAGGTGGGATTGACGTATTTTTGTGCAGAGGGAGGTGCTTGCAGCCCCTTGTCCCAGTGGTGGGAGGAGAGATGGGGTATGGGGTGTCTTCCCTGTAATATCTAGTCCTGTCATTGAGCAGATCAGACCCCTCCTCAAATTAAGGCTGGGAGCTTCTCTTGCCAGTGAGGCAGAGAATCTTTGCTCTTTCATCCATCTTTTCCTGTGTTTGTGGTCCTCTGGGGCATAAACAGGAGCTGTTTTAGGTTGTGAGTTTTTCTTGTCCCACCTCTTCTGCAGTTGCACCTTAAAATCAGCACCTCCGGGAATGTTGCGGACTCTCAGCTCGGCATCTGGCACTTCTGCCCAGCCTGGGGCCAGCTGTGTCTGGCTGTGAGCAGCAGTGGGTGAGCAGTGCTGAGGACCTGCTGTTCCTGTGGATGTGGGTACTGCTATGGAGGGAGCACGTGGCACTGCCCTCTTTGTCCTCGCATCATCCCTCAAAGACCTCCCTCTGGCCAGCGTTACAGACGGGTGGATAGATCAGCTGCCGTTTTCTCTTTCAAACGGTGACAATAAGTCTCTTTCCTTTGCAGGGACAATTAGTTTCCTTCCTTTGCGAGGTGTTTGGTTGGAATGGGCTGACCCCTCTTCATGGAAGGAGGGCCCTTGTCCCTTGTGTCCCTGGGAGAAGCCACAGCATGGACCATTTATGGTTTTTCCTTTTAACACAGTGACGGTGACTTTGTTTTCTACATTTAGTTTGCATCTAAGACCAGGACATGGCTCATGCTGTGTCCCTGATCCAGTGTTTAAAGCTTTGCTGTGATATAAGTTTGGCCTGGGCCCTGCAGGGTTTAGCTTAATTTTTAAAGCTCTCAATGTGAATAATTCCTTGCTGAATGCAGATCGCAAGAGGGGATATTGATTTAAAGCTTTAAAGCTGGTGGTTATGGATTAAAAAAAAAAAAAGAAGAAGAGGAAAGAAGGAGATTTACTGTAGTCAGAGCTGGTTGCCTAAATGTTAGTCCCTTACAGACAGACTTTTGCTGAGCTAGGTGTGGGAATGGCAAGGAAGCCTGGTGAATTTTAGCTTTAAATTGTTGGCTGCTGAGAACCAGCCCTGGGATACACTCGATAGCCATTTGCTGTGCCAGGGGAGCATTTGCTGTGACTCCTTGGCCTGGGCTCTGTGTGGGTACAGACGTGCTGTGGGGTTGCAGCAGCTAACCCGGACCCTTCCCTAGGGTAGGGGATCAGAGGGAGGATGTGTTGGGTTGGGGTGATGCTGCTGTGCAGCCACACACAGGGGTGTAACTAGGGTGGCAGGTGGGGAGCACTCAGCAGAGCAGGGGTGTAGAGGCTTGGAAAGAAAATTGTGGGAAAGGAAGCTTTGGTAGGGAAGATGCAGTGGAAAATAAAGAGAATTAAAGGCAGGCTGTACGTCCAGTTAGCAGACAGGGCGCTGAGGTCACTAATGCTGGTTATTTGGATTTCAAAGAGGATCCTATTAGCTTCTGTGGCGGAGAACCATTAATCAGTGGGGCGGGAGCTCGGGCTGGCTGGAGAAATCAGTTTTCAATGTCCTTGATGTCCTGCCGGGCTGGCGCTGCAGAGCATCCTGCACAATGGTGGGTTTGTCTGGGATGAGGCACTTCCAGCCAGAGGCACCGTGCGGGGTGGGGAGCGCTAGGCCCCTCTGCCTGGGATCAGAGCAGGGGTATATGGATGTTGTGTCCATGCAGACCCCATTGCAAATTCCCATCTTGATGCTGCTGTCCCAGAGAGTATTGTTGAGCTGCTCTTAACGAGTACAAAAACTGAGTTACATACCTTTGGAAAGCACCCAGTTAAGTTTGCCATTCCACAAGCACTAAATGGGATTTGGGGGAAAAAACAGTGTTTCCAGGTGTGACTGTTTGTGATCCTTTGGAAATATAATCTCTGGCCTGCCTTTTTGTTCCAATTGAGAACATGTGCCCAGGAGCCATTTCCAAAGGAGCTTTAAGCACAGGACTCAGAGTAACATTGAAAGTTTGTGGGCTGGACTTGCACAACAGCCTTGCTCTTCAAGCCTGGTGCTTTAAAAACCTCTGAAAGAAGCCTCTTACTGTTTGGAAGAATCATTTACTGTAGAAAGATGGCATAAATAATGCAGAAGGAGACCAGAGATGGGGTCAGACATGGGTTGCTTAGAAAAAATTAAGATGTGGACATGGTGGTAGAATCTGGAACAAATTTTTTTTGGCAGTTTTTTCCCAATAAAAGTGTCCAAAACCTCCTTGCTTGCAATATTAAATTTTTTGCCAAAACTTGTTTATCTGGGGTTTGATCTAACACTTCATTTTTATTTAAATCCTCCAAATGCCATCAGAGGAAGATATTTATCAACAATTACTAGATCCAACATCCATAAACCCCAGTAACTTCTTCTTCTACATTTAGATTTAAACTCAGTCTGATACATTGAGACTCTGTAGGGACTGATAAACAGAGCTTTAAAAAAAAAGGACAATAAAAATGGTTTTGTGTAGAAATGATGGCCATTGCTTTGAGAAACTTGATTAAGATCAGCAAGTCTCTGGCTGGACTGAGTATACTTAAAATCCCTGATTGTCTGGGTTTTTGTCTGCAGAATGAATTTATAAGAAAAAGGAGAACCCAAGCCTACTATTTCAACATGCCTGGAATTCATGAGTAGAGCTGGGTTTCAGAGACTCCTGCCTTGTTTTGGCTAAGTCCTTAAAATGGAGATCTGGAGATTAGCATGGTGGGCCTGGGGTCATCTCTTTGCAGAATGTGTAGGCTCAGACACACAGGATCTTTTTCTTCAGACATCCCTTCTGGTTGTGATGTTTGAGCCTTTGCTTTGCTCCCTGGCTAAGAGCAGCGTTAATCATAGGAGTGGAATTTGTGACTTAACCAAAGAGACGTTTTAATGCTTTTCCTGTCATCGATCAGTGGCTGGAAGCCACTGTCTCGGTAGCGTGTCCACATTGACCTCTGTGTTGGTGCTTGATGGGTTCCCTTCCTCCTGTGTGCCTCCCAGCCCAGGAATGCCTTCCAGCATGCCTGCCTTTCTGCTTTGGAAAGGGATGCTCTGAACTTGGACCCCTCAGAGACAGAAAAGAGGCTTTTTGTGCGTGCTGCAAAGGGCTCTTGTGTCTGCAGCAGGGCATGACAGAGACCTTCCTTCTGAATCTGTACTTGGAGAACAAAAAAAAGCCCTTGCATCAGAACTTGCTATTTATATTTCTAGCTCTGAGACTCCTCAGCTGCATTATTAATGAAGCGTTTACCAATTAAGATAGATGAGTCTGCTCTTGAGGGTGTTTGTTAAGGTAAGGAACCTTATTAGCATATCTGATAGATACAGTGCCAGGTGCTGATTAAAACCTTGTTGACTCCCCAGGGGCAGAAGTCTTGAGGAAATAAGGTGGAGAAAGTTGTCCTGTTTCCTGGCTTTGGCCTTGCAGGGAGCAGGAAGAGAAATTCAGCATCCCTTCCCAAAGGCAGAGCCCTGAGCTTGTGAGCAGCTTGAAATGGGCATGGGGAGGAAATTAATCAGCCTGGATCAGAAATTCCAATAGCTGGAGTGATGCAAGTGTGATTAATGCCTCCTGAATGCAAGAGGTGGCAAGATGCTGGTCTTGCTGCTCTTGCAAGGCTAGCAGCCTGTCAGGCGAGGAATTAGTTTCCAGTGTTGACCCTATGGTTTTCGGAGGTCTGGAATCGATGCTTGCCTATGTAACAGTGTTTCAGCAGCTCCCTAAATTAGGTTTGCAGGCAAAATGATGCTGTGAGGTACAGCCAACCCACATATGAAACCAATTTCCCTTTGAAGCGGCACTAAAGAGGGCAACCAGAAGAGAAACGAGATCATCTTTAGGTCTCTCGTGACCTACAGGAGTTGAGAAGTGTGTATTCGCTTTCCATATTTATTATAATATGGCAAAAGAACTGTATTGTAGGCTTTAATGATCTGCATGTGAAGAGTGTCTTAAAATAGACTTCAGATCTCCTTGGAACGTACATATGTGTTTATAATTTTACAGCTATAAAAATATATATTTACTGAATACATGTACTTTGTTTCTCCATCTGCTAAATATAGTCACGTATGAAAGTTATATAGAAAATGTAATTTTCCCCTGAATTATCCTGCTGTCAGTCTGCTTCAATTTCAGCGTCGGCAGAGGCGAGGCGTGAGTGGCGATGGGCACTGTTGTGCAGCCAAGCAGGTGTCTGGGAGCAGTTTGCCTCAGGATGGGGATTACTGGAGGTGGGGTTGGTGGTACCAGCTATTATGAAGCTTTGTGCAACTGTTCATGAGATAAGATCGTATTTTCTGATTTGTTTCTGTAATTTTGTCAGGGTTTTAAACATCCATGCTTTCAATTTCCATGCTGGATGTTGACCTCAAATGGTTTGCTTTTAGGGGAGAAAAAAACCCCAGAAGATTATAAAGTGGTCCTGCAATTTTTGAGAGTAAGCTTGGAGTAAAATGTTGTGTTCACCCTGTTGAAGAAGTCCGGGGAGCTTTTCTTAGAGCTTGCTGTGAATGAGGCTGAGTGCAAGGGGAATGGGGAGGAGGTGCCCATTTTGTGAGATGTCTTTGCTGTCTCTCTGCAAACGTGGTCAAATCCAAGAAAAGCTGGAATTTGCATGTGCTCAGCAGAGACTTTTTTGATTCCGGCAGCTGGTAATGACCCAAGTGCCTTCACAATGGACAAAGCTCCTTCCCACATGGCTCCCCAGGGAGGCAGGGCTGGATGCCAGCCATCCCCAGCCAGCAGCTCCTATCACTGCAGTGTCTTGTCCTCTAATAGCTGCTTTGGGGAGCAGACATGGAGTGGGGAGTGTGTCCCTGATCACAGCAGGGCAGATAGGTGGGACTGGGCCTGGCAGGGGGCGTGGGAATACCGAGGTGCTCTAGGTGAAGGTAGAAAATGGCACAGTGGCGGAAGGAGGGAGGCTTCCCAGGGTCAGGGAGAAGCACAGGATGGCGTTGTGCAAGAATGACATGCCAGGTCAGTTTGTCTCACTCTGATATTTCCTAATTGTGCAGCTGGAGTCACAGCCCTTCACCGGGTGCCATGTCTCCTGTGCACGGTCCTTGCAGAGGGCTGCAGAAATGCTTGCACCACGTCTGGGAGATCAGCAGATGGTTTTTCTAAAGAGAGCCTGAAATGTGACTGTTGCTAAAATCGGTTTTTACAAAAACCACAAGTTCTTTAAAAAAAGGATCATTTCTCTCTCAAACTCCAGCTCAAATAGTCTTTAAAATAAATACGCTTCTGTGGCGTCTGCAGTTGGGCCTGGCTGGAGAGCCTGGAGTCTGCATTGTGAGAAGTGTCATGACTCTAGAGTTTGTTTTGGTTCATTTTTGGAGTGTTCTGCTGAGAAGGAAGGAGCCAGGCAGTCATCAGAACAGTCCCTGGGTAGGATCTGGAATGGGTGACTCCACCATTCCTGTTTCCAGTCTTCTGAGCTTGGAGCAGGAATTTGGAGAGTCCTGAGAAACCAGTCACCAGAAATGTGTTTCCAGACAAGAGCCTGCTGAAGAAGATGCTACCTCTTTGTGATTTATTCCTGTCTGCTTTTTTGGGACCCCATCCCCGATGGGATGTGAGTGTTTCTGGTTGGTTTCTGCAGCAGAACAAGCAGGTTAGCAAAGCTCTTGGACCTTCTGCTTCCCCACTTTCTGGTGTGCTGTGATGGCAGCATGGCAAGTCATGCTGCTGTCTGCAGATGTGCTGAAGCTCCAAAAAGGACTACAGCTCTCTGGCACACAAAGGGGAGGTTTCAGCTTTGCACCTATAAATGCCAAGGATTGACTTGCTTCTTGTATTTGAGCCGATGTGTGTCCAGCTGCCAGGGTGGAAGTCTGTAGCCCTGGGGAGTGCAAAGGTAGCAATATATTAACTTCAAATGGTATTACTGGGTTTTTCTTTCAGAACCAGTTTGCTCTCAAAGGAGCATCCCAGTAAAGGGCAGCCTGCCCATTCCTTTGGCCTGTCTTTCCCTGCCACGTGTGTGCTGTGGTAGGGTTGGATGCTTGTGGGAGTGGGTGGGTCCTGTGTTCAAGACAAATTTCTTTCCTCCAGGATGTGATTTACTGAGAGACAACAGGAAGGATAGTTAGTGGGGTAAAGCCTGCATGAAATGGGACTGCATTGTGGTCTTTCAGCTCTGCCTGTGGGGAGCTGGGTGGGTGGCGTGCTTGCCGGTGTTTTCAGGGATTCCTTGTAAGCATTTGAGGAACATTTGCTCAAAACTCACAACCAGTTTCTTTCTTCTTCTGTTGTACAAAAATGCTACCAATGAAAATAGACAAGCTCTCTGGGTCATTTCCAGATGCCCTTAGTAAGACAGAAGTGTTTATTTTTTATGGGCCAATTTTTGTAGTCTACCAGAACGTCTTGTACTGTTAATGCCGCATGGAGCAATAGCTCTGCAGAGTGTGTTTAATAAGAGCAATGTGCTCTCAGGGATATTCAAATCTGAGGTAGTTTCCTCACATGTACGCACTTGATAGTGTGTCTTATGAAACATCTGGGTCCAGAATTGCACTAAAGAAATCAAATGGCCAAGTCAACCTGAAATTTGTACCAGGGCTCTGCCTGGAGAATCACCGTGTGCAGCCCTCTTCTCTGCTGCAGGGCCCTTGAGCAGATGGCCTGGCTTTTTTTTATCCCTTTTCCTCCTCCTCCTCAGGATTTGCAAGTCAGGAGTAAAACTCAGCTTTGAATTTTCCGTCAGCATAAGGAACCACAAGTCCAAAAGGCTTTCTGGCTGCAGTTACATGGCTGTGTGGGAGGCGAAGAGCCCTTGGTTCTCCTGTCTCTGCGTCCGCCCTTCTCCTGCTGTGGTTCTTGGCTTTACCTCCAGGTCTGGACCGCCTGTTGCCAGTGGTACTGGAGCAGTGGGTGGCTGGTGTAGGAGGATGTTGGCAGCAGCAGCTTTGGCTGCCTTGGTGCCTCCAGACCCTAGGTTCCTGCATCTCAGAGGTGTGCAATGTGATACTGCTGACTCTGCCTTGTTTTGGGGCTTCCTGTGCCTTCCACCTGTTCTGTGACCTGAGTGTCTCCAAGGGGAGTGAGGGGAGATGTCTGGGAGAAAGCATACATGCAAGAAAAGCTTACATAGATGGTTCCCTAGAGCCGTCAGCATGAGCTCTCTTACCATTGGACATAGTCCTGGCAGAGCTTTTCCATCAGCTCCATGAGGAATGGGGTTGCTTCTCCTCAGAGGGAGCCTTATCTGCTTTTCCTGGGTTGTCTGTGCCTTTGCTGCAGGAATGGCGAGGGATGGGACAGGCATTGGCTTGAGGGCTGTGCTGCTCCATTGGGTGCTACGTCAGTCATGGCACCGCAGGCTGGGACATGGTCATTTGGGTGAATCTCCTTTTGTTTGACCTTAAAATCTACCTTTCCCTTTGGGATGAGTGTTTCAGGGAGGGATCTTCATGGTTTAACCTTTCTGATAGGAAATCTGCTCAACACTATCTTTCATCAATGACTGCTGTCCTTCAGAAATGCCCCTGGCATCTCCATGTCCCTGTCTGGTGTGACTTGTTTAGAAGACGTTGCTGCAGAGATGGAGAAGGTCTGTAAGCAGCTCCATCGTGCTGAAGGAGCTGGCAGAAAAAGCAGGAGTCAGGGAGTTGTGGTGCTTTTTCTGCCTTTGCTTCATGAAGGAAAGCAAGACCAAGAGCTTGGCTTTAAGGGTATCTGAAGTTGCTGTCTGCAGACTGGGAGAATATCTCCCCTTGGCTTGGAAAGGCAGTGGGCTGTGTTTTACATGAAGCCTGTTCAGTGTGGCTGGCATTCCACCATGTACAACAGGGAAACCAGCTAGCTCCTGTTTTAGATAAGGATGGGAGATGCAGTGGGAATCGGCCCTGGAGCAGACTGCTTGTTCTGGGCGTGGGCAGCTTGCCTGTGAAGTGTGTCAGCGTGGGTGAGGGAGCCAGGAGGGACTGAGACACTCATGTCCAATGCTCACAGAGGTCCTTCCTTTGGTGCTGCACCAGTAATTTGAATGACGCCTGAGTTACTTGCTGAAACCCGCTTACAGGTGTTATAAAGTCATTCTAAGCCCATCCCAAAGTGGCTTCCTGAAGGGACCAAGTTCCAAGGATCTGGGACCCTTCTCCCGTTCATGTTCACTCTGTACATTCTCAGACTCTGTGCATGTGGGACGGGCTGTGTCTGCAAAGAGCTGGGCTTAAGCCTGAGCTATTCCAGTCAGTGCTGGTAGGTTGGGAGCCCCTGAGGGGTGTCTTATGTTCTTGTACATGCTGTGTCTGCTTCTTGGGGGTGCTGAGAGGAGCTAATGGAAAACAGAAGACGATGGGCTGACCAGGAAAAGCATTTCCCCAGGAATGCAACACCTGGTTTCCCTCACCCCCAAAGCTGATGTTCTAGAAACCAAGAGCCTTTCTCTGTGCTTGTAGATCCCAGCTGCACTCTCACCTGTCAGCAAGAGGAGGAGATAAATCAGGGTCTTGCTGGGGGAAGCCCAGCACAGTACAATTTTCATCTAAATCTTACACAGGTGACATGATGGACCATACGCAGCTCTGCTCAGCTACGCCTGGGTGAGGAGTGATGGAAGTGAGTCTTTTCTTGTCCATGCAGCTAATACAGAGGAGTTCTGCTGACTCCTTCAACAATGCAGATTTTGGTGTAATGGCTGTGCTTGGGAGAGGTGATTTTTTTTGTACAGCTCAGGTGGTGTGCTGAACCTAAACTTATCCGTGTGGACAAAAGTCACATGGGTTTTGGTGAGTCTGTGCTTTACCTTACAGTGTAGGTAAAGGGCCTTCAGTCAAGGGCTATCTTCAGGATCTAGATGGCTGAATAACACTTGAAGGAGAAAATACTTGTGCTGAGATGATGCTGGATCCTTTGTTCTAAACAAGCCTTACAATTGTCTTTATCTTTCGTATGTCTGTCTGCAGAGCAAGAGCGATAATTAATGCACAATGGCTCTCCTGGGTTCTGCCAAAGCCAATACTGGTTTTCCGAAGTCGGCTCAGAAGTACTGAAAGTGCAGTTTCAGGGGGTCAAACATTTCTCCATTTGGCTCTTGCTGCTTTGATTGCCAAGCATCACTTGAAGCTTTTCAGTCAGCATTAAAGTGAGAGCATCAGTCTAAACTGAGGCAGTCCTGAACATCAGATGATTACATATTTCAAAAAATTACCTTAGCGTGACCTTGGAAGAGGGGAATGGTCAACATCACGTTTATATATTTTTAATGCAGTTTTTAATTTTCAACTTCTTTCAAACAGTCTTTTTTCCTTCATAGATCTTTTTTTTCACAGCATTTTGCAAATGCACCAGTCATTTCCTAAGGAGCTGAACTTCAGCCTACTCCTTAAAATACCCCTGTGAGTCCCAGAAGGGACATTATCCCAGCTTTGCAGTCAGGGAAACCAAAGTCCAGAGGAGGTGAGAGCTTAATTTCAGAAGTGCCAGGCAGTAGTGATCCAAGCAATGGAAATCAGGGATGTTTTCAGTGGAGTTGAGTCTGTGGCCCCTATGAGCCAGGTGGAAGACCACAGGCTTTTGGAGAGCTGGAGCTCCTGTCTGCTTCAAGTGCTGCTTGCCAGGAAAACGCTCATCTTGAAGAAGCAACATCAGGGTTTGGTGGAAGGATCTGTGTCTGGAACTGATGTGGGCTGGGTCGTTGGTGCCACATCACCTCCCCAGCGGTGTGGAGCAAGGGTGAGAAGGATGCTCAGAGCTTGCCAGCCAGCGGGGCCAGGGAGAGTTGGGTGTTTCAGGAGTGGATGCAGGTTGTTTGACAAGGCTGAGACCACACAGTGGCTGGTGGTTTCACGTGTGTCTCTGGAGCGGAGGGGAATGATGAGATACATACTGCTTGCATGCCTCTGCTCTGGCTTGATGTGGTCTCCCCGAGTGAATCAAAGCTTTTGCTTTGAAGGCAGAGGAGGGGGAAGGGACTGTCTTTGTTCTGCTTTTTGGAGAGCACTGAAAATCCTTCAGACCAGAAGACTACACCCTTCATTACCCTCTGGGTTATTTGCCCCATATTGGAAGTATGACTCTGTCATGTGAAGTATTTGATTATTTATGCAGTTAATGTTTAACAGAGTTGGAGTATTAGAATTAAACAGGCGATGAGCTTCCAACTTTGCATAGTTAAGGGCTAATAAAACTTCTCTGATCCAGTGTTTTCCTTTCACCAGAGGGGATTTTTTTCATTAGCTTTGGAGTGTTAAAAAGAGATCTCCTGTATTTGAGGCAGATTGATCTGTTGGCTCCAGACAAAGAGAACGTGCAAAGGTGTCAGCTTAACTATCCAGCTGACGCAGACACAGGAAGCCAAAAATTTCAAGGTGAGTTTAATTGGTATCTTCAGTGGCAGTAGCTGGATCCAGCATGTGCCTTGGATACTGGGTGATACCCACAGCCCACCCTAGTTTTGAAGGAGCTGGGTGAACAATGGTAGGTGGAGAGCAGCAGGAGGCTGGACTGCCCCATGCTGGCTGTGTCACTTGTGCCAGCCTCCACCGTGCCATTTCTTCTGTCTGCTTGCTGCAGGACAGCCTGGAGATGTCAGCTGGTGACCCTTCAGTCATCACACCTCCCAGGGGTGTTGAACAGGGATAGCATTTCTCAAGGACTTGGCTTGAGGATTGCAAAGGTGTGACCAGGGCAGCCCTGTGGTCCAGGTGTCAGTAGGAGAAGGGAACAACAGTTGGGATTGGCTGAGCTTAACAGAGTCGTTGACGGTCACAGTGGATTTGGTTTTCATTTATTTTTAGTTTAGTTTACTCAGACTTACAGGTCTGGAGATGTCTCACCCCAACACACTTCATACCCATTGCCTGAATCCAGCAATGTCTCTTGGTGGCACAGAGCTCTCAAAGCTGTGGTTCTTACAGTAGTGTGGGTGGAGATGATGAGGATGCTAATGTGAGGTTTCACAGCTTAATTAAGGGGGAGGCTGAGGAATAAGGGCTTCATGGCATCCTAGAGGTCCCAAGATTGCAACTGCCCCAGAGGCACCCTCGGTGCTGTTGCTCTGCATTGCTCACTTAAAAATCAGATTGATTTTTAGCAAACCACCAGGACTGAAGGCAACCATGACTGCAGACCTGCCACTTGTATTTTAGGTGTCCTGATTTTCTGCTGTGAATTTTCTTTCCCTTTTATCTCCCACACACTCCTGTCTGCACAAATGCTGGATATACTGTGGATATAATTTACTTCTCCTTTGGGCCAGTGTACTGATGCAATTGATAACTCTTATTGGGCTGGAAACAGCCTTTTTTAATTCTTTCCTTGTGACTGGAGAAACAAGGGGGGATGTATGAAAGCAAGGCTGTTGGGAGCGGCTGTTGCATGGGTGGAAAATCCACAGATGATGTTTTGCCTTTGCAAGTGTACGTTGTGAGCATGAAGGGAGCTCTGCTCCTCGACATCCTTCCAACCATTTCTCCTCACTGTAGATGACGTAGGAAACTGTACTGAAGAGTTTTGTTCTTCCAGTTCCACCCACGAGCATCACCTGCTTGTTGACTGAATGGAGTGAGACTCTGCTTTCAGCTCTCCTGGGAAGTGTTGGTCTCTCCATCCATGCTGAGTTCATCTCTAGGTTTAACGGAGCAGTTTCTCTAAACAAGGAACTGAATTGATTTTAAAAGATTACACCTCCTCTGCAAGATGTCAAGGTCATGATCTATGAGAGCAGTCTGTAGACTCATCACTCAGATGCATTTAGCTTTTATTTTAAAATGTCTATTTTTACTTGCATTTTACCTGCTGGATCCAAAATTTGGTGCTTCCTCCTCTGTAGAAGGACTGAGCCCTCAACATAACAAAGAAGTCTGTGGGGTTTCCATTTCCTGCAGTGGAAACGTACAAAGTGGAAACTGCTTCCTGGGGGAAACAGCAAGTGGAAAGTGTAATCTAGCATAGAAGTATTTATTTTTTAAAGACAAGTGGCAACCCCCTGCACCTCTGCTGCCTTGTGCACTCCTGGTCTGTTTCAGATTTTAATAAATTTCTTGTTTATCTTGAAGAAGCAAATTAATAAGTAATGGCAATTGCTCTTCAGAGAGAGAGAGGCTGCTGAGGGTTGGCATAATTTTAATTTAGCATGTGTGTTGTTGAAGGATTGTTTGCTGTTGAGGTGAGTGCATCGGTGTCAGAGCCCATAGAGGTTGACCATTCCTTATGCACACAAGTGTTGGGTGTACAGTTTTGCAGGTAGGTCTCTGAGCAAGGGCTCAGGGAGAATTAAATTGGTCTTGCTGGGAACTTTGAGGCTTTCATCTCCTTCAGCTCTGGGTAAATTTGAAACCCAGCACAACTGGACAGACATCTTCCCTCTGCATCACTGGGCAATCACAGTGTTGCTCCTCCAGGTGAGCTTTTCATTTGGTGTGTGGTGCCAGTCAGGTCTCAGCCCCCTGTAAAGACCAGAAACCCACAGCTGCTTCTTTCAAACACCTATCTGAGGTGATGCTGTGTTCAGTTTGGAGGTGACCTTGGCCTCAGTGTCATGTATACCCCTTCTGTGGGAATGTGAAGATGATGGTGGAGGCCAGCTGTGCATCAGGCTGATGTTAACTTCACTGAGCAACTCAAGTTTCTCAGAAGCCATGAGCCATGACAAAAGTGGTTGTATCTGCTTAAAATGTTAAGAGCTTTGGGAAGAAAACTGAGTTTAATTTTTGTACCTTGGTGGTTTCAAGATCATGCTTGCATCTTCTTGAAGTGCGTGTAGTAACCAGGCTTCTCATGTGACTCCACAGACTGGGGCTTTTCCACTGCAAATGGTTTGATAGTGGCTGTTCAGTGGCGTGCCCTGCAGGTTGGCATCCTGGCGGGAACTTTCAAGGGACCAGCAGAGGTTGAGGTAGCACCTCCTGGAGGAGAAAATGGCCTCTGTGTTATCTCCTGTCTGTGCCTCAACTGCAAAACCCGAGTGTGAGGGTCCGTAATGCCTGACACACTGTCAGAGCAGCAAACTGTGGCAGTTGCTAAGCAGCTGTGGAGGTGGGGTTAGCAGCATCCAGCACTGGGGCAGTGTGGAGTCCACCTGCACAGATACATTTGCAGGTGTCATCTTAGTGAGGGCATCATCAGCCCTGACCATCTCATTAGAGCAATTTATTTTGCAGTGAAGCACCATATTTAGTCAGTGGCTGTGGTTCCTGGAAAGTCCAGCCATGGGAGTTTACTCAAAACCTTGCAGATTTTACAGGTTGAGCCCTAGGAGGATGTCTGGGGGTAAGACAGAGCTGGAGGTTTCCTTCCTGGAGAGACAACAGTGGAGCATGGGCTCCTTGCAGACTTGTTCATTACTTCCCAGCCGCTGTCCCCTGGCCCTTGATTTGCTGCCAGACCCCTCTGCCTTGGTTTCACAGACAGGGGAAGAGGGACTCTGCTCCTGCTCAGCACAGAGCAGGGAAAATAGCAGGATGCAGCTCCCCAGGTGCACTCTGCCATCTGACCAGGAGAGAGACCACTCCAAGCCAGGACATGTCACCCACAGTATGTGGCTGCTCCTCCTTTTCCAGGGGTGCCTATGGACCTGCTTTCAAGGGTCAGGGGAAGATTTCCCCACAATGCTTTCCCATCTCTTGAGTGGGAGGACTGTGTAATACTTGGGTTATGTGGTAATTAGGGTGACTCCTAAAACCCTTTGCTGAGACTGTGGGTAAAACCACCTTCTCTCAAATTACTGGCTTCCCTTTTCAAAGGGAAGAGAAAGGAGTCAACTCCTAGTTGCTCATCTGGTTTTGCTTTTTACTTTATTTCTATCCCATTATGCTGAGCTCACTGCGTTTTTGGTTGCTTCCAGTTCCAAATTGAGATAAATGTGCTGATAACTCTTTGGCACATGCTGTATGGAAGCTGCTGGGAAGCTGTGCCTGGTTTGTCCCAGGATGGGTGCTAACCAGGAGCTTCAGGAGGCTGCAGAGGTAGAATTTCACCCCAGTGAGACTTTCAGGTTGTATTTCAGCCAGCCAGCAGATAGTTATCTGGGATATTGCAGCCCTTTCCCTTTCCCTTTCCCTTTCCCTTTCCCTTTCCCTTTCCCT
>VZTJ01002332.1:708196-748048 GCA_013397795.1 Orthonyx spaldingii | reverse complement strand
GCCTCTCCCTTTCCCTCACCCTCTCCCTCTCCCTTTCCCTCTCCCTCTCCCTCTTCCTCTCCCTCTCCCTTTCCGTTTTTGTAATTACTGAAATAGATCTGTGTTTAGAGGATCTGGAGACTCTCCATCCACTGCCAGAAGGGCCACATGGCACATAATGGGAGTAAACCACCACTAAGTGTTTCACACGACAATTTTCCATTTTCCCTTCAATCCTGTATATCTAGCATTAACTGCACAATATAGGTTTCCTTTTGTTTTAATTGTGTTGAATTCTAGGGAGAGGGAAAGGATCGTTCCTTTGTTTTTCTTTCTACTGTAGCCCCAGCCATCCTGATGACAGATCTTGTCATTACACTGTGTCATTTTAGATGTTTGCACTGCATCAAAAGCAAACGGAGGAGCCTGCAGTCTAGGCTGTGGGTTGAATAACAATGTTTTTCCAGGGGGGAAAAAAAAAATCTGTGACGTTTTTAATGAGAAACATGAGTTTCACACAGGCAGCCTGTACTCTGCTCCCGACCCAGCAGAGCGATGGCTCCCATTTTCCTGGGTATCAGCTTTTGTGGCCCTTTGTGTTTCTGAAGGCTGTGAAGCGATGGAGTCATCTTGGACTTGAAAAGCAGGAGGGCTTGTGTTTTCCTGTGCATGAGGGATCTTCTGGGACAACTTTCCAGTTGCATGCTCCTTGCTAAAGCAGAGGTTGGTGATGTGCGGCTGGGAGATGCTGGGGACAATGCGAGTCCGGAAGGAAAAAGGGTAGTACTGAGGGGCTTAAAATCACTGCACGGGAATCTGCTTTTCCTGAAATGCCTGCATGCTAAAGATGGTGAAAATTGCTGATGCAGGAGAGCAGAGCATCTTTGTTGGGCATCTGTCTCCCAGCCACATTCCTTTCAAGCGAGGAGGGCTGCTGGGGAAGTCTCTGCTCTGCAGACCTCCCGCTGCCTTCCTGACTTCTCAGAAAGGTCATGTGAAGACTAATGTGATCAAAAGGGTTTTTAAAGTGTTATTTAAAGCGTGTTGACTGTTCTGCAGAGGGTTTTGGTCACGCAGAATCGGGAAATTTGACTGCTTGTCAGCCATGACCCAGAACTTCGCTGCGGGGTCTCACCAGAGAGGACATACTGGCAACTGAGGACTTTTATGTGGTTGCCTTGCTTGGGTTGGTCTTATCCCTCTTTGATTTTCCTTACAGTGCATGAACACACTGCTTTGCTGTTGCCTTCTGAAGTGTGTTGAGGTTCATGCGTGGTGGTGTTTGTACCAGGGAACCATTTGTGGGGCTTGGGGAAATGGCTGTGCCCAGGAAATGGCAACGAGTCTGGCTGCTCAGGCACGGCCTCTGGGCTACATGAAGCTGACTCTGTAGCTGTCTGCAGTGGGACTCTGTAGCTGTCTCTGTAGTGTTGGATGTGATGCATAATTTGGTGGAACTGAAGGATACCCAAAAAAATCCTAGTCCACGTGGAAGAGGCATAAAACATCCACCAGCAGGTTGAGTTGGGCTTGGGCACTGCCACAGCACACATGGATACTCTGCAAGGGCTCTCCACTGTCAGAGTTGGTGCTTCTCAAATACCTTCCACACACTTTGCTTACATGATGGATAAAAGCCATGCCACTCTCCAGATGTTACACCTTGTGATGCAAAGTCCTCCAGCCTCTTGCTGGGTGGTTCCTCTCCTTTGAAAGAAAGCTGGAAAAACATCCTTTTTCCACATAAAATCAAGGTCTGTGCCTTTCCTTCACCTCAGTTTTTGCTGGATGTTGAAATACAGTAGTCAGTCTTACCAAACTTGACACCACCCCTCACTTCCACTTCAGGGCTGGTGATCAGTCCAGCCACTGGTGTGCCAGCGGGTATTTGGATAACTCCCTGTCCTGGAATTGAGGTCCCTCTCTTCAGAAATATACTCACAGAGTTTCCAAAAATTATTCTGGAATAAAATGTCAACAGAGGAGACTGATCTGGAATAGCAATTGCTGAATAATTTATTCTGCAATGAGTAGATAATTTTCCTGTATGGAGCAGCCCAAATAAGCTTCAAAATTTAAGCTTTATTGATTTGGGGGCCTGAGAGGGGAGGAAACCACTAAGTTTTTGTGAAGTTACTGAAGTGAGCTAAGCTGTTTAAGTATAATAATATTTCTACAATATAAAGTGTGTGTCTGTGGTCTCCTTAGTGAAATTTTATATATNGAAAAAAAAAAAAAAGATGGGTTTATTCTAAATAAGGGCTGTAAAAGTCAGCAGGAGAGGGGAGTCATTCTGGTGCCTTCTCCTGGGGTCTGTGCCCAGCTCCTGAATGAGGGATGGAGAGCAGAAATGGCAAAATGGTGTCACCTTAGAGTTTTTTCCACTTTGGGGAAGCGATTTCAATGCAGAGCCCTTTTCTGTGCTTAAAAGTGAGCTTCTCAGAAGGAAGTTAATTGACCTTTTCAGCAAATTTGTTACTGAGACCGTTACCACAAATGCTGTTGAAATGGTTTGTAAACACAATGTTCGTTTAACACTGCCAGTGACTTAGAAAGTCAGACTTTATGCTCTCTTAAAATTGAAAGAGCTATTCTTAGTGGGAAAAGTGTCTTTTTGGGGAAGAATTTGGAGCAGATTTTTGTATTGAATCTAGGCTGCCTCATTCCCTCAGAAGGAGTCTGAGGGCCAGGAAAATCATAACTAATAACTTCCCTATAAATTGTAGAGCTGCTATTTTAAGGTCTGGTGTCTCAGGGAGGTTTAGGGTGGTGTCCTGCTTCCCTCCATTGCTGTGTGATGCCCTGGTTTGATTCTGGTCCTTGTTAAGCTGGCTGCTAGTCTTGCCCTGTGCAAAACCAAAATGTGAGAAGAAGTCAAGTCAGGAGGTTCTCAGGCTTGGTTTTGCTTTTGTCTTTTGATATTGATAAACTGAGTTTGTGTTTCGATTTGAAGGTGGCCCACTCCTGAGGCAGGTTTAAATGGTAAAAAATGCATTGAGTGCAATTTATCTTTGCATATTTGGAGACAAAATCCAAAGCTGCTCCCCAGCCTCAGGCTAAGTCCTGGAAAAGCTGTCAATTCAGGAGGGAGGTTATGTCTCAGAAAAGCAGGTCAGCAAGGCAAGCAGACACCTTGAGAGAAAAGGATGTCCATGGCTCTGGATCAACTTCTTCCACAAGCAGAGGGCACTCAGGAAGGAGCCCTTAAGCCAGGAGCAACACGTAAAGGGCTCTGGCATAGGAGGCACTTTGCTTTAAGGATTGGGATTATGTTTCTGTGGAGCTAAGAGCTCTGTGAATCACCACATAAAAAAGGCGATGAAGGGAAGAGCACTGCTCCGCTTGCTTTTGACTGTGATGGAGTTCAGTGATCCCATCATGGTGACACTTGCATGAAGGGATAAGAGGCAGTTCCTAATTAAAACCCTTTTATGTGCTAGAAGCCAGCTTCTCAGCTGTTGGAAATCTGGGTGGCTTCATTGAAGTCAGGAGATGACCCCAGCTGAGCCTCATGTGTGAGTTTTGGCATCTCCCATCAGTTTCCTTGAGGCAGCCGAGGTGGTGACAGCACGGGACTGGGTTTGCTTTGTGGCAGCCTCAACTGATGGCACGCACGAGCCCAGAAGCTCTGGCAAGAGTGAATTTCCTCCCTGTGGATATTTTCTTTTATGCTTGAAAACAGCCCTGCATCTGTTGAGCAAACACCTGAGCTGTAACAAGGAACCATGTTGCTCCTTGTTCAGATATAGCCACTCATGAGCACAGAGAGAAGAGGGCTGGATGCTTTGGGGATGGTCACAGAAATGTGTGGCTTTTTCTCCCTTGACCATAGGGATGATGCATTCACTGCTTCTACTGAAAAATGTACTGCACATCTTCATCTTTCTCACATTTCTGATTGTTTTAAGAAAAGGCTTTATATTCAAGATGGCTATAAGTTATACTGTAGCAGTAAAGTGCAGAGACTTGACAGCATTTTGCCACTAGTTATTGTGTGGGCTGCACATGTTAGCCAAGATGCAGTGAACTCATCCTCTCTTCAAGCCCTTTCTGTTGCTTCAGAACCATCATTTGGATTGGTTAGAGTTGGATCTGACCTGCTAGCAGAGGAATTCGGCTTGCAAGGCTCCACCTAAGCAGAGGAAATCAGTCCAAGCTTTAAAACCAGTTGTATTTTTTTCCTTTTTTGCCCAAATCGTATGTCTTCAGAGCAAGGATTGCACATCTGGGTAGATTAAAAACCCATTTGCGGGCAGGTGTTGGAAGATTGTGGAATGTGATGCTGAAAAGGGTGGTCTTGGCTTTGGGGATGGCAACAAAGACCCAAAAAACCTGCTTCTTAAGAATTGATTGGGCAACAAACAGCACTCCAGGCTGGGGAGAAAATGGAGAACATTTTGGAATGTTTTTGGGTAAAGTCACAGATTGGGGCTTGTTGTCTAGAGCATGGCCTTGGGACAGCCAACCCTCTGAGCTGGGTAGGGGGAGGGGATAAACCTCCATTTCAGGTTCCTAGATAAACAAACACCAGAAATCTCATAAGGGTAATAATGGAAATCATTGGGAAATTGAGTCAATACAAGGGCATCTGTGTAAGTGAATGCTCGGGACAGGGAAACGGCTTTGTTCTTTAACTCTAGTAATGCTGGAGCAGATGGGAAGTGCGGTGTGCTTCACGCATTAGCTGGCTCGGATAAAGAGCAAGGCAGAGGCTGCTCCTCTTGGCTGCGTAGAGGTTAACAGGGATAGAAACCAGCGGATTGACTCTTCATTTGCAGGAGGTGTTGTGGGATCAGAGCAGATGGCAGAGAGAGCGTCCCTCCAGCTTACTCAGCTGCTCAGAGGAGCTTACGGCTCCCTCCAGCACAAACAGCCCCATTGCATCTCCTCTGTTTACAGCTGCAGCTCTTGCTCCTTCCCTGGCCTACCCGGAGAGGTGATAGAAGAGTATTTCTCCTAAACCTGTGGTAGTTGGTGCCCGAGGCTGTAGGTATGTGTGGGGACCGTTGCAGACATGGTGCATACTCTTCAACTCATCCATATCCCTTTGTTTCGGCTCCTCCTGCGGCAGCTCAGCTGCGGGCATGGCTCTTTCCTGGGGTGATATTAATGGTCTTTGTTAGCTCTGTGAAAGTAGAGGTGCTTTTCGACGGTACTGATGGCTGGGCAAGGACAGGAGCATTGTGGGGACACGGAGGAGGGCTGCAAGGGGAAAACCTTTAGCAGCAGGAGCATGGCTGTGTTCTGGTGGGGCAGCATCCTCCTGGCCAGCCATTGCCTGCCTCCTTCATCCCTGCCAAGGTCTGTCTCAACAGCAGCACCTTTGCCTGCGGTCACAAAACAGAACAGCTTTGGGGAGGAGGGAGGATGGAAACTCATTGCAGCTCTGCTCATTGACTCACTGGAAGCCTGGATTCCCTATTTTGCAAGGGAGAAATGGCAATTGATTCAGCCATACCCTCTTTCTTTTTGTCTGCCAGTGCTCTGAAAAGGCACATTTTATCTGTGTGTGACAACACCTGCCTAGGGTGCCTCTCATTGAGCTGCTGAATCAAAAGAGCAACAAGAAAAGTGGGTTTAATTGCACACATCTTCAGCAGAGTCTTTCTTGCACTGGCAGCACAAAAGGCCAGCCCTGCGCTGGTTGAATGGAGCCCGGGAGGGCTGGGGCACGCCGTACTCTCGTTACTATCGGAGGCAGATGATTCACTTTGCTGGAGCATTGTCATGTGCAAATGAGTTCATGAGCCCATCTCCTTTCCAACTGCAAGGTCAGGGACTGAGCAATTGTCAGCATCAGCCGGCTGGAGGAATTGATCTAGAAGCCGGAAAGCTTTGGGAGGTTTTACTAACCTCCGCTTCCCACTGCCCGAGTACACCGACACCTTCCTCCCGTGGGTGTTGTCTACATTACAAATATTGACTGATTTTAAGTTCATGTTTAGAAAGCTGCTGTTTCGAGGCATGGAAATGTGACTGGGAATGGCTTATAAATAACACTCGGTGTGGCAATTATTATTCATTGCTAGTTATGGCTTTCACACAGTGGAAAAACAAATGGTTTTTCCACTAGGAGCTGGAGCTGCAGTCCGTTTAATCACTAAAGAGCTTGGAATCACTTTAGTTTAAAATAACTTTCCGCTGTGGTTTGGAAATTTTAAAAAAATATATTTGGGTCATGTTAACCTAGTGTATACAACTTGCACTGAGAATTTCAGTTTACCTCATCTACATCTGCTGAGCCCCATAAATATCCGTGTGTTCGTTCCCATTTGGTTTCACAGAGCTCCTGCCTGCCTGAAGATAGAGCTCCCCAAGCACAGATTTGGGGTGGGGTTAGTCTGGCTAGAGGTGGAGAATCCTGGGATCTGAGCAGGGAGTACAAGAGCAGTGAGCAGCCAAGCTGCTGTCTGCTGCAGGCACCCCTCTCTGGCTACGATGCAAGGGGATGTGGCTGGTGCCTTCAGGAAGCTGCATGGATGGACTTTCCATCACGTTGCTCCTAACAGAGGCTGCCCAAAATATCAGCCTCAGGTACTAGGAGGTTACTTGATGTTTTGAGAGCCAGGTGTGGGTGTGAGTTCTTTATGTACAGTGTCCAACCACATCCACCAGCAGTCCATGCTCAGGGCATGGATGTGGTGCGCATT
The DNA here is from genome assembly GCA_013397795.1 of Orthonyx spaldingii. Classification (NCBI taxonomy): domain Eukaryota; kingdom Metazoa; phylum Chordata; class Aves; order Passeriformes; family Orthonychidae; genus Orthonyx; species Orthonyx spaldingii. Next base: position 741,419 of record VZTJ01002332.1, on the reverse strand, counting down.
TTCCTCTGCTGAACCATTCCCTGCCCTGCTTTAAGGTTTCCACAAAGACAGAGAAAAGCTGTGGAGGAGACAGAAGAACCACAGTGCTGTGAAGAAATGCTCCCCATGTTGCCTGTGCGTTACTGACCCCCATCCTCTTGCACAGCAATGCCAGTGCAGCATGCTCAGGGTTGGGTCCTGCAGATGGCTGCTGCTCTGTGGTGCTTCCCACCCTGGCAGGACTGCGCCAACACTCCGGGAAAGGCAGGCGACTGCCACGCCTGGGAAGAAAGAGCTAATTTTTTCCGAATGGCACAACTTAGTGAACGACAACTGTGACTTCTGTCTGGGCTGCGGTGTGAAATCTGAGGGATGGCTGTGAGCAGCAACTGCCAGAGGGAGCAGAGCTGAGCACTCAGGTTCCCAGCTAGTGTGGTAGCTGTGGAGTCATCCTCTCTCTTGCAGGTGCTGGTGCCACAGTTATGAGAAGGGAAGGAGCTATGCCTGGGCTTTTCTTGCTTCTGGGGTTTAAATTTCCACCTGGGGGTCTGCCTGTCTCCACACTCCAGGTATAACCAGCCTAAATGTTTGCTTTACTTTCAGTGATTTGCTGGAGGACACAAGATGAGGGGTCTTTGCAGCTGGCCTCATGGTGGATTGGAGCTGCAGGACAGGCTGGTGGTTTCTCCAGATGGTTGGCATGTAGATATCTGGGTTAAAGATGTCCAGTTGAAAGACTCACTGCTCTTACAGAACTGGAAGAGTTTGCACAACTCCTTTTGGTCGAGTAGGTATAGAGATCAGATAATCCATCTTGGTTAAAGATGCTGCTGTTGAGTTAATACTGTTGTCCTAATAGCAAAGTCTCCTGCACTGGGGTTCCTGCTAAAGGCTTCAGCCTTTGTAACTGTTTGAGAGCCCAGGTTTTTTTGGGGTTTTTTTGTGGATGCATCCTCCTCCCAGCCTGCAGGGTTTATCAGCTCCAAAGAGGAGAGTGCTGCCCAGCTGACAAGTTTGTGAGTTCCACAAGTGTGGAGCTCACAAACTCCTGGAAAACAATTCTAGGGTCTGTTTTAATTTAAATCAGAGGTGCAATGTCCCGTGGCAATAATACAAGGAAGGTCCTTGCTCCAGTGTTTTGTCCCCGTTTGATGGGTTGGATGGCTGGGATTAGAAAGAGATGAGCTCATCATGCCCTGTGTGCCCATGAACATTCATGGCACCTTTCTGTGCTCTTTCTGGGGCAGTTATGAATACTCAGCTCCTTTTGCAACATCGATCAAAGAGACATCCACTGGGAAGCTTCTGTGGTAAAAGTAGGAGAGGGTGTTCTGGGGCAGGGAGAAGGCGACGTTGTTCTTGGGACAAGGCTAGACTCCAGAGGGGTGTAATGAGTCTGCAGTTACAAAGATGGTATTTAATTATTTCTTTTCCATGGTTTTCAAGCCTTGGCACTGTCACTTTGCTGGCAGCAAATCAAACACCAAGTTAGCTTATGTTAAGAACAGAAGATGAAGTCCTAGATATGCACTGGCCTGTAGGAATGTCTCAAATTGAAATGTACAGGGAGGACACAGAGGAGGGTATGTCTTTGCTCTCAATGCTATCCAAGACCCTGTGTGTGATCAGGGCTGTGTTTCTCTCTACTAAAGTGCTGGTATCACAGCTCCTAGGATAATTCTTTCTTCTAGGATGCAAGATGAACAGAGAGGAGGGTACAGTGACAGCTGTACTTTTCCAGGGTTACCAGTGGATTTTTGGTGATAGCATCCAGGTTTTGTGGGGAGCAGGAGTGTGTGCTTCGATGGACGATGAAGTAACCACACCAAAACCTGCCTTTTAGCCACCACTCTCCTCTGGGATGGTGATACCCATCACTGCTGAGCTGGTGTGCTCAGCAGTCATGGGTGCCAGGGTGCAGACCTGGCTACAGTGCGGTAGCTGCAGTCTGACCTCACATTAATGTAAATATTCACAAATAATGCCTCTGTTCCTGCCAACTCCTCTCTCTCCCACCCCCTCTTGTTTAATTTCTGACTCAGCTTTTGATAAATGTCTTGTAGAGTTCCTAGTTTATCTTAAATAGACCTGCTGTCACCACAGCTAAAATCTAAAGCAACACTTGACTCGGGGCTCAAGAGCCAGATGAACTTGGCTGTTGTTGACATACTGAATGGTCCTGTTTGATGTGCAGACCAGCTCTGAGTTGTGAAGACCAGCTCTAGCAGCAGATAGGAGAGCACAGCTTTTGGGATGCCTGAGAATAACCTGAGACATATCTGGACAAATTTTCTCTCTTGGGAGGCTGGATCAGACCACAGTTGATATATATTCAGACTTATACCTGTTTTGAAACAGGTCATTTGGTTAAATGAGTTCCTCCAGCCTTACACCAGTTAGCCCCAAGTGGGGTCTAGCCCACGGTCCTGTTAAAGTAAGCTGTTCAAGGTGGTGTTTATGGCCAGTAATTTGTCCTAGAGTGTTTTATATGTGTGTGTGTGTGCCTGCAGGCGCACATACAAGGATATACATACATACTTGCTCAGGAACGCGGTTTCCAATCCTTTTAACTTGTTCAAAAAGTAAACTAGGGAGAAACTGGCAGTGAGTCGGAGCCGCCTGCCAAGCATTGCAAACCAGAGAAGTGGTAAAACATAAACACTTTGGAGTTTATCCTCAGGATTTATATGGTTTGGCTGCCGGGGGACGGGCTTGTGTGGAGGGGGAGGCTGCTGGCCGTGCTGCTCCTGCGGCGCCGAGCCCAGCACCTCCGCAGCCCTGCTCCCGTTCCCGGCAGCCTGCGAGCAACAGGGAAGTGCAGAGCTGTCCATCCCTCCCCTCCTGCTCTGCTGGCCACATGGGGTGGCTTTTGGGTGATGGCAGCAGAGCAGGTCTGCTTTTCCCCCGCCCCGGCACTAAAGTAAAAGCAGACCTCCTTGACGCTTAATCAGATTTGAATGTGGTTTTTGGCGTGGCTTTAAAGAGACTGGCAGTGAATAGCTGGTTTTCATGCCATTTATTAAAAACCTCTGGTAGAATTTGTCTCCGAAAGCCTTTGTAAGAGCTGGCAAACGCACAAGGGTTTGATGCAGTTAATGTATTTTAATCTTCACCCCCCCATCCCTTCTCCTTTTCTGCCACTAATTGTAGGGCTCTCAGCTGTCTGCTGCCTTCTCCGGGGGGATGGCAGGCTCTGCAGGGACCTCTGCATACACAGGCTTAATAAGATTGCAGTGGCACGGAGAAAAGTGAGCATCCTCCTCAGGGAGGAGGGCTGGGATGGGCGGTGTGCAGTGCCAGGTCCCACTCCATGTTCTAACATGGGGGCACCGGATGGCCCTGGCTATGTTAATTAACCTCCTGTTGCAGCCTCACTCTCCTTGGAGGAATGAGGCAGATGAGTATGGGAAACAAAGATACCCCTTTCCCAGGTGGCTGAGCAAGTGCAGAGTGTTGGTCTTGGACCCACTCAGCAGCTGGATCCTGAGAAGGACTCCCTGAGGCTCCCATTCAGAGTGAGGTTGATAGACATCCATCAGTCAGTCTTACTTCACTGACTTCATCCCTCACTTGTTTGGTACATACACCTTTCTTTGGACTCACAGAACTTTCTGAGCCTGTTTCATGTTCCTCACCTGTGTTTGGGACTTCTTGGGGTTTTTTTTCTCCACTTTGTGCCTGAAGGCACTGCACCCCCTTTCTGCATGGTGGGAACTGTCAGGAGCACCATAACATTGGTGTGAGCAATTTGTGGAACTCAGGGAACAGTTTTCACCTAGCCATGGTTTGAACTGTGCATTGCTCCTGTCCCTGCCCCATGTTTCTGCTGTGTGGAAGAGCTCAGAACTGTGACCATGCCCTGGAGCACTCTACCTGGTTGAGAAACCAAAGCTGGAATTGCTTTGCACTTCGTTTGTGGGTTTTTTTGTCTGCCTCATCAAAGAAAAGCAAACGTGGCCTTTTTCTACCAGCCCTCACTCATGTGAGTTGCAAATTCAGCGAGAGGGAGGCGTGGATGGAAATAACTCCCAGGAGAGAAACAGTCTGAGATACTTAAACAAATGGGAACCGAGCAGCTTTGCTCTTCCCCTGAGGGTTTGGCTGTTAAATAAACTCGCCGATGAGTCTGGCTGTGTGTGTGTTGGTGCAGAAGTGTGTTTGTATACATGGGCTGGGTGTTGCTGGGTGTAAGCCACGGGGATGGGCTGTGCTGGGTGCTGCACTCCTTGGTATATGAGAGAGATGCACAAACAGCTTTGGCTGGCCTTTCCTTCTTCCAGAGCTGGTGGTTGTGGTCAGAGGGAAGTTAACCTGACCTTTCCTCCTTCTTTCCCTCTCCAGGGTTCCACCTCAGCGGAACAGTAACGGAGCCAGCGACTGCGACAGAACCAGAGATGACCTACAAGGTGGCCATCAGCTTCGACCGCTGCAAAATCACCTCCGTGACATGCGGCTGTGGGAACAAGGACATTTTTTACTGCGCTCATGTTGTGGCGCTTTCACTGTACAGGATCCGCAAGCCAGACCAGGTCAAACTCCGTCTTCCCATCTCAGAGACCCTTTTCCAGATGAACAGGGACCAACTCCAGAAGTTTGTTCAGTATTTGATCACAGCACACCACACCGAGGTGCTGCCCACCGCCCAAAAGTTGGCTGATGAGATCCTGTCATCCAACTCAGAGATCAACCAAGTGCACGGTAATTTCTCCCTCCTCCCTGGGTGCCCCTGACTCTGTGTTTGGGGCTGGGGTGGTGGTTTTGGTGCCCATGGTGATGTCCTTCATTTTGCTTTTGTCTGTTGCTGCACAGAGAGAGCTGGCAGTGTCACACTGACGTTAATGCATGATTGTTGGGACCACATGACTGGGGTGTTCCCATCCTGCCCTCTCTTCTTCTTTATGTGTTTATCTGTCAAACACTGGCTTCAACAGGCAGGAGGAGGCAGAGCTGACATGGCTCAGAGTAGAATGGAGAAGCCGAGGATGTGGTGCTGGGACCTTGTGGAGCGGGAGGTGCTGTGGGAATGTGGCTCCTCCAGCACATGGGGACACGGTGTCAGCCCCAGCCCTGCACTAAGTCAGATGCAGCTGAGCCGGCGGGAGATAAAGCTTTAATCTCCATGGGCGTTAATTTGCCCATAATAAATGAGCGCCGCTGTTCTGACCTACTGCACAAAGGCAGTGGAGATGTGTCCTGGGGCTTTGTGTTTGGAAGGTGCTTTCGACTTCCTCCTCTGGAAATCTGAGGGACAGTGCCCAGCCCAGCCCTACTCCACTGGCCCAGGATATGGCCCAGACTCCTGGGGATCTCCTGCTGTGTCTTTTCAAGCAGCCCAGGAGCTGAGGTTGCCCAGGGTTTGCAACAATGAGCTGCTCCCCACCGTGCCAGTCCCACCAGCTGTAGAGCAGAGATAATAAACACTTATCTGCCACGGAAGGGCGTTGCAAGGATTAACACGTGCCTGTTAAGTGCTCTGAAGATGAAAAGCCCCATATGCAGCCTAAAATACTATCTGAACTAGTTGAATTCACATGTAGAGAAGTAAGACCAGAGGTTCACCGTCACCATAGGGGTGATGGCAGCTCTGATCTTAGATGTATTTGTCTCTCCCTATCTGGTTATTCCTGCTCCTACCTTGGGAGAGGCCTTTGTCTCCTCTGCTGGGCCACATCTGCAGCATGGGTGGTTGTGCTCTAAGTAACCAGCTTTTGCAGGGGGGCCCTCAGTTTTTGGCATTACAAAAAAAAGAGGAGCTGTGATGCTGCAAGGATCTGGTGAGGACCATTCCCTCTCTGAGCTGATCTGCTGAAGCTGAGGCTGGGCAAGATCCCTTCTTGGTCATTGTTCGAGGCTGCTTTCTCCTAAGCAGATTGAAGTAAAGCTTTTAAGGCTCTGAATATTTATTGCTTTAGAGTCAGCAAAAGACTGGTGATTGAGAGTCTTACAAAGATACAGATGTTGGCTCCAGTTCAATATCTGCTTCTTGTTTTTACAAGTGGTTAAAAAAAAAACAAAGCAAAAATTCTCACTCCCTTCAGACTTGTGCAAATTCACGCACTCCAATGTGCAATTTTGAACCAACAGAGACATGGTCACCCCACAGAGGGTGGCACCTATTTGACACCCCTGTTGCAGCCTGGCTGGTCACAAGTGAGTAAACACCTCTGCAAGCAGGAGAGCAGCCTCATCTCACCCTGGGGAAGAATGCAGATCAGCTTTCATATAATGACATGATCTTAAGGTGATCTATAACTCATAAATGTTGCATTCTGTGAAAGGAAAGGCTCCAAAACCCTAACATTAAAGTTCATGGTGATACTGTCCAGGGCTTCAGTTCTTGATTCTGGACAGTGTTGCAAGTTTTGCCCTCCTGCTCCTGCCAGAAGCACAGCCACAGTACAACCACCTGCATTGCAGACCTGCTTGAGCCCAGGGTGAGGAAGGGCTGCAGCCATGGGGAGAGTTTGTGGGAAAGGAATTCTGGAATCTCCAGGTGAAATGGATCCACATTTGCCCCCCATCTTGTCCTTCCCAGCTGTGGTTCATGCATTCATAGTGGGTCACTGTTCCTGGGATCTGTAATTCTTCAAGCTATACCTTACATAGAGCTTTATGTGCATTTCTTGACCTTGTTTAGTTCAGACCCCTGGGGTCACACCTTCACTCACCTTGGGGTTGGGGCCAAGATGTCTTTTGGCAGGCAGCCTCTGCAACCCAAACAGTAACCCAGTGTGTGCATTGGACACCTTAGGTTTTTACACTTTGGAGCAAGAACGGCCTCTCTGAAAATCCATTTTTTCTCCCTGCCCCTCCGTCTTTTGAGGAGAGGTCTGTTGAGCTTCGTTTCAGTATCAGGTCTTCCTCACCTGCCTCTGGTTACCCAAAGGGTTCCTCATCCCATGTTTATATGGTGAGCATGTAGGATTGAGAAACTGGTTCTGTACCAGGTTGGCTTGTGCTAGGAGGTTCTCTGGTTTTGTAAAATAAGGCTTTCAGGGATGCTTCTTCTCCTCCTGCACAGCCTGAATGGCAGAGAAAATTACTGGCCATTGTCTGCCGCTCGGCTCCAGGCATCGGAGCTTTGTTCCTTGCAGGAGCCGTAGCTGCAGGCTGTGCACCGCGTGCCGATCTTCCCGGCTGTCTTCCTAGAAGGAAATGCAAACTATCCAGTAATGATGGAGTCCTGGAGCGCAGCCAAGGCGCTCGCGTGTTCCCCAAGGATTCAGTCCAAGCAGAGCCTAGGTGTGCTTGCCGCTCTGCTCCCCACTTGACCTACGCCTGCTGAAGTGGGTCACGTTTCTGCTGCCGTGGCTTGGCCGCAAAGGGCAGCGTGTGCCAGCGAGAGCATCCCGCGTGTCTGGCACCTCCACCCTTGGTGTCTGGAGCAGCAGCAGGAGGGAGGAGACCAGGGTGGGTTTCAGTGCTTCTCCCCAAGGGGACAAAGCCAGCAGTGTGGCTGCCTGGCACAGAACAAGGCTGCAAGGGTGTTATTGTGCCAGCAAAAGTGACTTGTGGCTGCTTGGTCTTTCCTGGTAGGGTGAGTGCTGGGGACAGCCAGAAGCTGCAGCTGGAGAGGTTGGATCCAACAGCTAGGACTCCAAGGGAGTGAGGATCATCTGGTGGTGGCCACCTTGTCACTCTGTTCCCTCTGCTCTTCTGAGAGCATCAGCCATGGTGCCAGCCTGGCTCGGGGAAAATGCAAGCTAAGAAAGCAGCTCAGAGCTGCCAGCCATGGTGGGACATGCTGGGGTTGGCACAGCTTTGATGTTGGGGGGATCCATGAAATCTGGGAAGAATACGTCTTCCTGAGGTGTGCGTGAGGAACAGAGTGAGTGCTTTGGTGCAGTAAGGTAGTACAGAAAGGGCCAGGAGGTATTGGAGAGATCAAGGCTGAGAAAAAGCTGGAAAGGGAATGGAAGCTGGAATGGATGGGCAGAGAGGGAGATCTAGGGCAAAAGCGAGCAGTGTGAAGGCAGAGGAACTCAGAAGCACCAATGAGTCCTGACAGCAGTGCTGGGTTTCCTGCTCGCACAGTGTGAATCTAACACCCATCAGCAGCCAGTGCACAGGATCCAAACCATCCAGCAGGCTTGGGAGGTGGCATTCATCTCCTCTGGTATTTTGGTTCGTGCTTGTAGGGAATTATTTGAATTTATTTTAAGAGAAAGACTGGATCAGTGTGGGGTGTACAAAAGGAAAGTTACGTCTCAGATACATTCTTTGAGGTTGGTTGGGATATATAGGCTTTGGAAGCAAACATTGGATTCTTCCTGAAGGCAAAAGCAGTCTGTGGCCAAAGAGAGGAGGCTGATGGAAACCACAGCAGGACCAGACACAGTGGTCATTAAAATCTGTAATTAGAAGCTTAAAGATGGGACATTGCCTGTGGGCCAGGAAGATTTGGGGCTTAGAGCTATCCTTCATGCATCACTGATGAATTCTTCCCCTTCCTTGTGTAAGGAGCAGGTGGTTTTGGCAGGCCCAGTGTTTGCAGCTCTGCAACTCACCCAGCTTGAGCAGCATGTGGACGTAGCAGAGGGTGCTGCTGCTCTCAGTCCAGGAATTGTGGCTGGGGTGCTCTGTCTGGCCCACAGAACACCAGTGGATGACACCGTGTCTGTGGTGCTCAGTTGATGCCATCAAAAGTCTTGGGATGTTCCTCTCAACCAGAAGGGGGAAAAGCCACAAAACCTCTGCTGTCACACGGTGCAGGGGCAGCTCCCTCTGAAGACAAGCCATGTGAATCTCCAAGGGGCCTCTGTGGTCCTGCAGGGTCTCAGGAGCTTCCTTGGAGGAGAGGACTTTTGGAAAACCCTTAGAGGGAATGCTCCCTCAGGCTTTGGCATAGGAAAAGCAGATCTGCTTATGCAAAAGCCATAAGAAGCTTGCTGCCTCATCCTCCCCTCTTGTCCCACGTGTGTTCTTGACCACCTTGAGCTTTCCTTCAACTCATATGCTAATACTGTCGTTCACCCACTGTCCCATCTTGCTCCTTGTGCACAGCAAGTTGGCTGCCAGGTCAGTGTGCAGGAAGTTCCTGCCTGTCCTGTCACACGGAGCCAAGGCTGATGTTTGAGGAGTCCTCGGGCGCTCTTTGACTTTCAGGTCATCCCGAGACAGCGTCTGGAGGGCAACACCCGTAAATCTATTTGAAATGCTGCCTTCCTGCAGGGGAGGAGGAGAAGGTCAGACCTCCAGGGCATTTGTGTTCCTGTTTGCTGAGCTGACGTGGATTTAAGGGAAAAAAACCACACCTGAGTGCTGGAGAGAAAGGCAGCACTTCCCCTTGTCTTGTAGAGCAACTGGGGTTGCCAGATGAGCCCAGAGCACATGAGTGGTGCTTGACAAGCAGCTTCCAAAGTCGGCTGCAGCAGATACTGGTACCAGCTGGACTACATTGCTCCTTCCCACCGTGCTGGGAGCCAGTCTGGATTCACTTGCCCCATTGCTGTCAGGTGTATGTGAATCTTAAGGGTGCCCTGGCAACTCCCTCTGACTTGCCTCCACTGGAAAACGAACTAGGAGTCTTGGCAGAGCTGGAGTCCTTGCTTTGCTGCTATTTTTAATCCCTTGTTAGAGTTCATTTCCCTTCTGGTGCCTGGTTATTTTCTCTTCGAGGTTTTCTGCCTTTTGCTTATTTGTCCATGTCCTCCCCACCCCCCGCCCTGAGCTGATCCTTCACATCTGTTTTCTCTCTGGACGCCGGAGAGGAGCCCAGAGGCATTCAGCAACACCACTATGTGTAGTCATGAGATGGCCCTTGTGAATGGCCACCACGACAGCCAGCCCTGCTTCAGGCACCACTGACCCCAGGGCTGGCACGGCCAGGCCCCGAACCACTGACGGGTGCTGGGCACAGTTGGGTGAGATGCCAGAGGAGCCGCCTTTATCCCTGGGTGGCTTTTAGCGTCAGTTTAACAGCTCCAGGTACTGGTTAAAGATAATAATCATCCCTTTTTCTTTGTGTCACCAATCCTGTTTCAGGTCAGATGCTCTGAGAGTGCTTTCCACACTACTAAGCTGATGTATCTCCCCTTCTTGGGTTCAGGAGCTTGGATTTGGGATGTGCCAATGCCTTGGCATGACCCACAAGGTCCTATTGCCTTCTCAGCCCTGGAAACCTGCAGCTTTCCAGTCCAGGAGCCGCTTTCATTTTCTTCATGTTGGGCAGCTAATTTCTGAGTAAGGAGTTGAATTTTCCACACCTGACTTCACTCACTCTGTTTTCTAATTTGTAGATTTTTCCAGTCCTCATTTCTTGGTCTTTGTATTTGCCAAGTCTAACTTGGCTATCAAATAGTTAAAGCCCCGAGCTCCCAGCTCAGGGGGAGCCCAGCTCGGGGTGTGATGAATTGCATTTTTATCTCAGTTTCTACAGCCAGTGTAAACGGGCTGGTGAAATACTCTTTCCACTCAAGATGTGCAGTGGTGTTTCCTTAACTCTGAATCCGGCAGAACCAAGATCCAGCACATCTGAAACAGGGCTCTTCAGAGCACGAATACTGCTATATGAGAAATGTGTTATGCAGGCGCTGGGCTGTTTTACATGCCGTTCCCAGCTCCTTTGGAGCTGAGACATGGAATCACTCATCAGCTGCGTCACGGCATGCCGCTGCCGAAGCCCCCACGGTGTGAACGTTGGCAAGGGGAAGTGGACAAATCCTGCCATTAATATTTAAACCCAGCACAAATCCCGTTGTTTGCTCTTAAATGTTTATCCAGCTCCCCAGCGTAATTGGGCAGTCCGTTATCTGCCGGGTTGTGCTGCACGTGTGGGAATCCACTATTACAGCCCTCTCTCTGAATCTTTTATAGGAGAGCAAAATACATTTACAAGCAAATTTGGGCTTTATTTGGAGGCGCGGGAGGCGCGTTGCTAATTTGGCTGCGGCCCGAACCCCAACGTGCGAAGTGCTCAATGTGTTGCGTGGGAGGAGGAGGTTTTATTTAGCTGCACGCTCCCTTCCTTGCTGCTCGGGCTTTCCGTCGCTAACGCTACACGCGAGCAGCAGGCACCAAGGGGTAGCCCCGGGAACCCCAAAAAAACACACCTACTTTTCTCATCTTGTGACCTCCTCCACCTTAATCTGTCACAGCGGCCATGGTGAGTGGTCAGGGATGAGCTGACCTATGATGGGATGAGTCACCCCAGGCATTTATGCCCTCCTGATCTCTGTAGATGCAGGCAGGTGACCCTGTAGAGGCAGTCGAGGCTGCCCTGGGTAGCTGCAGCTGGGAGAGGCGGGCAGGATGGTGGGGAGGAGGATATTAAGAGTGCAGGCGTCTGGGATACCTAGTGATGGGGCCGGATAAGCGCTCATGGTAGACAGATTAGTCATCGGTTCCTGATAGGGGATAATCGCTGGCTTGTCTGCTCTTTATCTGCAAGATAAGGATGAGGCTGGGGGAGGGAAGGAAAAGGCAGAGAAAAGCTCAGAGGGCCAGCATGGACTGTCCCTGTCCCTGGCTGTGGTTGTCCCTCGTGGCTTATGGCAGGACTCTGAGCTGACTCTGGTGGTACACTCTGAGCAGGACTCGCCCCTGGCTGAGGCTCAGGGTTTAACTACTTCTCCAGGCCTATGGCAGGGGAATGGGAGTGGGAGTGGGATTGGGATCAGGATCAGGGCATGTGTGGCAAAAGTCCTCATGCTCATTCAGGAACTGTGATTTCCTTTCTGCTGCTTCAGCTCTCATCCCAATTATGTGGTTGTATCGACTATAAATTATTCTGCAGAGGGAGCAGCAGCATCCTGTCCCTTCAGCATGCCTAGAGCTTGTTGGAACTTCTCTCAGGCAGTGACTGTTAGCAGAAATTAAAGTAATTTTGTAAAGAATATTAAATACAAATAATTGTATCTTAGCGGGCAGGAGTGTTCTCAGCCTGTGCTGAAGGAGCAAAACCCCTGAGGTTGATGTTGTCTTGCTTACAAGCCAGGAAGAGACACTTGCCCTGCTGAACAGGCATCCTGGAGCACGATTTTCATGAATTGCATTTGAGCTACTGGTTCAGCAACGAACAGGGCTGGGGTGTGCACAACATCCCAGGCTGTCTCTGTAGGAAAGTGATATCTGCTCCCCAACCAGATCCCAGTGGTTGAAAAGACGTCATGAAGATTTAATAGGGAATGTGTCAGCTACAGCATCCCATGGCTCCTCATGCAGCACCTTGCTCTTCCTGTGCTGACCCTCTTCCTCTCTTTAGAGGGAGATGAGATGGGAGAAGCAGACCAAAGTGGAGTGGAGCATCCTCCACCTGCAACAGTCCCTCCTTGGCACTGGTTTTCCCTAAGGAGTTTCTGTAGAGCAGGACTCAAAAGCAGACAGCTGAAAATCCAAGTTTCTGTTCCATTTTGTGCTCTTGGCTGCTCCCTGGAAATGTGCTGCTGAGTGTCCTGTGAGGCCTGGAACCCATTGCTGGGAGGTAGGGAGTGCCTGGGGGAGAAAATGGGAATTGAAAGGGGCAGGGCAAGGGAAATTTGGTCCAACTTGTTTAAATCAATGGTGGCTCTTCTTTCTTTTTTTTGTTCTCTGGAAGATGAAATGCAGCCTGTGAACACATTTGTGTGCCTGCCAAAGGCCCTGCTCTGGTCACAGTTTGCTCTTTGAAGCGTTATTGATCCTTTGTTCTTTCCCTTAGAGGGTCTCTCCCAGGCAGGTACATTGATGCCCAGGGACTTGTCCCCTTTGCTGAAGCAAATGAGGGGCAGGACCAGGTGTTTAACCCAGGGCTCTGGAGCCCATCCAAACATGGGGAAGAGCTTGCAGGAATTGGAGCTTTACTGATGCTTTAACAAACTGGTGATGTGGAGCAGGAGCAGAAGCATCCTGGGCAATCCCTGGAGCCGTGGAGCGCTCCGGGCTCTGCAGCTGTGCTGCCTGCACTCCTGGGGCTTTGGAGGAAGCTGGCTCCCTGGTCTCCCTCAGCCTCACTTTACAGGGAGTGCAGAGGATGAGGGACCATGCAAGCATTAGCCCTGTGGTCAGGATCCCTCCTGATGGCTGCTGCCACCACTGTGTTAGGACAGCATGGTGCTGCTAGTTTGGGCTCACTGTCTAGGAATCAAGTTGGTTTTCTGTCACCTGAGCTGATAAAGTAAAGGTGGGTCCCTATAAAATAGAGGTAGGTCCACTCCTTGCTAGTGGGACTACTGACCCTGCTGCCATAAACATGGTTGTCTCTCTTCTCCTTCTTTCTCATCCTCTCAGGTGCTCCTGACCCCACTGCTGGGGCCAGCATCGATGACGAGAACTGCTGGCACTTGGACGAGGAGCAGGTCCGAGAGCAGGTGAAGCTGTTCCTATCTCAGGGAGGGTACTACGGCTCGGGGAAGCAGCTCAACTCCATGTTTGCCAAGGTGAGGAGCCAGCTGCTCTCTCCCATCTCTGCTCGGCATGTCACGTAGCTGGCACTCACTGGCTGCCCTGGCAGGGTGCCCATCACAGCTGGGAATCTCTGCTCCAGTGCCTTCTCGCCCTGTTGCGAAGCAGGCGGTTGTAATCCAGGCTCTGGGTCAGGCCTGGATTGTCTCACCTGCTGTCCTGGCAGGTCTCTTCCTCCTATGAGTGCCGTGATCCCTGTGCAAGGAAGGGCATTCCCCCATTTCCCCTTCAGCACAGTGGGGGAAAAGCCAACCCTACAGAGCCTACCAAGACTGTGGGAAAGTGGGACCATAACCCACAAGTCCCACCAACCTCTGGACTTTCCGTTTTCTTTGCAGAAGGGCCTTACTTTCATGTTCTTAATCGTGGTCCCCTTCACGGCCTGTCTGTCACTGCTACTCAGTTGAGCTCCAATCAGTCTCATCACAGCCGTTGCATGAGGGTTATAATATATGACTATACTTTATACACACACACACACACACACATGTGTATGTATTTACAGTCTGGACCCTCAGGCTGAGGGAGCTGTGGGTTGCCAGCCAGGTGAACCTGTCTTAAACACCTCTGAGGGACCACGATTTGTCTCACCGAGAACTTTCTCTTTGTCCTTTCCAGGTGCGGGAGATGCTGCGCATGAGAGACTCCAACGGGGCCAGGATGCTGACATTGATAACAGAGCAGTTCATGGCTGATCCTCGGCTCTCCCTCTGGAGGCAGCAGGGGACGGGCATAACAGAGAAGTGCCGGCAGCTCTGGGATGAGCTGGGTAAGGGTCACTGCCTTGCAGAGAGCAGCAGGGTTACCTGGGCTGCTGGGCCAATTGACATCATTACAGAGGCCCTATGGGGCTGTTTTTTGGGAGCACAGACCCTGAGAGATGTCAGAACTTTACTCTATGCCCTGTTGGGGAAATCACTGTCAAGACAGCTGGATCAGGCCCAAACCACAGAGTTCAACACCTTAAACCAGCCCCTCTCCTGCAAAGGGATCAAGGATGCTGGGTGTGCAGTGTGTGGCTAGTCCCATGCTTCCAGCAGCCTGGTGTTTGGTGAGCTGCCCCAAAGCCTTGGCGACGGAGAACGCAGGGCTGGTGAGCCCCAGGGGCTGGATGTAGCCTGGATGTGGAAGTGCTGTTCCTGGAGGAACTGTGATCCAGAGAGGGAAAGGCAGGTTCTCAAGTCTCATCACATCTGACAGATTCTGCCTGCTATGGTGCACGTTGCCAGGGTGAGGGGGGCAGGATGGGCAGCACAGAGCCTGGCTGGTAATTCTACCTAAACACCTTAGACACCAGCTCAGCTGGCTGACACTGTAATATCATTAGAATAAAACATTTAGATGATGTGGGCCTGGGGAGGTTGGTTGTGTGGTGAAAGTTAACTCTGCAGTTCTGGACCCTCCTGGACATGTGGGATCTTGGGTGAATAGTTTGACTTGAGCCATAGTTTGATGAGTAAGCTTGATCTCCTCTGCAGCCTGCTGGTAGGAGATACTGTGCAAGGGCAAGGGCTGATGGGCTGGCACCAAAGGAATATGGTAGAGCTGGAAGAAGGATTAGGATGGTCTGGGATCTGGAGCATCTGAGACTGCAGCTGGGAATCATAGACCCACCTACCAAGTGCCCAACAAAACAGAAATGAGGCTGGGACCCTGGCCACACTATGCAGACGAGATCTGGGCAGGGGTGGGATGTCTTGCTTCTGTATGAAGTTTCCTGGATGGAAATAACCACACCAGCTCTGGAGAGCTCATCTGTGCTTGCTTGCCAAGAAGATATTTCCAGGATTTTGGGATGCTGCAGCTAGACAATTGGATATGCAGGGATCCTGGAGAGGTGGCCAAGTCCACCAAGCCAGAATTTCCACATGGAAGAAAGCAAACACATTGGTGAAATGTGAATGGATGGGTGTGTGGGCAGGCCTGGACGCAGGAAGCAATTTTCTCAAAATTACAGATTATTTGGCCAGATTTCCAAGCTGCTATCCAAGCCAACAGCTCTCCCTCCCTTCCTGCACAGGCAAGGGGAGAGTGGTTGGGTTTCAGTCCTGGCTTAACTGTACAAGGACCAGGTTGGTGCACGCAGTTTTGGTCGGCAGAGTGGGAGGAGGTGGCAGCATGTCCCTGTTGGCAGATGGCAAAGTGGCTGGGGAACGTCAGGGCCCTACCAGGGCTGGATCAACACGACAGCAGGGGAAGCATGGTGCCAGCCAACACACGTCAGAGCAGCTCGCCTGGCCTAGGCATGTCACACGTGAGGGTCTGGGCATCTCCATGCTGAAGAGAAACTCCTGTAGAGGACACAGTGATGTTCCAAGAAGCAGTTCCAGGACAGGATGAGCATGGACTATACTCAAAGCAGGGATTATTGCCCCATTTTACAGAAGCCTTTTGTGTTTGGCCTTGGGCAGTGTTTACTGTAGGAGCAGAGCATCTCTGTGAAAGAGGTGTGGAGGCACAGAGAGACCAGAGCTGCTCCGAGGTGGGGGTGTTCACCGGTAACAAACACCAGGAACACAGAGAGGTGTCCCAAACCATCCCTGGGCAGGTAACAGTAGCCAGGGCACATGGGGCAGTGGAAGCATCATGTCCCACTGCCTGTGGGCTGTGGATGCCAAAGCTGTCAGTGTTACCATTGCTGCCAAAGGGAGGGATGAGGGGCCTGTTGCCAGCTGCCACGGGAAGCCCTGGCACACACCACAATCCTCCACTGCTTAGAAGCAAAAAATGGGCCTTTTGGAAATTATTTTGGGCACGTGTTTAATAATTAATCATCGATTTTAGCAAAGACTGCATCACAGACTTGCGTGGGATTGGAATAAGATCAGCCTTAAAGAAGATTGTGGATTTATGCTGGGGAAAATGTAAAGGATTTCACAGGATTTCAGAGTTATAAAAAAAAAAAAAAAAAGAAAACAAAACCAGGATGGTTTGCTTGTGCATGTGCTGCCAACTGAACCTCTATTGCCCCGTCTGCTGGGGAGCCAAAGGAAGGACCTGCTGGATGGAGAGCTCGGCAGCGTGGGAGTATTTGCCCTGGCGCATTAGTACTTACGATTAAAGCCTAATTACAAAAAATAGATGAAAAACCAGCTGAAGTGCAGCCTGACCTTAATCTGCCTGGAGACGGGTTTATTTATCTCGGCCACTTGTTTACAGTGGGGAATTTCAGCAGATTAAGCCGGGGAGCGACCCTGTGGGAAACGGGAGAATTTCTTTGATGGTTTGGAAACTTGGGCGCGGGATCGGAGTGCCTGTCTTCTCTGGGGCTGGCAGCCAGGACCACTGGGCTGGGAAGGCTCTGACCCCCCTGTCCCTGCACCCAGCCCCGTCATCAAAAAGCAGTTTTGTTTAGAGGCTTAGCTTAATCGTGATCTGCCGCTTTGTTCCCCACTTAACCTCCTGCTATCAGAAAGTTCAGATGAAGGTTTCTGCAGCATGTGAAGAGACATGGAGTCTGACCTGGCGTGGCATTTCGGCTCAGGACAGGAGTCACTTGTGCTGTCAGCTGATGTCACTTGACCACAGGGCTCAGAAAACCACTCTGTGATATCTCCCAGATGATTATCATGACCGAGACAGATGCAAATCTCACTTCCCTCCTGGTTCCCACCTCCCCACCACCTCGGCCCTTCTGCAAGAGAGCCCGGGGCCATAATGTTTTGGCATGCAAAGGATGCCTCGGAGAGCTCCCAAAAATAGGCAGCAAAGTCATGAGGCTTCCGAAGAACGTGTATTAGCAGAGCTGTGGGAGCCAAAAATCCAACGGGTGCATCCTATTCCTGGGGGCGGTGAAGCTGGAGCACCAAGCCTTGTTACTGCCTGTCAGCCAAGCTCTGTGCACCCTCAGAGGCATGAGTTGAAACTGCCTGAGGCTGCTTTTCACACAAGCAGCCCCAAAGTGGGTGAAGAACAGCAATGACAACAGGCGGGAGCGCTGATGGGAAGGGAATGCCCGACACCCAGAGTCGAGTGCAAGTTTTATCTCATGACCACCAGAGGATGTGGGAAGTTCTATCCCCTTCCTTAAGGAAGACTCATTTTCTGGAACCAGGACCTGATTTTTAAAAAGTTGCCATGTCTGTGCGTCCCTCATGGAGCCTGCAGGAGTCTCGGAGTAAGTGACATGGACCTACTCTGGGAAGGATGGGCCCCTAAGGAGGTTCCTCTTTTGCACATTAATTAATTGCTGATGTTGCAGCTCAAAAATCCTGATCCCCCTGTTCATCAGAAAGAAGTGGGGTTTTGATGGGGTTTCCTGGGAGCAGAGATGAAGCTGAACCGGGCAAGGGCTGCTTTGGACATTTGCTGGTGCTCAGTGCCTGCAATTGCTTTTCCCGTGCCCATTCCTGGATGTGATGCTGCTGCCACCATCTGC
Organism: Orthonyx spaldingii; assembly: GCA_013397795.1. Classification (NCBI taxonomy): domain Eukaryota; kingdom Metazoa; phylum Chordata; class Aves; order Passeriformes; family Orthonychidae; genus Orthonyx; species Orthonyx spaldingii. The sequence continues at coordinate 723,682 of VZTJ01002332.1, read as the reverse complement.
GTTGTGACGCGGTGATGTCTCTCCTGCCAAGCCAGACAGCTCCAAGGAGCCAGACATGCACAGCCTCCACGCCTTACTAAGGTTTTGAACCAGACACGTCCATGAGTTCCAGCTGGCAAAGGATTGGTCTGGGGATATGCACCCCGAAAGCACCACCAAAGCTCAGCTGTAGTGCAGAGGAGCGGAGAGACACCAGAGGGGAGCCAGGGCCAGGACATTGCTGCTCAGCCTGGTTTTGCCTGGCATTGTCTGGCAAAGGGGCTGGCTGCTCTGGCTCCTGTCAGAGCTGCAGCCTCACTTGGGGCTGTTTGGCTGAATGGCAGGGCTGTGCAGCTGGGGAGCTGCTGCTCAACACACAGCCAGTGAGAGAGGTGGTTTATGGAGGAATCTCCATGTTGCGCAGTGAAGGCATGTTAGGTGATGCTGTCCTGCCACTGGCTGTCACTTTGAGATGGGAGCTTTGGCTCTGGGAGTGATGGAGAGCTGAGGGAGAGCAGCAGGCTAGGCAGGGAGAAGGAAGGTGCTCCAGGTCTCTGCTGAGCCCGTGGAGGACAGGCAGAGAGGGTGTTTCTGCAGGAGACTGAGCTGTCCCTGTGACAGGATTTGACATGGGCAGAGAGAGGAGCAGCAGGGACTGCTGAGCCCGAGGGGATCCTTGGGGATACCTCACATTGCAGCTGTGGCAGCCCACAGCCATCCCACCCTGCAGGGAGGCACAAGGGAGGGGACATGCTGCATCCTGACAGCCTTGCAGGGAAATTTGGGTAGAAATGGAGTTAGCTAAAGAAGAATTCACGGGTTTGCACTTACTTAGATTGCTGTAGCCCTTGTCAGAGCAGTGAGTGACCCGGAATAGTCTGCAAGGCTCAGTTAGTAGCACCAGCGTCAGCCCTGTTTTATGAAAGGATCTTAATAATGATGGATGTGCTTGGTCCTGGTTTTGCCTCTCACACAGCAGACAGCATCATCAGCATCATGTGAGGTCCCATGGTTGACCCAGGGGGTGTCAACGTGGGTGTCCTACTGGTGGGCAATTGGGCTTGTGAGATCTGAAGAACTCACGACTGGGAGGGCTCTTGCCTGCAAGACATCAAGCCAAGCTCCAGGTTCCTCTGCTGGTTCCTCTGCAGGCTGGGGGCTACTAGGGATTGCAAAAGAAAAAAAAAAAAAAAAAAAGAAAGAAAATACACCAAATCTCCTTTTTAAATAGTTGAATGCAAATGGCCTGAAGAACAATGGCAGATGAAATAGCATTCAGAGCGGGTTTTAAAGCGCTTGGAACGTGGGTAGGATCAAAATCAGGTTAGTCTTTGGAGATACAGACTCTGCAGCTTGCCAGGGTGTTTTTAAGCATGCTTTGATGTGTAGTTCAAACACTAGATTTGTCCTGGCAGACAGTAGCACTCCAAATTCATACACAGCCGCTCTCTCCTTCCCTCCTCCCCACTGTCCCCCATCTCATGAGATTATAATTTAGCTTCATTACTAAGGAGGAGTCTTACTTTGTCCTGGTTTCAGCTGGGATAGAGTTAATTTCCTTCTTATTTAAAAGCCATGTAAATCCCCCTCCTGGGTCTGTGCATTATGCTGAAATGAGTTTACAAACCTCGGTGAAACCTTGCAGGCTCTCAGGGCGAGTGTGGCGGCCGGAGAACTTCGCCCCACGCGCGTGCCGGTGGCACCTCCGTGATTTCTTGGCTTTGTTTAGGGGCGCTGTGGGTGTGCGTGGTGTTAAACCCGCACTGCAAGCTGGAAGAGAAATCCTGCTGGCTCCGGCAGCTGCGCAAGTGGGGTGAGATGGACGTCTGTCCCCTGGAAGATGGCAATTATGGTAACGAGCTTCCCAACATCACTAACGCGCTTACGCAGAGCTCCGGTCACAGCCAAGGTGAGTCCGGGCAGGGAGTGGAAATCCAGCTGACAGCCACAGGGGTTGGGTCCAGGTCAAAACTCACCCCAAAGCTGAGAGAACTCGCTTCAGCTGCTGGTGACGTTTCTGGGAGTCATAGGAATACAAAATAATTTTCTTCGCAGCTTCTGGTTTTATATATAAATGTTTGCTTCCTTGCTACAGGGCAAAGTCGCCTGTGTTATGAGTGTCAAATTAGAGACTGTTTTAAAGCAATTTGACTTTGGGGGAGTTTAGACCCCTATGGTCTGTGCAGGTTTGGGCATGAGGTAATACAGGAAAACAGTACTGCTTGCAACAGAGCAGAGCTGAGCTCAGAAGTCCTGACTGTAATGTGGGAGTGAGGAGCTGGAGATGGTGCAGAGCCCCTTTCCCAGCCCTTGAGCCTCACTTACAGGCTGTGATTCAGGTGGTAGGGAAGTCATTAGCCAGGAATGTTAACACAGTTCAAGTGCAGAGCACGGACAGAGCAATGTAGTTATGGGGTTGTTCCATAGTGCTAAAATAGTTTCTCAACCCCTGACAAAGCATTTGATCCCGTTAAATTTAAGCACTCTTTCTCCTTCCTTTTCCCTGAAGTAGACATTAATTGAAAGTTATTGCTCTTCACATGCCTCTGTCTGCTGCACTGGAATTGCTCTTTGGTGTATTATGTGTGGCCAGGTGGGTGGAGGAGAGGAGGACAGCGGCCGTGCCACAGGGGAAACTTTATTCTTCTGGGTGGGATTAGTCCCTCAGCAGCAGTTTGGGAAGGTGGCTGTCCTGCCAACCACCCCAGCCATAGCTAGGACTACATGCCTGGCCACCCTATGCTCTTCCTCAGGGAGCAACTTAATTTAAACCTGGCCTTGCTCCATGTCCTGCATCAGCCCCAGGACCACCCCCTTGGTGTTCCCTGCTCTCCCAAGGATTTGTCCTGGCATTTGGGGAAGGTTGCTGGGGCTGAACAGGTCACTTTTTTTTAGACCTACAGGGAGTTCCCAAAGCACATGCCAGGGATGTCCCCTTCTCCCTGTGCTCCTGCCTCTCCAAGAAGGGGACTGAAAATAGCACAGATCCTGGAGGTGTCCCGGGGTTCATATTTGTGCATATGCAAATACTGCTCCAGATTGTTGCCAGCCTCTTTTATTACTGAAGAACAGCTGATTCTTTAAATCCTTCCTGGTAAAGTGAGCAGGCTTGGTTCTCAACATACAAACACCTGTTTAATTTCTCTCCACCTCAGGGTGCCTGCAGCATTTCGGCTAATTGCTTGTTGCCATCGTTTCCGGAGCATGTTTACCCAGCCTCCCTGGATCAGCTTTGAACAGTGCCTTTTGTTTTCCACCCTTGAATGCATTTAACTCGGCCCCTCTTGCTGGTTGCAGGACCTAACATGGAGCATTGCACCCCCTTTGGGGCTTCCTGTTTTGCAGCCTGCCGGCTGTGTTTGGCCTTCATGATCCAATGTGGCTGGAGCGATAGTGGGATTGCTCCAGACAGGTTTTTTCCTTGTGACAAACCACTTGTCTTGATCTGTCTGGATGGGGTGAAATGCTAATCCAGCATTTGGTAGTTTCAGAAATGTCCATGAACTGACAGAGCAGCTCTGAAGAGGAGTGCAGGCATCCAGTGCAGGGCAGCAGTGGGGTTTCAGACAATGCTGTCTCCTCCCTTCCAACTCTCTCACGCAGCCCACAGAGGCTGCTGAAAGGTGATAGTTCCCCCCATCACCCGGAGGCAGATGAGACACACTCGTGTGGTTCCCTTTGTGGCTGCATGTGCTGCTGATCTAAGAAGCTGCAGTTCAGTGAAGCTGAGACTTTGTGTTGGAGCAGAAGAGGAGAGCTCATGGTGCTTGCAGGGCAGTAATGCTGAGGAAGCTCACTCCTGACCTTGGGGCAGCTGCCTGCATGCTCAGTGTCATGGGGAGGGAATGCACTGCCAAGTTTCGAGGTGTCAGCCCTGTGTGTGACAGTGGACTGTGGTCACAAAGCAAACGGGGGGGTGGTTCCTGCCTCTTTTCTTACCTCTCTGGCCAAGTCAGCTATTCCAGCAAGTTACTTAGCAATGCTGTCTGAAGAGACATTAGTCTCCGTCAGAGATGGGGTAGGCAGCAGAGGTATCCAGAGCCAGAGCCCATGTCCATCTTGGAAATGACTGGGGTGGGACCAGGTTTTGCTCTCATTGTAAAGGAAGAGCTCTGCCCAGGGAAGTCATGTCTGGGAGGAGGAACAGGCTGCCCCTGCCCCACCAGGGCACTGATGGCTTTTCTCTTTGCAGACTCGCTGGCCAGGCCCAGACGAACCGTGTTCACCCGGGCGATCGAGGGCTGTGACCTCCACTGGCAGGACAGCCACCTGCAGCGCATCATCAGCAGCGACTTCTACGTGTCCCCCTCCTACCAGCGGGAGGGCGAGAGCCTCCTCTTCAACTCCCAGGGACAGCCACTGTGGCTGGGTGAGCATCCGAACCAGCAGCCCCTCGCTTGGCCTCTGTGGGTAGGGTTGCTAGTGGAGTCACCCGAGACTACCCTGGGTCCTTGCAAGTTTCTGCATCCTAGACTGAAATTGCTGCCCTGGCCCTTAGCCTGAGGAGTGGGGTGAGGAGAAGAATTTGATGCCCATCGACACCCCAGCCACAGTCCTTAGAGCAATCTCCACATATTTACAGTCTGGGCTTCTCTTGGGCATGTTTGGATCAAGCTCATCGTGTCCCTTTTCATCCTGCCAGTGTTTAGCTGTCCCCAGAGCAAGCTCTCACTGTTTCCAGTACAGGGGGTCTGGACACTTAAAGTCTCTTGAAAATTGACTGCAAAGCACAGCTGTATCCTCTGGATTTTCTCTTTCCTGCTCTCACCCTCTCATTAGTCTTCCCTTAAAGGCAATTAGCAGTCAGTACAATTAAGCCTCCTGTGAGCTTAAGGCATACTCTGGGCCAGGCAAGCCCAGAGCCCTCCTGTGTTGTAGACTTTTAGCCTAAGTACCCCAAGCCACGCAAATTCTCCCCTGCAAAGTCATGACCCTGGGCAGATCTGCGGACCCTCACCAGCTCCTTGTCTGGGATGAGAATGAGTGACATGAAGGGCTTTGGGAGGAACCTGTCAGCCCTCAGATATTACCCCAAACTGGGAGACACAAGTCTCCACTCACCTCCAGAAAGGGGGATTACTTAGCCCTACAGTCCAAGAGTTGAATATATGAACACAGAACAGGTCAAAGGCCACCACTGCAGTGTCATGCACTCCAGAAGCTGGGGTCTGCCACCAGGAAAGAGAATATTTAAAGTTGTCTAGAGGTGTAGTTTCTGGAGCAGCAGGCACTAAGTTGCTGTTAATGCCAGGAGATAGGCAGGAGGGGCTCATATGAAGGCTGCTGGTGCACCTTAGCTGGAGCAGGAGAGGATATTTCTACTCTGGGAACAGTTCTGGGCAGCTGCAGGCAGCAAGTCTCCTTCCCACACAGACACAGGCAGCAGTGGTGGGTTAGTGCATCCGTGGGCTCCATCTAGAAGGGACGTGGTGGCCACAGCTCCCCTGTCCTGAGCGTAATCTGGGTTCTGGGGAGCCCTTTTCCCCAGCTGGTTGGTGCATGTTATTTTTGTGATGTATTTGCCGTGATTTTTGGATTTTGCGCTTTTGCTTTCTTGGCACCTCTTCAGGGACTCAGTGCTGGGAGAGGAGTGTGATTTGTCAGCAACTTCCAGTGATGAATTCAGCGAGAAGATGAATATTTCATCCATTTAACAAATGAATAGAGGGAGCAACAAGAAGCTCTTTTACAGATGTGTTTGTTCTGAAATCTCTTCCTCATGTATTCCTTGTGGGTGACCTTTGGGATGTGGATACCCCATTTGTGGAGGTGGCTGTCTGCATTTTCAGAGCTTTCTGAGCTCTTCCAGGAATAGAAATTATCCCTCTACCATAACTTTAGATCTTCTGTGTTTGCCTGGGTTTTTTTCTCCCCTTGGTAGGACATTTTGAAAGAAAATGGGATTTTCGCTGCTTGTTATGCAGCATGTCATGTCATCTGCTCCTGCTAATTTCTCACTCAGTCATAATCCTCTCCACAGTTGCTTGTGATTTCAGGTGAGCAATAAGCAGCAGGAGCAGATGAATTCCTAAGCAACTGTGAGTCTTGGGAGGGGGTTTCGTGCAACTGTTCCTAATAATAAAACACCAGGTAGGAGAACTGCAGAAGAGATGGGATGTCTGCAGAGCTCGTTCCATGGAGGTGTTAAGGAATCAGTTCAAACAATCACCCCAAATCTGCCAGTGCCCCCAGCACAGTGCTGGATGCCCAGCCTCACCCTGTGTATCATCACCTATGCCGTGAGAGCAAGGAGAGGTGTTGGACAGGACAGCAAGAAGTGTTTGGAAGCAGAGTAGTGAGAGAAATGGGGATAAGCCGTGTGGATTTTAGGAGAAACGAGCGGCAGGGTTGTAACAGCCTGTGTTGGAGCTGTCGTATTGCAGCAACGGTGTGTTGGAAATGCTTCCATTAGATGAGCTTTGCGGAGGTGGGGATTTAGGTATTGACGTGGCTGCTGTGGGTTGAATGTGGCAGGAGTCCCGTTAGTATTCCTGGTAGGCATCCTTTCCAGGAGCAGGGAGGAAGGGATGAATTCAATACAGGAAGCAGGAGTTTAGCTGGGATGTGGGGAAGATGAGTAGAAGATGCCCCATGAGCACCATCCTGCAAATGCCTGTGCTCCTGTGGCTCAGCCATGGCCCTGTTCCTTGCCTTGCAGAGCACGTCCCCACAGCCTGTGCTCGGGTGGACGCCCTGCGCTCTCACGGTTATCCCAGAGAAGCTCTCCGACTAACTGTGGCCATAATCAACACCCTGCGACTGCAGCAGCAAAGGCAGCTGGAAATATATAAGCATCAGAAGAAAGGTATGAGTAGAGCTATGTAAGAAGTGTCTTGTGATGTTTGGCCGGGGTGTCTCAGTTGGCTGCAAAAGTCTTTTCCACCTCCCAAGATTTGTGCTGCCCCGTTCAGAGTGGCAGAGGTGGAGGGTGGGCAGCACTGCGGGGGATTGCTCATGTCCTAGGAAGACAAACTGACTTGCTTGAGCCAAGCTGAGTTGATACCCACATGCTAAGGACAGAACTGCCCACATGCTGCCTTCAGGCTGCTGGAGTAGGGATGTTCTTGTTCTCACTGTCACTGTGTCTGGTTGCCTGTAAGGGTTGCCCAAGCAAGTGGTGCCTGCATTAAAGAGGAGCTGCCTGACTGCAGAGCAGCAGTAACTGACTGTGTGTGCTACCTGCACCTTGCGTTTCCTGAGTAGATGTACCAGGAGACAAGCCCAGTGTTCCTCCTTTTGCAGTTGCAATTGGCAGGAAGCTGAGGTCAGTTACTGCAGTGCTGCTGAAGGTCAGCGACTCCTGGCCTTCAGCTCAGCCAGCTGGAGATCACCAAAAGGTGGAGTTTCTACCAATCTCTGGAAGTCTTTGTCATCTCAGGAGAGATTTCTACTTGTGTTTCCAAAACATTCAGGCTACTATTGCAAAGGAGTCCATAAGCTGCAGGTCTGGCATTATAAACTTATCTTGGGACTCTGCAGACCCTCTTGGAACAGAGAACAAGTTGCTGCGTCTTATGTGGCCTTCCCAGGACACATTTTTGTGTGTGTGTGTGCCTACTGCCTCAGTTGTCTGTGCAGAGTGGCTGCTCTAAGCTGCTCCTTGCCCTTGTGAACTACCATGCCAGAGTTGGTCCTGGAGGTCCCTGTGACTAAGGCTGTGGTATCAGAAAAGTCCTCTTGTCTCAGAAACCTCTCTAGGTGCAGAACTTGTCTTTAAATTCCTTACTTTTACCATCATCCTGTTCTATTTTGTCCAGAGCTGCTGCAGCGAGGAGCAACAACCATCACCAACCTGGAGGGCTGGGTAGGCCACCCTCTGAACCCCATCGGCTGCCTCTTTCTCACCCTGACCGAAGCTTGTAGAATAGAAGAGGAAAATTGCCTTGAAATTTCAGGTACCAAGTGCTCCTCTTGGACCCCTTCCTGGTGGCTGTGGATGAGGCGGGTGCACATCTGGGGCTCTGGACACCTGGGCTCTAAGTCCCCCCTTCTCCTTGGCAGAAGCAGCCAGGGCAGAGCTGCAGTGCAGACGACGAAAGTAGTGAGTAGAGAAGTAGAGTTTTCGCAAGCCTCAGGGTTCGCAGCCAGAGCAGAGCAGGGATGAGGCGTGCTGGTCCATGGGAAGGCTCTGGTGTCAGCTGTGCACCCTGTTGAACATGTCTTGGGTCTTCTACATCTCCTAGTGAGAGCAGAAAGGGAGGATGAAGCCCACATCTCCCTCAGGAAGCTTTCATCTGTCGTTTCTGGATAACAAAAAGCAGGCTGTCCCGAATGAGAGGAATGCACCACCACACAGGCAGGAAGGGAAGTGTGGGTCTTGCTTCTGAAGTGAGAGGTTTTTCTCTGCAATGATTCTGCTGTCTGGGAAGACTCTTCTAACCCCTGCATCTCCTCTCCCTCCTTTCAGACGCTGGGGACTCCAAACCCCCAGTGTATCAACATGTGCCCGTTGTGACCGGCAGCCAAGACAGTGGCGAGTCCTACCTGTCCCTGGCCTTGGAGGTGGCCCTCATGGGGATGGGTCAGCAGAGAGTGATGCCTGAAGGTCTCTATGCCCAGGACAAGGTGTGCCGCAATGAGGAGCAGATCATTGCCCGGCTGCAGGACCTGGAGCTGGACCCAGTGCTGGTGCAGACCCTGCGGAAGCAGTGCATCTTGCTGCTGGAAGGTGGGGACCTGGCTCATCTTGCTGACTTTTGTGTCTTAGCTGAGTGTTGATAACGTCTCTGAGGTGTCCTTTCCAAAATTTATGCCCATCCTGCTACTTCCTCTGTGGATGTGGTGCAGAGCCTGTAGGATGGCTGCTCTGCCCCATCACCTGGCAAAGCAAGGGTTTGCTGGCATCCCTAGAAAAAGACCAACTCAGAGGCAATGTGGAGAAGCATACTATGCACATGGCCTCAGTTTCTTGCTTTCTTTTATAAAAGGGAAGAGCATCCCTGGATCCAACTTGAGCAACATGCCAGGGAGCTGAACAGCAAATCCTCAGAGCTTTGGGGTGGTGCAAACCCCAGCCACAGATCCTGCTGTGCTAGTTATGGCTGATGGGCTCTGCTTCTGCCTAGGTGGTCCCTTCAGCGGCTTGGGAGAAGTCATCCACCGGGAGAGCGTCCCCATGCACACTTTTGCCAAATACCTGTTCTCTGCCCTGCTGCCCCACGATGCTGACCTGGCATACAAGCTGGCTTTGCGGGCCATGAGGTTGGTGCATGTTTAATTCTGTCTCTGCCCCCCTTTTTTCCTCTCTCCTGTGCTCAGTGGGAAGCTGGGATGCTTTGCAACTTTAGAGCAGGGATGGGAGCAGAGACAGGCTTGGAGTTTGCCATCCGTGGGATCTTGTGCAGTGTGTAGGGCCACTGGGCATAGCAGCAGTGCGAAGAGGTTCCTGCTCTCTGTTTGGGTGATTCCTGGTTTTTAAGCTCCATCCGTATGGATTTGCATGGGTCCAATAATGTCTGCTGGCCCAGCCCTCCACCCAGCCCCTCGCTTGAGGCTGGACCACCACCTGTCCCTGTGACAGGCATCCTCTGCCAGAGCAGATCCCAGGCACACACAGAGCTGTCATCTGCCTTCTGTCTGCCGGGCCTCAGGCACCCTGCAGCCCTCCCTCCCTGCAAGAAGGACTGTTATCCTGGCACAGATGGGCGGATAGTTTGGCCTGGGCTCCAGGGTGTCGCAGAGCCAGGTGGAGAACACAGTTGCACTCTCTTCTCCATTAAAATCCATCTCTGGGACTGGGGACACAGCTGATGCTGAGAGCGGCCCCTCTCTCTCCCCAGTCCATGACACACTTCAGACATCAGCCCATGTACTGCACTGTTTCAACAGGGACTGGATGGGTCTTGGAAAGGCTGGAATTTCCCAAACAAGTCAGTGCTTGGAGGACTGTCAACTCCAGAGCATCCCAGTGCTCTCTCCCTCTACCACTGTCCTGGCCCAAAGCGTCACCTTTTTTGCAGCATTTCCTCAGTGAAATGGGTCATCTCTCTCCAACACAGGGGAAAGTTTGAAATCCCCCTCTCCTGGGAGGAGCTGCTCGGGAGGACAACCAGCCCTAATAAGCAGCCAAGGGCCTCTGTGGTGTGTGGAGGCACCTTGTCCTGCCAGACCTGAGACCTTTGGCCATCGACAGGACTGAGGGCCCTAGGGATGCCATCTGTTAGTGCCCATCCCGTGCTCCCACCTAGGACTCCCTATGCTGGGGTGTCTATGGCTGGAAGAGTTGAGCTTCTGCTGTCCTGTGGTTACCTCAAACCTGCAAGTGAGGAGAGCAGAGACACTTGGATGTCCTTCATGTCCAGGGCACAGTTTCCCTCCTGCATAATTAACCATCAAGTTAGCAACACCAGCACCAACTCAGGGGTTTAGGATTTGTCACCACGGCTGGTAGTGTGAGACTCCTGCTCCCCTTCTTTAGGCTTGCTTCTCCCCCAGGTTTTCCAGGCTTTTGGATATGTCCACAAAAACAGGCAGCCTAACCTGGCTCCAGAGGCCCTGGGGAAATGTGCTCCTGCTTCTGATCATAACCAAGCATTTTAAGAAGAACCAGATGATACAGTCAGGAGTTCTGCCGGGTGCTTTGACATGAAAGGAGAGGGAGGGAAGGAGGGATTTTACTTTTTTTCCTTCCTTTTTTTTTCCTTCCTTTTTTTTCCTTCCTTTTTTTTTTCCTCTGAGGTCTGTGCTTTTCCTTACAAGTTTATAAATCACTCCACGGATCTTTCTCCCCCTTTCAAGTCAGCCTGAGATTGATCCCGGTGCCCATGTGTTGAGCATGCAGCCTTGGGAGCCCCACACGTGCACAGCAGCAGGATGTGTTCAAAGGCATTGCTGCAGGCAGCTGCCTGCAGGCAGCCTCTGCCTCGCCTTGGCAGCACCTTGGGGAGAGGGGATGAAGCTGGGGCTGGGCCAGGGTCTGACGTTGCCTCCTCCTGCTTGCCCTTCAGGTTGCCTGTCCTGGAGACCACGGCACCATCCGGCGACGTGACCCACCCTCACCACCTGGTCTCGGTGGTCCCCAGCAGGTACCCGCGCTGGTTCACCCTGGGGCACCTGGAGTCACAGCAGTGTGAGCTGGCCTCCACCATGCTCACGGCAGCCAAAGGTTGGTGGCAGGGCAGTTCTCGAGCAGGGTTGATGGGGATGATGCTGCACAAGAGCATTGAAGGGTTGTTCCTGGAGAGAAGAGGGAGCTCGTGCTTCTGCTCCCTCGAGCACTGGCAGAGACTGGCTGGGTGCTGCACTGGCAGCCTGCTGTGGGCAGGGCATGGTTAGCTGGCCTTGAGAATCTGGGGTTTCTGGGATTCTTGTCCCAAAGGGCTCATGGTCCAGCAGGGCAGGATGGGAATTCCCCATGAGGTGCAGGCAGGCCTTGCAGCCACCTTGCTGCAGGTCCTGGGTAGTGCCCCAGGTGATGCAGGATCACGCCTGCCCTGCTGCACAGCCAGCTGCCAGGCCAGCAATCCCTGCCAGGCATGTCGTGGGGTCATGCCATGGTTTAGCTTGAAGTTGTTTATCCTTTCACCTCTGCTTTGTCTTTTCCATCCCTGTGGTAATGATCCTGCACGGGCTGTGGGAGGGAGAAGACCTCCCTGTGCACCAAACCACAAGTGGCTTTTGTGGGAGATGGGGTCAGCAGTGCTGGGTGGGACACTTTGGTCGCAGCTGCAAGGGGCTCGTGAAACACCTCACTGGTCTCTTGGGCCTCTTTGGTTCCTGCCCAGGCACAGTTACGAAGGCGAGCACAGGCTTTTCATTAAACATCCCCCTGACCAGAAACCAACTCCAGCAGGATGGTGAGGGTCTCGTGTCCTGTGAGGGTCAGTGATCCAAGCAGTTACCCCTGCCCTCTGATGTCCTGGTACTGCCAGCCTGACAGGGAAGGTTTTTCTTTCCCAGCAAGAGGAATGGGAAATGAGCTGTCAGAAAGCTCTGTCTCTCCTTTGGCAGCCTCTTCCCAGCCTCCTCCTCTAGGCTGCTTTACCAGGGCTGATGGTGTTCTGCCCCTGATTTACAGTGCCTTAATGAGAAGCTGGTATTTGGCTTATCCTTTAGGTTTTTTTCTCCCTTCCACTGCCTAATGGGATGAGGTTTTTATGCTGGGGTTGTAGGGCTCTTGGATTGCATCTGTTTTTCCCGCCATCCCCTTCCTCAGGTGTTCCCCTGCTGCAGCATGTCCCAATGTGGTCCTGCAGCTTCTCTTGCCCACGCCTCCGCGAGCCATTTTAGGGAGGCTTGGATTTTGGTGGCAGTGCAAGCGGCTGTGGTGGGTGGCAGGTGATATCTTTAGCTATGAGTCACCCGAGATGTCTCTGTGTGTCCAGGTGCAGCACTGGGTTTTTCACACTGCTGTGCATGATTTGGTTGTCTTTGCATGAGGTTCATCTGTTCAGTGTGGGACTGGGAGTAGAAACAAAGCTGGAACCTAATGTGGCACGTTGCCACCTCTGGTCCGTGCACACCCCAAAGGTCCCACTCCCCACACTGTGTCCCACAGGGACTGATAGGAGGATTTCCCAAGCTAGATGCAGGATCATGATATTAATATGCCTTGATGTATCCCTCTTTCCAAGATCCTGCCCCATCTCCTGGTACCGTCATGTATCCTAGCACCCACAACCTCCTGTAGCATGAGACCCACAGCATCACTGGGTGTTGTGCCACGAACCCCCTTCTCTGGGGTTAGCTCAGCCTGTCTCTGTTGTGAGTGCTGTGTGCCTGACCTGGGACATCGAGGACCAAGGCGCAGCAAGTCTAGGTGACCCCAGCCCAGTCTTGCAGAGGGAACTTGCTGGGCAAGACAGTGTGTATGCAGCAAACAGCTTTTCCTCTTTTTCCTAATGTTCTTGGATGAACACTGATGTTTCTGCAGCCATTCAGTATTAGGCATCTCCCCAAGCCCCTCCTTTTCTGGGAAGAGCCTGCTGTACAGCTGTCAAACTTGAGGCCAGGGTGAAACATCCAGGTGCCTGGAGATGTCTGCTGAAGACAGGACGTGTCTGGGATCACTCAGGTTTGTTTGTCCTCTCTGTGAGAGGATGAACTTGAGTGAGAACGGATGCTGTAGGATGTATCACTTCCTGGGCAGGGTGCTCCATTTTAAACTGTTGGACTGCAGGGCCTGATCCAGCATCGCTGTGTATCCCTCTGTGTGTGTGTCCAGAGGGGCTGGACACGGTGAAGGGACTGTTCACCACATGGTGCAGGCAAGAGATGGGGCTCCAGGGCAAGTTGGGGGGTGCCTGAGCCATCTGACTGCTCTTGCCTGCGCCCAGGGGACATGCTGCGCCTACGCACGGTGCTGGAGGCCATCCAGAAGAACATCCACTCCTCCTCCTTGATCTTCAAGCTGGCTCAGGACGCATTCAAGATTGCCACGCCGGCCGACAGCAACTCTGACACGACACTGCTCAATGTGGCGCTGGAACTGGGCCTCCAGGTACGGGATAATGCTGGGGATGCTGGTGGTCCTTCTGCCCCCCATGCTGTGGCAGTGATGGTCTTCCACCAAGCAGGATGTCCCCCGTGGAAGGAGTAAATTGATCCCTGCATGGTCCTGAGCAGGGAACCTCAGCCCTGGGAAGCCCCTGTGTTCACTGTGGTTTGGGTGGAGGTGAGGCAGTGCCAGGGAGTTGGTAGCCAGTTGAAGCAGACGGATTTTTGGGGAGCACTGCTCTGTTGGGTGGCCTCACTAGAGCCCTGCAGGACAGCCAGTCACCGCAAGTTTGCCTCGCAGGTGATGCGCATGACCCTGTCCACCCTCAACTGGCGGCGGCGGGAGATGGTGAGGTGGCTGGTGACGTGTGCTACGGAAGTGGGTGAGTTCCATGTGCACCGGGGGGATCTGGCCTCCATGCAGTGGGAGTGAGGCTGGGCACGGAGATCCTAGGGTCATGCCTAGCCCTGAGCATCTCGGTTCTCCTGGGTCTCTCATTTCTTCTTGGGTAACTGAATTCACCTCAGAGCACCAGCTGGCAGGGTTGGGACTGCAGCAGTGGCTAGTTTTGGTACTGGGGTGGGTGCCCTGTTACCTGGGCCAGGCCAGTGGTGCTCTCTATGTCCTGCAGCATTGCAGTGCAGGCTGGCCTCTGCCTGTCCCCCTCTGCCCTGTCCTTCTTGGGGCGGAAGCAGCAGCTCAGCACTGCTGTGGGCTGGTTTTGCCCTGTCTCCAAGTCTCAGAGCAGATGAGTCAGGTTCCAGGGCTGTGATGTGACCCTGGTGTTTTCTTGCAGGAGTGAGGGCCCTGGTGAGCATCCTGCAGAGCTGGTACTCACTGTTTACTCCCACGGAAGCCACCAGCATTGTGGCAGCCACTGTGATGTCCCACAACACCATCCTGCGCCTGAGCCTGGACTACCCACAGCGGGAAGAGCTGGCCAGCTGTGCCCGCACCCTGGCCCTGCAGTGCGCCATGAAGGACCCCCAGAACTGCGCCCTGTCTGCCCTGACCCTCTGCGAGAAGGACCACATCGCCTTCGAGACCGCCTACCAGATCGTCATCGATGCCGCCTCCACCGGCATGACCTACACCCAGCTCTTCACCATCGCCCGCTACATGGAACACCGGGGCTACCCACTGCGAGCCTTCAAACTGGCCTCATTGGCCATGACACATCTCAACCTGGCCTACAACCAGGACACGCACCCGGCCATCAACGATGTGCTCTGGGCCTGCGCCTTGAGCCACTCTCTGGGCAAAAACGAGCTGGCAGCCATCATCCCACTGGTGGTGAAGAGTGTGCACTGTGCCACAGTGCTCTCGGACATCCTTCGTCGCTGCACCATGACAGCACCAGGGCTGGCCGGCATCCCTGGGCGCAGGAACTCGGGGAAGCTGATGTCCACCGACAAAGCCCCCCTGCGGCAGCTGCTGGACGCGACGATAAGCGCCTACATCAACACCACCCACTCCCGGCTCACCCACATCAGCCCACGGCACTATGGGGAGTTCATCGAGTTCCTCAGCAAGGCCAGGGAGACCTTCCTCCTGGCGCAGGATGGGCACATACAGTTCGCCCAGTTCATTGACAATCTTAAACAAATCTACAAAGGCAAGAAAAAACTGATGCTGCTGGTGCGGGAACGGTTTGGGTGAGCCCCGACTCCTGCCATGCTCACTGGCAGGGTCTGGCCACAGCACGGGGACTCGGGAGAGAAGAAGGAAGGAAAGTGGAGATCACCTTCCCCCCCATCAGCAGAGGCTGCTCTGTTCTGGTCTTCTGTTTCTTTTTTTGTTTGTTTGTTTTCTTTCTTTTTTTTTTTTCTTTTAGTGTTACTCTTTCTTGGATTTAACCATTTCACACACTGAGAGGATCCAGAGATTCCTTGGGCACAAACCAAAAGGCAACCACGGGGAAAAAGGATGGTTCACTCAGCCCCCTGCCCTCCCTTGCCAATACCAAAAGCTAACCTGGAAATCTAATACCTCTTTCCTGAAGGATGTGGTCGCTGGAGGGATACGAAGGTTGCAAAGTGAAAAATCTTTAAAATCATGTGGGGAATTTAACA
>VZTJ01002332.1:678546-708151 GCA_013397795.1 Orthonyx spaldingii | reverse complement strand
AAAAAGAAAGGAAAAAAAAAAGCGAGCAAAGAAACCTGCGACACTAGAACCTCATGCGTCACCAAAAGCGATGGCTTTGCAGAGCGCTTCTCCCGCCCGCCCGAGACATGCAAACTCCTCTATTTGTGAAGATACTTCAATAAAAACAAGTAAAAGTAACTGTTCTCAGGGATTGCTTACTAAAAGTAACACAAAAAAAAAGCATTTATGATACTGTAAATACTATAGTATATGTGTCAATTATTAAATTGTAAAGTTATAATTATTTATAATTCTGTCTTTTATTTGGGGGATACTTGAAATTGTTGTGGGATGGGGCGATTATTTTTATTATTGCTATTATTATTATTATTGTTATTATTATTATAACTATTATTTAAAAAACCCACACAAAACCACAGACAAAAAGAGGAGGAGGCACGTGAACATTTCTCAGGTTCCCATGGCATCGTCAGCAGCAAGAAGGGTGTGGGGGGGAGGCGAACATCTACTCGACTCACAGCCCTGGGACGGATGGACAGACAGACAGAGGAGCAGCAGCCGCCCAGCGCTGGAGGACAGCGAAGGAAGGAACTGGGGGCGATGCTCGCTCGGACACACGCGGATGCTGGCGATGGAGGACTCGAGCCCATCGCAGGGCGGGTGCAGGGGGCGAGTGCCTGGGCGGGCACCAGGGCTGCCGGCTCCGGGGGGAGGGAGGGGCAGCCGCGCCGCCTTCCCGCACCGTTCCCGGCTCCGAGGTGCAGCCAACGCTCGGCCCTTCCCGGCTCGCCCGCACTGGGGGCACACTCCAGCCCCGGGCCGGTGGCTCTTCAGTTTCGGTTCATTTCTTTGCCAGCGGGTTGGGAGGGCTGGGGGGGCCAGGGCCGGTCTGGGCGGTGACGTGTAGTTAGAGAACGTGCGCTAGTTATCTGCTGTCTGGTTTAATTTTTTGGCAAGTGACTTGTGTCCACACTCCAGCCAGGAACCCAATTGTACTCGGTCTCTGTTGCCACCGAAATAGCAGTCTTCAGCCAGTCTGTTTCTCTCTTTTTTCCTTCCCTTTTTTTTTTCTTTTTTTTTTTTGCGTGCGTGCGTGTATGTATGTGTGCGACCTCTTCATCTGATGTTTAATAATAAAAGGGATGAACGTTACTGCCTGTGTCTCTCCTGCCTTTCTCTGCAGTCAGGGGGTCACCACACTTGTGCAGAGCGGTGTTGCAGTCTCCTGTGGTACCCAGCTCCTGTGCCCCAAGGAGGACAGAGCAGGGACAAGGCAGCCTGGCTGCTTCTGGGTGCAACTCCCTGCTATGCACAGTGTTAGCAGGTCCTGGCCCATGCTGGAGGCACTGCCCTATCCATACCAGCTACAGCAGCGTTGGCGCCCATGTCTTGATCCATCCTGCCACCAACCTGGACCACAGTAAGTGTGCTGCAGTGTGGGATGGAGTGGCAAGGAATTGTAACTCAGGGTTCCTGGGCTGCTTTTTGCATGGTTTGCTGAGCCCCAGGCAAGTTTGGCTCTGAGGATCAGAGGAGACTGGGAGGTGTGCATGGGGGAACACTCCAGGACCAGGGGGATGGTCCCAGAGAGGCTTTGGGAGCTGGAGGAGGAGGGCCATGGTACCTCTTCTGCCGTCCCAGCCAGTGTGGCAGGGTGCTGGTGGTGCTGTGTTAGAGGTTCTCCTGCCACTTTGCCAGCTGTCCCCCAGGTGAGTCCTGCTGGGTCTCCCAGCCCCTTGGGACTACCCTGCGTTGATGTCACTTTGCCCATTCCAACCTGAGCAGGACTGTGGGACAGCTCATGCTGAGCCTCTGCCAGCAGTGGTGGGCTGTGAGCCCCAAGCTCCCAGGCTGTGACCCTGCTAGCCTCAGGCAGCCCACCTTCCCTGAGCACATCCATTATCAGGACATGCCTGTTGTGCTCTGAGCTCACATGCTGTGTTGCAAGCACGGACATTGTGCAGCCTGGCAGGGAGAGGCATCCCCCCAATTTGCTGCCATCACTGTTTCCCTATTTTGACCTGCAGG
Organism: Orthonyx spaldingii; assembly: GCA_013397795.1. NCBI lineage: Eukaryota > Metazoa > Chordata > Aves > Passeriformes > Orthonychidae > Orthonyx > Orthonyx spaldingii. The sequence goes on along the minus strand of VZTJ01002332.1, from coordinate 706,141 downwards.
ACAGGGCTCAGAGGCTCCCCCTGACCTCACATGCTCCTCTAGCAGCCTGCCACGACTGCTAGATGGTCCTTCAGGGCCATCCAGCTCCCCATCCCCCCAGCCAGAGCCACACGGCTGCTGCAAAGAAGGTGCTGGTTTAATGCTGCAGCCCAGCCTAGAGTGAGCCCTGTGACAACACAGGGGTGACTGTGTCCAAACCAGAGTCCTGTCCCCAAGGCCCCAGGCTCAGCTGTGCTTGTTGATGTGACGGGAATGAGCATGCACAGCCTCCACAAAAGCACCCACGTGTTCAGGGTTCATGTCAGGGTAGAGGCCATGGCCCAGGTTGGCAATATAGCGCTGGGTCCCAAAACCCTCTAGCATCTTCTTCACCAGCTCACCAATCTTCTCCTGTAGATATAGTAGGAAACCATGTGTCAGACTGATCCAGCCCAGGGTATTTCACCCCCATCAGTCCCCCCCAGCCAGCCTGGGGGACTGCTGGGACATGAGCCAGCTCTGCAGGTGGGGAAGCTGAGGCAGAAAGCCTTTAACACAGGCTGGAACTAGCCCCGCTTGCTGGCAATGGCCATAGCTCACCTTGGGTGCATAGAGAGCACAAGGATCCAGGTTCCCTTGCAGGGTGACATCTTTTCCAATCTGTGCACTGTAGCAGGGAGGAAGCAGGTGAGTTGCTGCATGTGGTACAGAGGCTGAGGGTAGCCAGGTGCCTGTAGCCCCCACCACAGGACAGCCAGGACCCCTCAATGCAGCCCTTAAGTGCTGTAGCATGGTGGCCCAACTATCCCCACCTCTGGAGCAGCAATGTCCAGGCCTGGGATGGTTCAGGGCAGAGGAAGAAGTCAGAGTACCTGGGGTCTGGTGTGGGGTCCTGGCCAGACACCTGAACCCTGTGTCAGACTCTTACCGAGCTTCCTGGGGCCGTATGGTCCAGTCCAGTCCAACCACCTCGTAACCGGCGTGGGCCAGGTCACGCAGGGCATAGTGTGCATCCTTGGCAAAGATGATCTGGGGAGGGAGGAGATGGGCAGCAACTGCTGTGAGCGACACCCCTCTCCACGGGCTGGACTGGGGGAAGCAGGTACCAGGGGATGCACCCCTCTTCAGCAGCCCCTAGATGTCAGGGTCAATCCAGGCAGCCCTGACTCACCATGGGCACCAGGGGCAGTGCCTCCTCCTTCAGCTTGCTCTTGACAGCCTGGGCAATGTCTCGGATGTAAGGCAGGGCAAAGTCCTGAAACAGCTCTGGGCCCAGGTGCCCTGCATGGGACTCAAACAGCTGGAGCGCCTGCCAGGGACACAGAATCCTTTAGGCTGGAAAAGACCTTTAAAATTATTGAGTCCGACTGTTAACCCAGCACTGCCAAATCCACCAGTAAAGCATGTCCCCAAGTACCACATCTACTTGTCTATCAAATACCTCCAGGGATGGTGACTCAACCACTTTCCCATGGGACTGGGAGAGCAGCACCTCAGTCCCTCCTCCCCCTTCCAGATGCTGGACCCTCTCTGCTCCCTGTCCCCTGTCCCGACCTTCCTCCCTGGCCCTGTCCCCATGCCCCAGGACACACCTGTGCTCCAGCAGCCACCTGCCCCACCAGGTAGTCAATGATGACGTCAGCCAGCAGCCGCAGCAGCCGGTGGCTCGCCTCGGGGTGACGGTAGAGCCAGCTCTTGGCCTTGGCCATTGTAGTGGAGCCACCACCTTCAATCATGTAGGACATGAGCGTCCACTGCAGGAAGGAGTGAAGTGAGGAGGGTGATGGAGATGAAAGAAGACACAAAGCCCCAGTCACAATGCTGAAGGCAGGACGTGTGAGCACCCCAGAGCCTGGGGCACAGCTGCTTCTGCACTGAATGTGCCCCCTTAGGCACCCATGTAGCACCCACAGCCGGGGGTGCCATAGCTGGTGTCACACCAGGAGAGCAGAGGACCCCATCAGGGAAACCCACATGGAAGAGCCACATCACTTACTGGTGCCCCCGAGAAGCCAATGAGGGGCACCTTGCCCTCCAGGCTGTGTCGTGTCAGTGTGATGGCCTGGAAGACATAACCTAACTCTGCGGTGACGTCCACCTTCTGTCGCAGTTTCAGCAGATCCTCCACCTCCTTCAGGGGCTCTGTGAATGTGGGTCCTTTGCCAGGGACCATGATAACCTCCATGCCCAGCGCCTGGGGACAGGGGAGAATGGAGAAGCAGGAATGGGGCAGCCCTGAACTCTGTCCCGTTACCAGCTGCTGTTCCCCATGGTGTTGGCTGTGGCTCTCACCTGGGGCACCACCAAGATGTCAGAGAAGATGATGGCAGCATCCAGGGGGAATCGTCTTAGTGGCTGCACAGGGGAAGAGACAGTGTTAGTGAGGGGTTGCGACTCCCTTCCCATGGAGGACGTGGTCAAGCACATGGGGCAGTGGAGCCCCAAGGGCTGCGCAGTTTACTGAGACCACCCAGGATGGCCAGAACCAAAGTTTCTTCCCATCCCCATCCGGGCAGGGAGAGGGGACACACAGACCCCCGAGTGATGCTCACCTGCAGTGTCAGCTCACAGCACAATTTAGGGCTCCGGCAAGTGGCAAAGAAATCCTGTGACGCCCGTGTCTCCCGAAACTCTACAAGGGGCCAGCATAAATGTTACTGGGTGCTTGCTGAGGCCCCCTGGCCACCCTCCGCACGCCTCTGCCGCTCACCTGGCAGGTAGCGCCCTGCCTGCCGCATACACCACACCGGGGTGTGCTCCGTGTGCTCCCCGCGCGCCGCCCGCAGGAACGAGTCGTTCTTCAGCTTGGGGAAGCCTTTGGGGCTGCGGAGCAAAGAGCGGGTACAGGCTGTCACCCGCGACGGGCAGCCCTGCCAGGCCCCCGCGGCTGGGGCAGAGGGTGCAGAGTCAGCAGCTCGTCCCCACTCCCTGACCGCACAAGGGGCTTGCGCCCAGCTGTAGCAAACGTGATAAATTCTCCCCACCACAGTCCAGGACTTCTTCCCGCTGAGGACCGCGGGCCCCCTCCCCGGGAAGAGGCGATGCCCTGCCCAGGGCCCGCGAGATTAAGTTATCGGGGCCACCAGTTGTTCCCGCCTGGAGAGATTTGGGACGAGCGGGGCGCGGGGCGAACAGTCCCGCATTCCCCCCCGTCTGTGCCAGGCCCCGCGTCCCCAGCATGCCCGTCCCCAACCTCCCCGCTGTGGGGCTGCTGGAGCCCGGCCTGCCCCGGGGAGAGAACGCCGACAACCGCGGGGCATACGGGAACAAAGTCCCCAAAACCTCCACTTGGGACCAGTGTCTTAACTACCGCACCCGGGGCCCTGCTGATCCCTCCCAGCGCAGGATCAGCCACCCCGCCCCGAGCCTCTCCAGTGACCCACTGCCGGACTCTGGTGCCAGCACCATAATCCCAGGGCCACTCCAGCGCCTCAGCGGTGTCCCCAGAGCCACACCAGCGTCCCCAGTACAGGATCTCAGCAGGAAAGCACTATCGTGCTGATAGCACTACCCAGTGCCCCAAGACTGCCAGATCGCCGTTCCCAGAGCAACACCAGTATCCCCCGGTGCACGGCCCCGTCACCACACTAGGAAGGAGCGCAGGCCTGCCCGGTCCCGGTTACTCACAGGAGCCGATCGCCGCCTTCCATCCTTCCGCGCCGCTCCACGGCCTCTCCGCTGCCTCCCGACGCGGCGCGCTCCGCCCCGTCCCGCCCCCAGCCCGCCCCGCCGGCGCCGCCATCTTGCCGTAGTCCCGCCTCCACTCCTGCCGCCATGTTGCCCCGCCCCCGCCCGCCTTCCCGCCCCTCCGTACGCTGCCATCTTGCCCGGCTCCCTGCTCCGCCGTACGTGACACGGGCGCCGCCATCTTGCCCTACGTCCGCCCCTCCGGGCGCCGCCATCTTGCCCGTCGGCGGGCGGGGTTCGCCGTAAACCCGAGCGGCGCGGAGCCGGTGGCCGGGGCGCGATGAGGGCGGGCGGGGAGGCGCCGCACCAGGTGCTGGGCCGGCTGCGGTTCCTGCTGCAGTGCAGCGAGTGCTTCCGCCGCGCCCGGGCGCTGCCCGCCGCGCTCTGCTACGTGCCGCGGGAGGTGCAGTACAAGATCTGCAAGGACCCCTCGGCCGCCGCGGCCGCCGCCGCCCGCAGCCTGCTCAGCGTGTGGGACAGCCCGGGGCCGGCGCGGGGCGGCAAGCGGGCGGCGCGGGCCACCATCGAGGTGCGGAAGGGCGGCTGCCTGCGCGCCACCGGCGAGGAGTACTGCAACGGCGCCGGGCTCTGGGTCAAGCTCAGCAAGGTAACGCGTGTGCGGCGGCCCGCGAAGGGCCCGGCCCGGCCTCGCCTGACCGCCGGCTGTCCCCGCAGGAGCAGCTGGAGGAGTACCGGAGCGGCTGCGATCTTGAGGAGGGCTGGGTGCTGGTGTGCAAGCACGCCGACGGCGGGGACCGGCTGGTGCCCGTGGAGTCTACGGAGCGGATCCAGCGGCAGCAGCAGCTGTTCGGGGTGGACTATAAACCCGTCATCAGGTGCGGGGCCGCCGCGGTGTCCCGCTAGGTCCCCGGGTGAGCGGAGGTGCTCACCGCGGTGCGGGCTCGGGATGCTGCCCCACGGCCCCTCCTGCCGTGGCCTGGGGAACCCCCGGCCTGCTTGGACAGGTTTCGTGGAAGTGAGGCAGGAGGGATGCCGGATGCGGAGTGAACTGCGTTTGGCTCGGGCACTGTGCTTGTCACATGCCCGACGGGGTGAGAAAGGAGCAGGCATAGTTGGAAAGGAAAGGGCAGTGGATGATGCTGGAGGTGATGGAGGATGGAGCACGGTGGGGTTTTAAACCCAAATCTTCCCCTTACAGCTACTCCTCGATCACCAGCTTCTTGTTCCTCCTGGGATTTTCTCACTCCCTCCACTGCTCTGTGTTGTTTCAGATGGGAGCAGGTGGTGGATCTGACATACTCCCTGCGCCTCGGAGCAAAGCCCAGGGCCATGGAGCAGGATGAGGCCGCAGTAGAGAAGCTTCGGTATGAACTGTTTCCTGGCTTCTGCTATGGTGGGGGACAAGCTGCTCTCTCTCCGTGGCTGCCCAGACAGCCGTCTGCTGCAGACCTGGGGAAGGGGGGGGGAAGAGAGGCAGCTCTGCACAGCACAGTCTTGTCCTAGATATGCCTGCAAAAAAGCAGGAAACAGAGCAAGACAAGACAAGTAGGATGTGGACCTCCCTTTTTTGACCATTAACTTGGCTGCCTCTGGCTCTCCAGACCCAGTAATCCCTTTTCCCTGCTAGGTTTGTGCCCCCAACATGGACTTACGAATGTGATGAAGACCTGGTGCATTTCCTGTATGACCACATTGGGAAGGAGGATGAGAACTTGGGCAGCGTTAAGCAGTACGTGGACAGCATCGATGTCTCGTCCTACACGGTGGGTTAAAGGGGCAAGGCTGCATCAGCCCTGCTGTGCCGTGGGGCTGGGGAGCATGGATAGTGCTTGCTGTGCTGCTCTGGCCTGGCGTGGACTCTGAGGAGGTGGGAGAAAAGCCTGGGGAGCATCATGCAGCATGTTGTGCAGTGTAACCCCTGGAGGGACAGTGGTTTGAGAAGCCAATGCTAATATTAGCTGCTAAGCTGATTTTAGAGAGGGTTTGATACTCCATGTTGTGTGTGTGACCCCGGACCACCTCGGAGAGTCAAGCCCAGTGTCCTCTGGGCTCTGCACTCCTGGTGTCTACCCACAGCCCACCAAAGGGAACGGGCCAATGTGATGCCCTCCGGCTCTTAAGGTTCATGATGAAAGTAATGACTGAAGAGAAGTTAATCCTACCCCCATCTCATTTTCTTTTCATGCACTTGCCCTCTTCCAGGAGGACTTCAATGTGTCATGCCTGACCGACAGCCATGCCGACACATACTGGGAGAGTGATGGGTCCCAGGGCCAGCACTGGGTGCGGCTCAACATGAAGAAAGGCACCATTGTCAAGTGAGTCGTCTCTGCTCTACATGCTGGCTGGTGACTGGAGCAAGCTTTGCCACTCCCTCTGCCTGAGTGTCATGGCTCAAATTTGCCCTGTGCTCTGTGCCCCTTAGCCCTTGCTCTGGCTCTGGGCTTGAAGGGGTCTTAGCATTGTCACAGGTATCTGGGAATCCTGGTACAGCGTGATAACTGCATGACCAGGTGATGAGGGGAAATAGCAATGGGTGTTCAGATGCAGTTGCCTTCCCCTCATGTGCTGCTTCCCTTTGCAGGAAGCTGCTGCTGACAGTGGATACAACCGATGAGAACTTCATGCCCAAGCGGGTCGCTGTGTATGGGGGCGAGGGGGACAATCTGAAGAAGCTGAACGACGTCGGCATTGATGAGTGAGTGGGTGGAGGTGCACAGGGTGGCGTGGCTCTCACAGGGGTCCAGGGTGCTGAATGTTGGCCTTAAACAATCATGCAGCACCAGCCAGGTTCTCTGAGATGTGGGTTCACTCAGCCTACAATAGCATGGTACAGTTGTCAGGGCTCTCCTGATCTGATTGTGGGACACATCAGAATCATGGTACCTGGACCTGAGTCACCAGCAGGTTCAGGCATTCAACTGTATTGTAGGCAACTGGGTCTGAGCTCTTGGCATAGGTTCCCATTTCAAAAGATGCAAACCCTCTTCCCTTACAAGTATCTGAGTGGATTTTGGCAGGATGGGTGAGAGAACAGCCCTTCAGTCCTCATCTGTGCTGTGTTTGCAGGAGCTATATTGGGGATGTGTGCATCCTTGAGGACATGACAACACACTTACCTGTCATTGAGATCCGGATTGTGGAGTGCAGAGGTAGGGCTGGCTGTTGTGGCCAAATCCGTAATGCACCTTTAAGATACTGTACATTAAGAGTTTGTTCTGTGACTTCCACTTCTTCTCCCTGCGGGCTGTTTTAGATGAGATGCAAAAGAACAATGGGAAACTCCTGGGAGATCTGAAGTTTTGCAAGTTCTCAGCTTTCATCCTATCTTTCTCTGCCTTCAATTGTTTATTTCCTTTTCTCCTGTAAATGCCCCACTTCTTCTTCACAGAGGTATTTGAGGCTCTTGGTGTCCAGCCCCAGAGATGGTGGAGCTGGTACATTCCTACTGTTTTTGCTTGTAAACCCACACCTTATTTAAGGCTTGCTTTCTTGTGATCTCAGCATATCATCTGTGATCTTCCTTGGCAGATGATGGGATTGATGTTCGTATCCGAGGCATCAAAATCAAATCCTCCCGGCAGAGGGACTTGGGGCTCAGTGCTGACATGTTCCAGCTGCCCAATTTGGTGCGTTACCCCCGCCTGGAAGGGACTGACCCTGACCTGCTGTACCGACGGGCCGTGCTCATTCAGAGGTACTGTGTGGAGAGGAGCAGACAGGTGCCATTGCCTGCAGGGATTGATGCCGTCTCCAGCATGTGCATGGCTGGAAGCTGTAAAACTGTGAGACTTCCCTTGAGAGAGACATCCTGGACACTGGAATAAATCAGAGTGATTTGGGAACAAAGTGGGCTCTGGGGTAGCTCCCCTGTGCTTTCGGAGGAGTTCTGTAGCTCAAGTTCACAGTGTCTTGTGCGTCACAAGCACAACATATCTGTGCAGTGTCGGGGGCAGGTATATGCAGAGTCCCTTGTAAAGGGTGCAAGATCCCTGCAGTGCCCAGGAAGTGGGAATTTAGTACCAAAGGCTCTGTGAGGTAAAAAACTATGCTGGGTTTGGTTTGGATCAGTTATTTTTCTGCTTGTGTTCAGGTCTGCAGTAGACTTGTGCAGATCTCTATCGCTCCTTGTTGCAATACCTTCTTCTTTGGGATTTAGGTTCATCAAGCTCCTGGACAGTGTCCTGCATCACTTGGTGCCCGCCTGGGACCACACTGTTGGCACGTTCAGCAAACTCAAGGTGAGCAGTTGACTCTGTGTCTTGTTGGGGCCTCAGCCTAGCAGGGTGATGGTGCTTGGGCTGTGGCAAGGGAGGCAGCCAGGGCTTGTTGCCTTTAAAGCAGCTGGAGGGAAGTACCTGTCTGAGCTGTTATTAACACCATGAAAGATGATATTGTTCATTTTCCTGCTAAACTTGCTGATGTGGAAGCATGTAGCTGTGGGCTAACAAGTGGACTCAAACCAGAACATTTTGCCCTCAAAGGGACTTGGACCATAGCAGCACTGGGCATGCAAGCTGGATGCACATCCCCTCCAAGATCTCAGCCCAGGACGCTCTGTTCCTGCGCTTCCTGCCAGCAGCTTTGAGCTGGCTTGTCCAAACATCAAAGCTTTTACCAGTAACATTTTTCCTGGCTTTAATAAGCTTTTGCTTTTCATCCTTTGCATAGTGCCGAGTTCATCCCTCCAGTTGTCTGTTTTCCTTACATCTTCTCCAAGAATACACATGCTGGACATTACTGGGATAGCCCCATTCTGTGTGTTTCCAGGCCTAGGGTCAGAAAGCACTGTAATTCCTGTGCCAGGTCAACACGTGACCCAAAGCATTTGAGGGTTCTTGTTTGTTTAGAGGAGCTGGCTTTGATTACAACTAAAAGGGATAGTAAGACCAGTGTTCTGGTGAGAGTGAGGGTAAAGGAGAGTCTAAGCAACACTGGAGTGTGAACATCAGATGACAGCTGGTGGATTGAGGGCTGAGCTTGTTGTCTACCTTAAGCCAGGATGCAGAATCTTTCTGAGGCAGAGCAAATACTGTCCCTGAGAGTGTGTCTGTGTGGGATGGCCCTGGGAAAGGGAGAAACCTGGAGGTGCAATGGCTTCAGCAGGAAGCAGGTGACATGCTTTGTGCATCCCTGTTGGCAGCACATCAAGCAGTTCTTGCTGCTGTCCAAGAAGCGCACAGCTCTCATTACCCAGTGTCTGAAGGACTCAGAGACCAGCAAGCCCAACTTCATGCCAAGGCTGTACATTAACCGACGCCTGGCCATGGAGCACCGGGACAACCCTGCCCTGGACCCCAGCTGCAAGAACGCTGTCTTCACCCAGGTACTGCCCCTCCTGCCAGGGTCCCTGCTGCTCTGGGGAGAGTGGAGCATGCCAGAGTCAAAATGTTCCACATAAAGATGGGTGAAAGGGACAGCTTGGAGCTGGAGATAGCCCAAGCCTTCAAGGCCTCTTCACATGACTCACAGGCTCTATAATTACATGTGCTGATAGTCCCATATCCAGGAATAACATCTAGGAGGGATTTGGAATCTCTGAATTGAAATCTGTACTCTATCCTGGATGCTCTCTGTGGCATGTTGTTAATGGAGAGTGTAACAATCTTGTTGCACTAGAAGGGCAGCAAAGAATTCTTCTGTGACAACAGTCAAGTAGCTGCATAGAGTTCTGTGTTGTGGTTTTACAACAATGCTGATCTTCCTGTGTGCATTCTCTCCCCACCTCCAAGAGATCTGGGGCTCTGCGTGTGCACAAACACCCCAAACTGCTGTGAGGCTTGATGTGTTTGATGTACCTGTGAGGGCAGAAATCTCCATGCAGTGTAATTTGTGTTCCCTTTCCAAAAATGAAGGGCTTCTAGACCAATGGAGATGATTTTTGGTCAGTGTTTAATGGGTTTGAGCAAACCAGATTTCCTCCAATTTCCTGTCTTCACCTGGCACCAGTTCCCCTGGAGAGGGGATACCAATCTTGATTGTCTCTGCTTGTTGCAGGTATATGAAGGCCTGAAACCCTCAGACAAGTTTGAAAAGCCTCTAGATTATAGGTAAGTGTCTGGGGGAGGGAATGCACCATGCAGTGCTGGGAGCTATGTCCTGTCACAGCAGGGTGTTTGGGAAGCCCACGTCCTGTACTCTGGAAAAGGTTTGCTAGGACAGGAACCAGCTCAGCCATGGGACCAGGGCCTGTTCCCCAAGGTGTCACCTCCCTGCTGAGGATGCAGCTGTCTCTGGAGATTGAGATCTTGTCCTGTCCTAAGCCCAGGCTGCTCCACCCTAGTCCCTTGGTGTTCTTGCTGTGCCTGTCCCAGCACCTCCTTGGCTTTGAGCAGCACCTCAGGCCATGCCTGGTTCTCCACAGGTGGCCGTTGCGTTATGACCAGTGGTGGGAGTGCAAGTTTATCGCAGAGGGCATCATCGACCAAGGTAGGGACTGCGGGAGGCCATGGCTGCTCCGGAGCAGGCGGGGGTTGATGGGGTGGCTGTTGCTGCAGGGGCTCTTGTTTGGTCCCAATGTTAACTTCCATGGAGGAGAGAGGGAAGGCAGGTTGCCTTGTCCTGCCACCCCTGGCTATGTCCCACATATAGAGTACTGTTTGCTGGGAGGAGGACCAAACCTCCATTAGTCACTGACACAGCTTTACCAGTGCTAGTGATCCTTCTGGCTGTTCTCCACAGGCCAGGCAGGGATGTTATTTCTCCTGTCTTACTTTCTCCAGTGCCATAAGGCTCTAACAGGAGCCTTCTGTTCAACCCAGGGCCAGATTGGACCAGAATTCCTCATCTTTGCTCCATAACTCTGAGGATCAGCACATGGGGAGTTCACATCACTAAAAATGCCCTTTTGGGGTTGCAGGTGGTGGTTTTCGGGACAGCCTGGCTGACATGTCAGAGGAGCTGTGCCCCAGCTCAGCAGACACCCCCGTGCCTCTGCCCTTCTTCGTGCGCACATCCAACCAGGTGCTGTGTGTGGGGATGTTTGGGGCAAACCCTTCTATGGCTGGCAATGCAGTGCTGTCCCTGTCCCCTTGCATGCCAGGGACATACCTACTTCTGCGGGTCCAAAGCTTTTCTTTGTAAGGGGTTGGGTAGTTTGCTTTGTGGCATTTCATTTTAGAATATGCTGACAAGTGCCTGGATACTGGTCTCTCACTGGGAATATTGCCAAGGGGGATGGAGGGTCTAGCCCACTTCTGCTGTGAGAAGTGCCCAGAGGCATGTCAGGAGTGGTCTGTGGTGTTTCATGCTGTGCTGAAATTATGACTTGGAGTTTTGCCTCCCACTCCTTCAGGGTAATGGCACTGGAGAAGCCAGGGACATGTATGTCCCCAACCCCTCCTGTAAAGACTTCCCAAAGTATGAGTGGATCGGGCAGATCATGGGAGCAGCTCTGAGGGGCAAGGAGTTTCTGGTAAGTTTTCAACCCCGTCCCTGTGAGATTTGCTGCAAAGGGAGTTGTTAGCCCTTTCCTGCACCCTGTCCGACAGGGGCATGGGAAGGCTCTGTAGTCACACACTGGGTCAAGAGGTGTTTGGGGCCAAGCAGTTTGGAGAACTCACAGCCTGAGTTTTGGGGGGTGCTGCTGAGAGCTTGGGAGGTAGTATCTGGTCTCTACTCAGCTACGATGAGCTCTGCGTGTGGAGGGAGAAGTAGGGAAGCTCCTTTGTGTCTGCCTTGTTGAGTCCTATCTCCATCTTTGGAGATTTCTCATTTTGACAGAGACTCAGTAAAATCTCTGTTCTTCTTCAGGTCCTGGCTCTTCCTGGCTTTGTATGGAAACAATTAACAGGGGAAGAGGTCAGCTGGAGCAAAGACTTCCCTGCTGTGGACTCTGTGTTGGTGAGAGGGACTGGGAGGCTGTGCCTGTCCTATTCCTTGTGGCACTCAGCAAGGCAGTGATTTGTGTCCCTGTCCTCATGTACTTGCTTCCTCCTATAATATGTCAAATAAACACAACAAAGGGCAACTTTTAGCTGCAGGATGCATCAAATGCTGTTGCAGAGATACAGCCATACTGACTGTTGCTTCAAGCATGCAATGGCCCAAGGTCTGCTAAACAGCTTTAGGGCAGCATATCCCATGTTGTGTCACTGTCACTTGTCTGGGAAGGGAGAAGGTGAGAACTTGGGCAGATCACTGCTCACTGGACATCTCTCTAACATGCACTTACTTGGGGCCTGGATAGGTGAAGCTGCTGGAGGTGATGGAAGTCATGGACAAAGACACCTTTGAGTTCAAATTTGGGAATGAGCTGACCTACACAACAGTGCTGAGCGACCAGCGCATGGTGGAGCTGATCCCCAACGGCAGCAACACCGCTGTGCGCTACGAGGACCGCAGGGAGTTCATCCGCCTGGTGCAAAAGGCTCGGCTGGAAGAGAGCAAGGAGCAGGTTGGTGACACTGTTCCACCATGTTGGTGGTCATTGGCTCCCAGGGACATGCCCCCAGCCTGTTTCTGGTGAAATGCACCGTGGTCAGTGTCCCTGTGCTCATTAGGGCAATGGCATCCAACCCTTTCGGTGAGGTCCTGGAGCCTGTGGAGTTGTTGAGAAGCATAGTGGCTTCTAGTAGCATGGGTGACAGGGGGTTTATTCACAGCTCTGACATGGGCTTTCTGAATGAACAGGGATGCATCTCTCTGGGATCCTGTCCCCTTTCTTCAGGTTCTTTGGAGCATGTGCTGAGCAGTCTCATGCCTTGAATCCAGTAGAGTCCCTCAACCATGAGTCAGGGAGATAGGCAGGACATGCTGCTTACCTGCCTTGTCTCCTTTTCAGATCATGGCCATGCAGGCTGGGCTGCTGAAGGTGGTCCCCCAAGCTGTTCTTGACCTCCTTACATGGCAGGAGCTGGAAAAAAAGGTCTGTGGAGACCCTGAAGTCACAGTTGATGCCCTGAAGAGGCTCAGTAAGTGAAGGGCTTTGCTGAAAACTCTCTTCCTGAAAACAAGACTGTCTTTTGTCTGTGTTGGCACAAGGAGAAGTGTGGGAGGCCAGTATTAGCCTTTCTTACAGTGAGAATATGGGCCTGTGTACTTCTTGCCTTTAGCTGGGTGCTGATAGGGGCAGGAGTGTCCCTTGACTCCATGCTGGGCCTCGGAGTAGAGGCTGGGGCATCCTTAGGCTGCCGGTATCTGAGCCCCTGTGGAGCTGAGATGTGGATCTGGCTGTGCTTCCTAGGATAGGCCTGACTAATATATGTTGCTTACACCTTGGGTGCGTGTGGTCACACCCTGCAGGCACCCAGAGGTTTCTTCCTGCACTGCCAAGGAGGGAGGAGCTCAGATCTTCATTAAACTTCTTTTCTGTATCCTTCTGACAGCCCGGTTTGAGGACTTTGAGCCACAGGACACCCGTGTTCAGTACTTCTGGGAAGCACTCAACAACTTCACCAATGGTGAGCGATTTTCTCTGTCCCTGCATACCTTGTGCCATGACAGCTCCTGTCTGCTGGCTGGGAGCTGGGAGGGAAAGCACTCAAGGAAAACAAGCAGCTAGGCTGAAGGGACTGCTTGCTAGTGCTGGGGATACCTGGAAGTGGCTATACTGTATCTCACAATCTCACATCCGTCTAGAGTTTGCTGATGTCTTTGCTTTTCCTTCACAGAGGATCGCAGCCGCTTCCTTAGATTTGTCACTGGCAGAAGCCGCCTTCCAGCACGGATCTACATCTATCCAGACAAGATGGGGTAAGTCCATTCTTCTGTAGACTGCAAGGCTGACAGATGCCACACCAAAGGGGTGTGTTGTCTGGGCTCCCTGCCTTGCTGGCCTGCTGGTTCTAACCAGTTTGTCACCTTCTCCCCAGCTCAGAGACAACAGATGCTTTGCCAGAGTCATCCACCTGCTCCAGCACTCTCTTCTTGCCCAACTATGCCACGTGAGTTTTGGTGCTTCCCTGTGTCCAGGGGACTGGGCTCTCTTCCTAACCTTGGTGCTGACCCATAGGGCCCCATCGCTTTGCCACACATACTTCCCCTGCCTGTCCCACGTGGCTGCTGGGTTTCTCTCTGTGAGCCTCTGGTGAAGCATATCCTCCATTTCAGAAAACATCTTGTCTTCTCAACTGGCAAATGCAGAAATGGCAGCTCCTCATCTTTTTTTTTTTTTCCTTCCTGCCATCCCCAGAGCCAAGGTATGTGAAGAGAAGTTGCGCTATGCTGCCTATAACTGCGTGGCCATTGACACAGATATGAGTCCGTGGGAAGAGTGATGTTGCAGCCTGACCAAGCAGCATGGACAATTGTTCAAGAAAACCATACAGTGGGAAGAGTTCCCTTGTCCCCACAGGATGTGTATATATAATAAATACATAGGTGTGAAGCCTGGCTCCCAGCAGTGGACATGGAGGGTTGGGTCTTCAGCAGGGTGGGAGCTGGCTTGGATTGTAAATGTGATTGCAATGATGGAACCTTGGCCAAGCCCTCATGCGTCAGAAAGGTCTGGTAGGCTTTTGTAATGAGCTTCTTCTCCACGTCTTCTTGTAGCTCCACAATGCTCCCTCCTTCCAGGCTGCACTCTGCTCAAACAAAAGTGGGGTAAGGAGACAAAGCTGCACAGCTCCCAGGACAGAGAACTATGAGCTGCTGCTGAGACCGTGGGGTGGCCGAGATGCTCAATGTGTCCCGACCACACTCCTTTGCCTTGTTCCTGATATCATGTGAGGTCAATGGAAATTAGATCATTCATCTAGGATTAAGAAGAATGGGACAGGCTGGTGGCAGGTGCTGCAGGGGTGCCTTTGGCCACCAGGTGTCACAACAGACCTGCACAGCAGGACTGTGGGTGCTTCCAAAGGGACTCCCATGCTTTTACATCACACAAAATCTGAGTTCCTGTGGTTCCTGGCACCTCGTGCACAGCAGTGACTGCTGGGGAAGCTTCTCCCTCACAGTGGGTGGGAACTGTCTGCTTCCCTTTTGTTCTTTCAGTTTTGCATCCAGCATGCTGGTGGCCTGGCAGCTGTTCTCCCAGGCTCTTTGGGCGTCAGTTTACCTCCGAAAACCAGTACTACAACTAATCTATTCTAGGTCTCGTGGAGCTCTGCCTTCAGGGCCAAGTTCATCTTGCAGCCTGCAGAGGTTAAAGCACTAGCAGGCATGGCAGTGCCAGGGTCTGCTCCCCTCCTCTCATCCATGGGAAGGAACACAGGGGTTTCAGGTGAACAGGAAAAGCATTTGCCCTAGGGCAGTGTAGAAACTGGGTACCAAGGGTTGGAGGTCTTTGAGCAGATGGACACATGCTGTATGAGTGAGGAGTGGGCAATGAAACCTTTACAGCTTCCTGGAAACGTGTGGATCTGCCCAGCTCTGGGCAGGGCTAGTCATTGCCTAGCACTGGGAGCTACTAGATCTTAGTCTACATTTATACCCCCAGCTCCATCTTCAGCCTGTGTGGTCTGTTGGACCACCACTACTATGAGTCACAGAGTCACTGGGGCTGCACTGAAGCGGGGCTGATGCTGTGAGTTAAGATTTATCCTGTCTTAATGTTTCATGGCTTTTTCTCCTCTGTTGAAGGAGTCTGTCATCCAGAAATCACTTCCAGTTTTAAACAAAATCCTTTCCTTCACAAGTTTGTTTTGAAACGTGTATTCCCAGATCTGCTGAGGAGGGTTGTTGCTAAAAGGGATGTAGGACCAGGAAGGAGCATGTGCTGCCATCTCCTGCGTCGTGGTGAGTGGAGAGAGCACAGGGTGAATGGGGAAGCTGTTTGTGGCAGCCCTTGCCTGCAGCAGGGCCTTCCATGCTCAGCTTGGGTGGGTGTGAAGTCCTGTCTGCTGGAGGAGGTTTTCTGTAAATCCTAGAGTTGTCTCAGAATTGATCTCTGTGGCTTTGTGACTGATTCCACCCACCAGTGTGGACGGGAATAGGAGCAGAGCCTGTGCAATACTTTTCCGTGCTGGTGGCTGAGTCACTTCCTAGGGTGTCTGTTTTAAATGGGCATGAGCAAGCTGGTGAAAGGACTTTGATCTGCTGGCTTGCCCTCAGCCAGGAGTGTTGAGGAAGAAGGCTGCAGCAGCGAGCTGGGATTTGAAATGAGCCATCTGTAAAGGGACTGACATTGTGATGGAATTGATACTGCTTTTTCCAACCTTGCCCCCTTGTCTCAATGGGAAATCAACAGGAGGTCACATTATTTACTGAGCAGAATTAGAAGCAGCAATAAAAGACTTCTCTCTTTATTGCTGCACAGGGGTTGGTTGGTAAGTGGTTTAGGGTGGGATGGATAAGATGGCCCTAGTCTTTGGTGGAGGGTGAGCTGATGTCACCTGTGGGAATGGGCAGGTTAGGAGCCCTCTAGGGCTGCGTGGGGTGATCAGCTGTGGGGGAGCAAGCACCTCTGGTTCCCCTGCCCGTGGAAGCAACTGCAGCTGACGGAGGGTAACTGAGGTAATTACAGAGGTATACCCAGAACAGTTCAGGTTTCTCACTCAGATGTGTTTAGACAGCTCTATTCCCTCTCATTATCCATGTACACAGCGCCAGCCTTCCATGATGAGGAGAGAGCTGCTGTGTAAGGCGATGCTGAGAGCAGAACCTGGCTGAAGTGGTGGGATCCTTCCCTAGAAGCATCATGGCACCTCCATCCTTGGAGGTACTCAAGACTTGTTGTACAGCCCTGGGCACCGTGATCAAACTTCCAGTCTCATCCTGCTGGCTTTAGATCTAGGCCCTCCCTAACCTGAAGCAGTTGATGAGTGTGGAGTTATCAACTAGCTTTTCCCACATTTCCCACACTTCTCTGCTCTTCCTTCCAGCAAGGTCTTTGAGCAACTGATCTCTTATTTCCTGCCACTGATTGCTGCCCAAGGGCTTGCTGGAACTCTGGGGAAAGGATGTAGCTGGTGACAGGGATTTCTGTTTAAAAAATACTTGTAGTAGCAGGACCCTGGCCCTAGAAGAAAGGGGATCACCAAGGACGGTCTGGATTTAACTCCTACAAGCATACTGAGAAAAACATTTTTTTTACCATATGAACCATTGTTTTACTGTCTATTTTGTGTTATCACCATATACATGTTGGAGAATTGCAGCAGTTGCTGCTGTGGTGGTGTACTGGGGTGGAGAGACCTGTGAAAGCCCTTCCAGTAGGAGGAGGAGCCCATTTCAGCAGTGAGCTCATTTGGTGCATGGTCAGAGGGTCTGGAAAAGCATGGCTGCTGTGGAACAATGCCAGGACAACCCACAGATTGTGCTGTTCAGTTTGCTGCGCAAAGGTAAGCTGGAAAGGGGAAGATGGAAGCTTGCCTGGGTCTCCTCTGCATGGTGCTCTCTCATCTGAAGTGTTTTAAAGCCAATGAAAACTGAATTTCTGCTGTGACAGCCCAGCAAATTGTGGAAAAGGTCAGCCTAGCTCAACTCTGGCCAATCTCAGGGGCCCAAAATAGGCGTTATGTCAGTGCTGGGTCACTTTTCTTCTTCTCTGATCGCTAAAGCTGTGGCTAGGAACTGTCTCCTATCATGTTTGACAAGGCACAAATCAAGTGCCCTGGACTCCTGCTGCATGTGGCCTGGGGAGAGAGTCCTCCTGAGCATCAGGAACCAGCGGCTATGTGTCCTCACCCCAACAACCACTCTCAAGTCAGTGGAGATAGATTTTCAAGCCAGTGCCATCCTCAGGAAGGTGCTGGTGTCTGTGCTGCTGAGGAGCATCTCTCTGTGCCAGAGCTGCAGCTCTACAGGGCGGGTAGGGATGAGCTGCGGGAGGGACTGATGTCATCATGGCTCCATGTAACCACTTGCTCTCTCCTGTCTTCAACTTGTTGGATTGTCATAGAATAGTTTCTGGTGATTAATAATGCACATATAATCTAGCTGTTATTGTTATTCCACTAACACCCTGGAGTATGACAAATTCGGAGTAGTTTGACAGGTTCTGTCTGTCCCTACCTCATGTAGGATCTAAAATAAAATTATTGAACTAACTGTTCCTGGCCTTCCTGATGATTTCTCTGGTCTGGCTGGGGCTCCTGTGTCCTTCTGTTGGGTTAAATAGTGGATGTGCCACTTGTGCACAGGGTTTAGTGATAAACATGGCAGTGCTTAGTTAACTCTTGGACTTGATGAACTTAGAGGTCTTTTCCAACCTAAATGATTCTGTGATTCTAAATGGCAATGAAGACTGGTGGTGTGAGAGGCGGCTGGAGATAAAGTAGAAATTGGCCCTGTCATGCATGTCTTGCACACAAAGTAGTGTCACAGAGCATTAACTGCCTCAGCCCTTTGCAGCAGCTCTGCAAACCAGTGGTACAGGGTGACATGGCTGCAGAGGGAGGGCCCAGGATCTTCCTGAGTGTGGTTACTGCAGGTAAGAGCAAGGCAGAAATCTGCATTCCTTCTGCACCCTGGTTCATGGGAAGGCAGGTGCCCGTTGCTGCGGCAAGGCACGGTCACGCCTGTTCAACAGATAACACTGCCGGGATGGACAGCTGTTGGATCTCTCTGCACTGTGCCTTTGCAGGTGGGGATGGAACTGGACTCTGACCTGCCAGGAGAGCAGATAGGTGCCAGAGGGGTGTGGGGACCTTTGAGCTCTGCGAGCCTGCTTGTTTCATGATCCCTAAACTCAGCCCTTTGTGCCCAGCCTGAAGAAATTAAAGTAGCATGGGGTGGAGCGGATTTGCTCTCTGCCACCGCCTTGCTGTGGTATGCAACAAGCAGACATGACCTGGGGTGACACACTGCCAGTGTTTGGGGTGGCGGGGGTGTTGGGTGCTGCTGGGTGTCATGGCCTTACTCCTGCTGCCAGGATGCCTCTGCTGGCTGGGATAAAGCTGTTCCTGGGCAGGGAAGCCTGCCATCCTCCCCAGCAAGTGCTTGGAGCATCACCTGCTGCAGCGCTACCCAGGGCAGGGATATGCCAGCCAGAAGCTGGCTCTCCCACACCAGGATTCCCACTCATCTCTTTTCCCTATCTATGCTGGAGATGTAGCCCTGTGCCCTGACGCCACGGGACTCCCTCTCTGCTTGTAGGAATGCAGGCACTGACAGAGATGTTGGAGGCCGGGAGGGAGCTGAGTCCTAAGACACAGGGTAAGGGGAGGCCTGGGAGCCGGATCAGCTCCTGCCGGATACAGAAGTGGGCGTAACAGAGTTACATCTTGGCAAAGTGGGCCCGGAGCCGGAGAGCGGAGGGACTGCTGCCCGAGAGGGATGAAGAAGCGCCGGGGCGTGCCCGGGGCACGGGTGGAACGGCGCCTGCCCGCGGAGGAGGCGGCAGCCGGGGAAGGAGGGCTGCCCGAGGCGGGGCGGCTACGCACGGAGGAGGGCGCGGCGGCCCCGCCGGAGGCGCCCCGAGCCAGCGGGCACTCCCGGGCGGGCACGCTCGGGGCAGGTCGGGCCGGCCCGGGGCGCAGCGCAGCGGCGCGGAGCCGGTGGCCGGGGCGCGATGAGGGCGGGCGGGGAGGCGCCGCACCAGGTGCTGGGCCGGCTGCGGTTCCTGCTGCAGTGCAGCGAGTGCTTCCGCCGCGCCCGGGCGCTGCCCGCCGCGCTCTGCTACGTGCCGCGGGAGGTGCAGTACAAGATCTGCAAGGACCCCTCGGCCGCCGCGGCCGCCGCCGCCCGCAGCCTGCTCAGCGTGTGGGACAGCCCGGGGCCGGCGCGGGGCGGCAAGCGGGCGGCGCGGGCCACCATCGAGGTGCGGAAGGGCGGCTGCCTGCGCGCCACCGGCGAGGAGTACTGCAACGGCGCCGGGCTCTGGGTCAAGCTCAGCAAGGTAACGCGGCACCGGCACCGGGAACCGCCCGGGCGTGCCGGGTCCCGACGGCGGTGACAGGACGGGATGTGCCTTTAGGAGCAGCTGGACCAGTACACGGGCACCCATGGCCTGGCGGAGGGCTGGGTGCTGGCGCAGAGGTTCGGAGAGGGAGGAGATAAGCTGGTCCCGGTTGACTCCGTGCAGAGGATCCAGTGTCAGCACCAAACGCTGGGGGTTGATTACAGACCTGCTGTCAGGTATGGCCCCGACCCGCTGCGCCCCGGGCAGGAACTGGACTCTGGGCGCTGGAGACCCGTGTGACCGCTCCCCACAGAGGATGTGCGACCCAAGCATCCCAAATCCCTTGGGCACGCCCAGCACAGCCTAGTCACTCCCTCAAGCGCAAGTGGGACAAATCCCCGAGCACCGGTGGGCAAGTGGGTGTTCCCTTGTAAACTAACCCTGTTTGCTTATGGCAGCGCCTGCAGAGAATAAGATGATGCCGGGGGATTCTGAGTCACTTGAACTTGGGCTGAGCGATGTCATAGAGGTAGTGCAGTGATCAGAGAGCTCAGATTTTATTTTCATGATGGAAGGTCACGTGCAGGGAGGGATTCCCCTGCTCTGTCCCAGCCTGTATCCGGGTGCAGAGACACTCATCCTTCCACAGCTGTTCCTGGGTGTCACCCCAGCGCTCACTACTGCTGACTACACTTCAGGCTAAGGCAGTAATGGGCGCACTGCGCACTGACACATCTTTTCCATTGTGTGACTCCTCTGCCCCTGCGGCTCCAGCTGGGAACAAGTGGTGGACCTGACGTACTCCATGCGCCTTGGAGAGATGCCCAGACTCATAGAGCAGGATGAGGCTGCGGTGCAGAAGTTTCGGTATGAATGCATCTCCTAGAGCAGGACTGCAGCACCCCGAGGGGCTGCTGGCTGGGGCCTTGACATGCCTGCAGGACTGGCTTCAGGGTCTGGACTGGGGAGGATGGGTGACATGAGATGTCTTTTACATTGGTACCTCTCAGCACTGGTCATGTGAAGACAGCCTTTGCTCCACGGGCCATTGGAGTGACTGTGTGCTGCTATTCCCACTGGGCTGGAGTGGCCATAAATACCTGGTGTGCCAGTGATGAGATACAGCCTGTTGTAGGGACAGTGGCCTGGCACCACGCTGATTTGGTGACTATGAGACACCACAGCCAGTTGCAGCTGGGGCTCCTGCACACTGCTGGTGGGCAGGTTTGGGGCACAGCCTGGTGTCCTCGTCCCATTAAGACAGAGACTCCCTGCAGGTCCGTGCCCCCAGGATGGAGCTATGAGCGCGACATGGAGCTGGGGCGCTTCCTGTATGATCACAGTGAGGACAGGCTGCCACATGTGGACTGCATCAAGGAACACATCAACAGCATCGAGGTCTCCTCACAGACGGTGCGTAGTGGGGCTCCTCTGCAGCCTCACATGAGCATAAGACACATGAGCATCACTGCAGATGCGGGAAGGAGTGGCCAGCGGTGGCTGTTCCGTCTGCGAGGAGCAGGGGATGGTGGTGGGGTTTTGCTGCTCTAGCAAAGCTGTCAGGAGTTGGCGTCGGGAGCAAAACCCCATTGTGCCTCTGGGGCACGCAGGATCCACAGCCATGCCCAGTTTGCTGTGTCAGGGAGCCACCATCCACCCACGGCCTAACAAACCAAGGGGCTGGCCTGTTCCTGACCTCTTTTGCACCCACAAAACCCATCTCAGAGGAGGCCATGGTGTGTCCAAGGATGCTCATCTCCCTCCCTCTGCTCTGCACTCTTGCAGGAGGATTGTGCTGCAGCCCATCTGACGGACAACCTGTCATACACCTTCTGGGAGAGCAGCGGGCCCCCAGGGCAGCACTGGGTGCGGCTCAACATGAAGAAAGGCGTCATTGTCAAGTGAGATCTCATGGAGGGTGTCCCCTCCATGCCAGTAGCTGTGCCAGGGAAGGGCAGTGTGCTGGGCAAAGCACCATCTTCCTCTTCAACCCAGCTTTCCCCCAGCTGCAGCTGGGGGCATGGGGTTGAGGTGGGGGACAGCTGCTGCCAAAGGCACTCCAAGATGACACAGCTTTGCACCAGGCCTGGGACAACTCTGGCGGCATCTCTAGGCCCAGGCAACTCATGAGGGGAGGACAATGCTGTTCCTTGCTCTTCTCACCCTCAGGAGACTGTGGCTGATGCTGGATGGGCAGTCCAGCTCCTATGTACCCAGGCGGGTGGCTGTGTATGGGGGAACACTAAGCAGGCTGCAGCACCTGAGAACAGTCCTAATTAACGAGTGAGTAATGAGTGAGGAGCAGCCTGTACCTAGCTTATGCCAAACTCCTGAGCTGCCTCTGCATCCTAAGCAGATGTTAAGGATGGGGCTGGGGTTGATTCTGAGTGACGTGCCAGTGACCGTGGCTCTCCAAGGGTCGGAACTCCCTGGGTGCAGGCTACATCTGCTCCCACAAGTGTGGTGGTCCCTTGCCTCCATGTGCCAGTCAAGTGCCTTAATCTCCTCTCGTGCTCCTCACCCATGCTGCAACAGTTGGTCTGCAGCGTGCTTCCTTCTGCCTGGTGACTTTGGCAGTCTTTCTGCCTCCTCCTCCTCACCTCTGGGGACACACACCACTGCTGTCACTTTCCTGAGCATCTCTGCCATCCTGTAGCCAAGAAGTCCTGGGGTACTTCACCTCTCCATTTTCACCCTGGCCCTGAGCACCCTTCTTGAGACAGCCAGGGGTTTACACAGGAGTGCAAAGGTCTCCTGCACCTTCCCCCAAAACTTGCCCGTTTGGCGTTTTTTGGCTGAGCAGCGAGATCTGTTTCTGAAGAAGCACCCATGAGACTGCGATGGTGTCCTTTGCAGTGGCAGGAGTCAACTTCCCATTGCATCTGAATACTTGCAGTGGTTTTTCCCCATGAGCTCACAGGGCTTTGATGGGACCTTGACAAAGGTGTTGAAAATACACTTAGTAAATTGCTCAACTACACAAATCCCTGTTTCCTTCAAAAACACATCACCCTTGCATGACCAGCTCTGCTTGAAGGATGGTTCTGCCCTTGTGAGATGTGCTGGGACCCCCCAAGAACAGTGACATGCTCTCAGCCATCTTGTCTTTCTGTACTGCTTTGAATTTGTGCTCTTTTCTGGCTTTTTTTGGATGCGGCTTCCACCTTCTCCAGAACATCTCTATGCCTCTGACAGCCTCTTCTCTCTGCTTGGGCACGTCCTGCCACAGCCCTGGTGAGGTGGGGGGGCTTTCACATGGGTAGCAGCACACCCTTGGCTGGGGAGCCAGAGTGGCCTGTGCCTCACTGGCCATCTCACCATTGTCTGTGCCTCATGGCTCTGCCATCTCCCTCCATGCTGTGTGCAGGAACAGCTACCAGAATGTCTGCATCCTCCGTGACATGAAAACCCACATGCCGGTGCTGGAGATCCGCTTCCTGGAGTGCCGGGGTGAGCCTATGCACCCACACTGGGGCTGCCAGCCCAGCCTGGCCTTAAATCTGCAGCCAGTCCTGGCACCTGTGGCTCTTCCTGCCACACCAGCTGCTTTTTGGGATCCACTGGCAGGAAGGTTGAGGAATGAGCTTTATATGAGGTGCTGCAGGTGCTGGGGGCACCTCATCCCCGGTTGCAGCATCCAGGCTGTGCTGGCTGCAGCACCTGCAGCATCACTGTTCTTTCTTGGCAGACCAAGGGTACAATGTCCGTCTGCAGGGGATTAAGATCATGTCCTTCTGGGAGTGGGATCTGATCCTCAATGCTGATATGTTCCAGCCATCCCAGCTGGTTCGCTACCCTCTCCTGGAAGGGGTGGCTGCCGACGTGCTGTACCGGCGGGCTGTGCTCATTCAGAGGTACGACACGGGGATGCCACCATCCCCACAGTGAGCTCAGTCCCAAAAAGAATCATGCCCTGACCTGCGGGGCAGCCCCAGGCTGAGGTCGCACTGGCCCCACAGAGACCCTCTGGAGTGATTCAGTTGCAGTGCAGCAGCATGGGCTGGGCTGCCCTTGTTTGCAGCATTTTCTTGGGGGGAAATGAAATAAAGTGCATGGCCAGAGGGTGGTGGGTGGGTGCTCCCTTTGTGTCTGGTGTCCCTCCATGAGCTGGAGGGGACCGATATGCAGGGAGCACAGTGCCCAGGGGTTGTGGTGAAAGGTCACTTTCCTGCAACCTCACACTGTTTCTCTCTTGTCTCCAGGTTTGTCCAACTCCTGGAAAGTGTCCTGTGTTATCTGATCCCCCTCTCCGAGGACAGTGTTGGCACCTTCAATGCACTTAGAGTGAGTATTTGCCAGGCTCCCCTGGGATGGTGCCAGTAGGGGCATCTCACAAGCTCAGGTGGTTTTCTGGAGGCTGTAGAGGCTCCTTAATCCAGGGGGGACAGACCAGCCCAGGGCTGAGAGCTGCTATGCTTGGCATTGCCACAGGGATGGAGGAGCATCCCCTGTGACACTGGGGCTGACCTGGGGAGAGGAAAAGACAGAGGTGGTGGCAGGATCAGGCCTCTAACCATCCCTGCTTGTCCCCTGTTAGAGCATGAAGCCATTCCTGGTGCTGTCCAAGCAGAGTACAACCCTCATTGCCCACTGCCTGCAGTCCTCAGAGAGCTCTGCTCCTCACAGCCTGCCAAAGCTCTACATCAACCGGCTCCTGGCCCGGGAGCACCGTGCCAACCCCGCACTGGACCCCAGCTGCAGGAATGCTGTCTTCACCCAGGTATGGCAACACCATGCCCTGTGCAGGTAGCTGTCACTTCAGCAGGTATCTTGCCCCCATCTCATCCCCTTTCCACTCTGCTACTTTCCAGCTGTATGAAGGCCTCAGATCTTCCAAGAACAATCAGCCCCTGGACTACAGGTAGGTCTTCAGTGTCATATTTGTGGGGTGTCACTTCCCCAGAGCAGGGTGCAAGGGGATTCTAGGTGCTGCTGGTGTGCTCAGAGGAGGGATATGCATGGGACCATTGCCTCCCCACAGGTGGCCCCTGACCTACAGCCAGTGGTGGGAGTGCGATTTCATCACTGAGGGCATCATTGATAATGGTGAGAGCTCTTCCCTGCCATCTCCTGTGTTGGGGTGCAGTTGAGTGCCCATGCTGTCCCGGTTGCTCTGGGAGAGGCAGCCCTACTCTGCACACATGAGGTGGTCCCTGTATCTCCCCTACCCCAGCAGTGCTGCTGCTGCCCCAGGGAGGGGGCAGCTTGGCCAGATCCTGTGGCTCAGTGTCTGGCCCTGGTGTGTCAGGCACTAACCAGCCTCTGCCTCTCCTGCAGGTGGTGGCTTTCGGGACAGCCTGTCAGATGTGTCAGAGGAATTGTGTCCCAGCTCGGGCGATGTCCCCGTGCCCCTGCCCTTCTTTGTGCGCACCCCTAATCAGGTTTGGCATCCCACTGTCTGCCTGTCCAGGCCAGGGGAGTCAGTCAGCACTGCCTGGGGTGTTAGCCCCATCTTAATGCTTGCAGGGCTATTGGCTGGGGGAGCTGTGCTTGTACCCGGGTGGTGCAGTTCTCCTGAAGGGGTGTGAAGGGCAGGAGAAGCAGGTGGAGGGGTGATGGTGCGGGAGGCTGCAGGAGAGACCATGCTGGGCTGGTCAAATCTCTGTGTGTCCTAAGCTTCTCTCCTGCAGGCTAACAGCAGCAGTGACACCAGGGACATGTATGTCCCCAACCCCTCCTGCAAGGACTTCCCCAAGTATGAGTGGATCGGGCAGCTGATGGGAGCAGCCCTGAGGAGCAAGGAGTTTCTGGTGAGCATGGCAGAGCCTCCCTGGCCAGTGAGGGGGCTGGCAGGGCTGCCCTGTCTTGGGCAGAGAGGCTGTCCACGGATGAAGGAAGGGCAAGGGGATAATACTTGTGTCCACTCCCTTTGGCAGATCCTGTCTTTGCCGGCGCTGGTGTGGAAGCAGCTGGCAGGGGAAGAGGTCAGCTGGAGCAAGGACTTTGCCACTGTGGACTCAGAGCTGGTGAGCAGGGCTGGGTCCTGGCAGGACAGTGCTGTGCTCTCTCACGGCTGCTCTGGCTCCAGTGTGGTGGCTGTTGCTCATTTGGGATGCAGGTGAAGCTGCTGGAGGTGCTGGAGAGGGTGGACAAGGAAGGCTTCGAGTTCATGTTTGGCAAAGAGCTGACCTACACAACAGTGCTGAGCGACCAGCGCATGGTGGAGCTGATCCCCAACGGCAGCAACACCCCTGTGCGCTACGAGGACCGCAGGGAGTTCATCCGCCTGGTGCAAAAGGCTCGGCTGGAAGAGAGCAAGGAGCAGGTGACACTGTCCTCCAGGGCTGACAGGGCTGCAAGGGGCCCCTGCTCTGGTGGCAAGCTATCCTGGTACCTGTGGGATTTGCGGTTGCCAAAACGTGTCCCCCAGCTCCAGCTGGGTGGTTTCTTTGTGCATCCCATGCCCAGGATGTCCATGTGTACTGGGGACCCCTTTTGGGGTCCTGTGGTCACTGTCCCCAGAGCCGTAGGTGACTGCCCAGGGCTCAGACTCGCTGTGGTGACATGGAGCCTGTCCTGTGCCCCCACAGATCGCAGCCATACGTGCCGGGCTGCTCTGCGTGGTGCCCCAGCCTGTGCTGGACCTGCTCACCTGGCAGCAAATGGAGAAGAGGATCTGCGGGGACCCTGAGATCACAGTGGCTGAACTGCAGAAGTTCAGTAAGTCACAGGGCCAACCCAGAGCTGCTCCCTGCCCTCCACAAGGACAGGGGATCCCCTTGATAATGCTTGTCCTGCACATGCATCCAGGTCATAGGGTGCCTGAGAGCCTGGGGGAGGATGCCCGAGGGTGCCTGGATGCTTCAGGTTTAGCAGCAAACCCCACTAGTCCCCACTCTGGTCTGTCTGGTCCTTAGCTGCTATTGGCAGAGGCGAGTGGCCACTCTGCAAACTAGGATTTCTGTTTCTCCACCCACCATGGCACAGGGTGCTGGTCCCACTCAGGGGTGCCAGGGGCTCTCATGGGCTCACCGAGGAGCAGAGGGTCTCCTCCTTTCCTTTGCTTTGCTGGGAGTTTCTAATTAAGCCATTGCACATTCTTCATTGCAGTCAAGTTTGATGAGTTCTCCCCCGATGACACCCGTGTCCAGTACTTCTTGGAGGCACTCAAAAACTTCACCAGCGGTAAGTGACCCTAAGCCTTTCCCTGCTGTTCATGTGCAGTGGGATGGGCCAGGATATGAGGTACCCACTGCCCTGTGCCCAGGGGTGCTCACCAGGGACCTGGGGACTGCCTGGGGTCATCCCACCTGACCCTTCTTGGGATGCTGAGAGCATCCCTTAGCTTTGCCCCATGCTCCCGGGGTGATTCTGCAAGGGCAGACCTTGCTGTGACAGGAGCAACTGGGCCAGTCCTGTCTCAGACCTGAGCTCTGTTCTTCCCCTCAGAGGATCTCAGCCGCTTCCTCAAGTTCGTCACAGGGCGGAGCCGCCTCCCAGTTCAGATCACTGTCTACCCAGAAAGGTCGAAGTGAGTCCGCCCTGCCTGTCTTGGGGTCCCTGTGCCATGCTGGGGTCCCCACATGATGTGAGGTCCCTGCGCTGTGCTGGGGTCTGACTCTCCTTTCTCCCAAGCTTGGAAGCATTCGACCTGATGCCACAGGCCTGCACGTGCTCCTGCACCTTCTTCTTGCCCAACTATTCCTCGTGAGTTGAGCTGGGGACAGGGATGCTCCCCTCTCCCTGGGGCTGGTATTGGGGTTCCCATCAAGACTCTCCAGGCCTTCCCCTGGGGAATGTCCAGGCAGGTGTGGGGAGGGAAGCCTGAGGTTTTCTGTGCCCATCATGGCTGTGACCCAGCGTTCCCCCTGCCAGGGCCAAGGTCTGCGAGGAGCTGCTGCGCTACGCCGTGTACAACTGCATGTCCATTGACACTGACAAGAACCCCTGGGACGAATGAGACCCCCGTGTGTCTCACGCCATGGGAGCCTCAGGAACACTGGATTCAATAAAACTGCAGGGCTAGATCCTGCTGTCCTGCCCCAGGTTCTGTTTGTGTCTGTGCTTCTCGATGGCTGGGACTGGAGCGTGTGGCCAGTGCTGGGGCTGGAGAGGCCAGCATGGCACTGTGTGCTGGGTGCTGTGCCCGCACACTCCTGCGGAGTGGAGAGCGTGGCCTGCGGGGCGGGGGGCGCTGGGAGTCCTGTCCCCGCTCTGGACATGGTGTGGGGAGCACAGCTGCAAACTGACCCCCAGCACTCCCCACACAGAGCCCCCCCTGCCCCCCACACAGAGCCCCCCTGC
>VZTJ01002332.1:641644-678164 GCA_013397795.1 Orthonyx spaldingii | reverse complement strand
GCATGACGGACCTGACCTCCAGTATCCCGAAGCCGCTGCTCCCGGTGGGAAACCGGCCCCTGCTCTGGTACCCGCTGAACCTCCTGGAGCGCGCCGGCTTCGAAGGTGAGGCACAGCGGGGTCTGGGTGTGCTGACCCTGATGACTGCGGACTGTCCCTGGTCACTGCGGGCTGTCCCCGGTCGCCGCTGCCGTCTGCTCCCCCGCCGTTCTGATGCCGTGTCCCAGGTGCCCTGTTGAACGGGGCAGGTGCTGTAGCGCATTTCTCCTCTGCGCTGGAGCTGTGCTGTCGGCCCGTGTCACGTCCCTTGCCCTCTCGGCTGCACTCTCTGTGCCTGCACTCTCCAGCCTTCTTCTCACCAAGGGCCGAGGATGTCTGAAAGGGATGTTGTAGTGAGGAGTGTGTCGGTCTCTTCTCCCAGGTGATGAGTGACAGAATGAGAAGAAATGGCCTCAAGTTGCACCAGGGAAGGTTTAGATTGGATATTATGAAAATGTTTTTTCACTGAAGGGGTTTTAAAGCATTGGAACAGATTGCCCAGAGAAGTGGTGGAGTCACCGTCCCTGGAAGTGTTCAAAAACCACGAGTATATGACACTTAAGGACATGGTTTAGTGGTGAACATGGTGGTGGTGCACAGTTGATGGCTGGACTTGATGATCTTAAAGGTCTTTTCAAACATCAGTGATTCTCTGATTCGAGGCTTTTCCCAACTTTGATGCCTTTGCCTGGGTTGCTAACCATGAGTCTCTCATGTTTCTTTCTCAGAGTCATTAATGGCAGCAGCGTGAGAAGTGTCAGCTCTCCAGGGATGGCTCGTGGTTTGTTGTTTCAGCCTGGCCTGAAGTTCAGGGTTACTTGTTCTGCCTGAGGCGTTCAGTCTGTGTGGCAGCGCAGAGCCAAGTGCTGGGGTTTGGCCAGAGCAGGGCAGGGGGAATGGCAGACTCGTGTGCTCACCTGTGGGCTTTGTTTCACAGTGGGAGGAAGGTGGTATTTAGTAGCTGGTGAGCTTCTTCAGTATCTTCTGAGTTTAGGCTTTTGTTCACCTTTTGAGTGCTGGACCAAATCTTTCAGTGGAGTCCCCCTAGCTTCTTATAAAGCTTCTTCCTGACATCTTTCAGGCCTCTGTTTTTTTATGTTTGTGTTTATCTTTTGCATTTCTTCTTCTCTGTTTTGTCTCTGATTATTCTGTATTTCATCCTGAGTCTGTGGCTTTTTTCCTGACTGCTTTTTTCTTTTGTGAAGATGTAAAGATCAGCTCATGATTATCCATGTTAGCCTCTTGCTATTTCAGTGTCAAGGAACAAAACTAAGAGCAGACTTTGCTTTTATTCTATTTCATTATAAAATCCTAAAGAACTTTTGCGCTTTGGATTTGTTTTTTGCTAATTGTTTGTTGAATTCTGCATTCTGAATGTCTGCCTTCTTTGTCTGTTCTCCTGTCTTTTTTTTTTTGCAATACTTTTATCCTGCCATGGAAATTCAGATGGCTAAAAGCTTCTATGTAATCAGTATTTTG
Organism: Orthonyx spaldingii; assembly: GCA_013397795.1. Lineage (NCBI taxonomy): Eukaryota > Metazoa > Chordata > Aves > Passeriformes > Orthonychidae > Orthonyx > Orthonyx spaldingii. Next base: position 676,646 of record VZTJ01002332.1, on the reverse strand, counting down.
CTCTGTGTGGCTTTTTATTCAGAAGTAACCATTTCCACTTGATGCTACTCTTGACCATTAGTAGCTGCCCCTCTACTCAGCCCTAGTGAGGCTGCATCTGGAGTGCTGTGTCCAGTTCTGGGCTGCTCAGGACAGGAGAGACATGGAGCTCCTGGAGAGGGTCTAGTGGAGGGCAACAAAGATGATGAGGGGACTGGAGCATCTCTCTGATGAGGAAACGCTGAGAGAGCTGGGCCTGTTCAGCCTCGAGAAGAGAAGACTGAAAAGGGACCTCATCAATATCTATCAGTCTCTGAAGGGAGGTGTCAGAGGATGGACCAGGCTCTGCTCAGTGGTGCTGAGCAATGGGACAAGAGGCAACAGGCAGAAAATGATGCACAGGAAGTTCCCTCTGAATATAAGGAAGAACTTCTTCACTGTGCAGGTGACCAAGCACTGGAACAGGCTGTCCAGAGAGGGTGTGGGATCTCCCTCATTGGAGATATTCCAGAACCATCTGGACACAACCCTGTGCCATGTGATTTGAGATGACACTGCTTGAGCACGGAGGCTGGAGCAGATGACCCACTGTGGTCCCTTTCATCCTGAACCGTGCTGTGACTGTGATTCTGCTACAGTCAGATCTTTCTCCTTTCTCACATGTAGCTCTTCAGCTTATCTGTCTTCAGTGAAAATGTGGACATACAGGGTTGTATTCAGTTAATTTATTCAGCTTCAGTAAGCAAACTACCGCCTTCCTGCCCCTGTCTTGCTTCACCCCTCTGACTAAGCTGTACATGTCTTCATTAAATGATCCAGTGGCATGAATTCTCTCCCTGGATGATTTTTATTAAGTACTACATAAAACTTTAGTTCCTCATTCTTGCTTATGTTAGTAAGTAGGTGTTCCATGGGCTGACTCACTGTGTCTCCTCTGCCCTAATTGCAAGTGCTTCATCTCTCCTAATATTTAGGAGACCTTTGCCCAGCTCACCAGGTTTATGCTGATCTGCTTGAGCTTACAGCTTTCACCTGACATCAGTTCCCTCTTCATCAGTTGATTCTTTGCCTAATTCAAGATGTGCTTTTAGTCCCTTTCTCTAGGTTCTTCTGCCTCTTTTGAATCCAAGTTGACATCCAGTATAGGAGTGGGAGAGCAGCCATATCTCTGGCACCAAACTGCCACACAGTTCCCATGTTTACAGTTCCTTCCTCTTTTCTGTTAATAGATTCAAGATGAGTTGAATTTTGATTGATGCAGATTTACTCTTAATGTGTTTTCATCTTCCCTATATTATTGTTATCATCATTATATATTATTTCCCATACTTCTCTGTTAAAATTCCGTATAGAATACAGTGTTAGAGTGTTGGGGTGTTTTGAGGGGTGGAATATTTTAGTTGGAAAGTTTGATTGTTGCTTTTCCTTCCCATTCTTGAGACTGGGGGAAAAGGTTTATTCTCATTTTGTTTCCTCAATCTTTTGTTTGCAGAGCTTCTGTTCTTGCATTCTTTATTTTGGAAAATATGCTTTCATGCCACTGTTGATTCCCTTCAAATATGCATTTATGCCTTTTCTTTTGTAGATGGAATGAGTTCTTTGCTCATATATTACTCCACTTTCTTGCCAAGCTGATGCTGAGAAATAGTTTAACCATTGTATTGTAATAGTGTGGTTGGTGGTGTTGTCCACAGAGGATTACACAGGATTGGGGCAGCAAAAGACAAAGCTCTGAAGTGTTGGTGACACGAACACGGGGTCTCATTGGTTTGTTTGAGGACATGCAATTTGAAGTTACTGGTTAACGATAGAAGAAGTGTCTGTTCTGTCTTGCTAACTCATGCCACACATGCATGTGTCCCTGTCACTAACAACCTTCACCCAGTAAAGCAGGGGAGATTATTCTCATATTCATTAGGAGTTTAATTCTTTTCTTGAAAAGTTATTTCTGCCAAAAGAACTTGGCTGGGTGGAGAATCCAGTAGTGTTGCTCAAGCCCTTTGACAGTCCCGTCAGCCTTTCTAGGTAAAAAAGTAGGTGTATCTTATTTGTGATGAATATTATTTAGATTTTTTTTTCTGTTTGGTCTCATCTCATTTTCCTTTGTCCTAGAGGTCATTGTGATTACAAGGAAGGAAATCCAAAAGATGTTAAACTTGGACACAAAAATGAAGATCGATTTTGTGTGCATCAGTGACAACATGGACATGGGTACAGCAGATTCACTGAGGCATATTCACCAGAAAATTAAGGTATTACTATCTTTTATTGAACTTGACTGGAAGTTATTTGTTTATAATATTTTTTTTGTTGTGTTGTAAGGACTGTCCTGTGTAATGACATTGTGCATAACTGAATTTCCTGATCTTCAAAAGAGCTGAATTTTGTAAAGGTCACCTCATGGGGGAACTCACACAAAGACTCAGAATGACTGGAATTGACAGCTGGGAAGGCTGGAGCCTGTGGAGGCTGGGCTCTGGCTGCTTCTCAGTCAGGGTTAGCTTTCTGGCAAGGTAATTAAAAGGTTGTATGTGTTTCTGCAATTCTTTGATACATGTGTGATAGCTGTTGTCCACATAGTGCTTGGGGAAGTAGCTCTGCACAAATGTTCTTTGCTGTCTTAGGCAATGCAGTGATGCTCAAGAAAGTTTGTGTTCACTCTTGGCCCTGCCACAGTGTGCCTGCACTGCTGGGTCAGTGACTTGTGCTGGGCTTCAGTTCTCTGCTTTTCCTCTGCTTTTGCTGGCTTGGTTGTACAGTAAGCTCTTCAATAAACAGTGCCCAGATGTGATAAAGGGTTGCTGTTTGCATAAAACCAACAGTTTATAGAATTTTAATTTCCAGCTGCATAATTAAAACACTCCCATGTAAGGCAGAAATGCTGCTTGGAGCTCTTGCTGTGATCTGGAGAGGAATTTTGTTTTTGTTGTTGTCATAGACTTAATCTTACGATTTGTTCCCTGTCTGTTTAGGCCATCTTAGCCAAATTGCCTCTTTAAATAAATGTTGCAACAGAACATCAATGGGTGCTTAAGTCCTGAGGTTTCTTTTTGAAGCTCTTTTTGAAACTAATAAACTGCAGTGTTACAGGCTATATACTCCCAAGAGAAAGACTTCAGTTGAGACAAGATGAAACTGCGAAGGCAAATACGGATGTGTAAGTGGCACAGCGAAGACAGATCCTGCAAGGGACTAATGCACAGACTAGAATATTTAGAGGTTGAAGAGAATACATAACAAAGAAAATCAAAATTAACAAAATCAGTTTAACTGAACTGAATGTTTCTGTCATGTGGAGAATCATGTTTCGTCATAGCTCAGTTTGGCAGTATTTTTTAAATACATGCATGCAGTAAGGAAATATTTGCACTGAGGTTTGGGACCCTGACCTTACTGTTTTATTGCCTGATCAGTGACATGTCCATCTGTTGGTGTGCCCCTCTTTTTGGTAATCCAGGGAGATCTGCTTAGGGGTCCTGGGAGACAACAAGTAGAGCATCTGTGAGTTAGAAAATAGTGTGTCTTCACAGGCGGCAGTGTTGATCTTCTGTTTATTTTCCAGAAAAAAGGCATAGAGAAGATGTGAGGTAGTCCTGAAAACCACACAAGTTTTCCTAGGACAGATGCAGCATATGAATGGCAGCAGCTGCTTCTGCCCTTTTTATTCCATGTCTGCTTGTCTGGGCACAGAGGACAAAGTGGTCTCTTATTTGAAAGAAGCCTGTACTAAGTTCTTGAGCAGATTGCTGCACTGTATATTTTGGAGTCATTCCTCTAGTAAATGCATACCACTGGTGCACCTCTCACAGGGTATGCCCTCTCCTATGTGATAGAGGTGAGAGAACTCCACAGCAGAGGTAGCTGAAAAGCTGCTGTATGTTGGCTGTGTTTGCAGTGCAGCGGGAGAGTGATCTCGTTGAAGAATGAGTTTCCCTGGTGAAAACAACTGCTTCTTGTGGCCATAGTTTGCTGGCAGGCTTTTTGCAGCCCATGCCAAAAGTCTGATGAGAAGTTTAAACTGGTTGCTGAAACTTAGTTGTCACAAATTGAGTTAATTGCCCACAGACAGAAGAGCAAGTATGCTCAATGAAAGCGAGGTAACGTGGCACAGGATAGACAACTCGCTTGTGTGCAGTACAAGTGACAGGGAGTAAAGCCAAGATTATAAATGCGTAGTAAGAAATATGTCTAAGGGTAGCAGAACTGCTGATTGCGAATTCTGAGATAAATTTCTCATGAAGCACTCTAAAGCATAACATTTCATGACTTGCTGCCTTGTCTAGCTTTGCCTGAAGTAGTCTCACTGCTGCTTGCTGTGCCTGCGGTTTTGGGCCTTTTTGTTGTGTTGCTCCTTGGTTAATGAAGCTTGATACTTCATTAGATTAGATGTCAAGGTTAGACTCACAGAATTGCATTCAGTAGTAGCATGAGAGCACTTAACATGCAAAATCTGTAAGGGCTAAGGAAATGTAGTTTCCATTGTTTTCTCTCTTTATGGTGCTGATGGTTTTGGTGGAAGGTAAGACTGACTGTCTTCATTCACAGTAGCAGGCATCTGACTCTGCCAGTCTTACTTTTTGCTGGTTCTTCAGAAGTTCATGAGAACAAAGGAAACCCATTAAAGTTTTTGTTTGCTGTTTGCCCACTCTGCACACACAATAATGTTTTTGACATCTTTACTTCAAAAGTTGATACACCAGATGCAGGTTCTTTGCTCTATTGGAACTCTTCCTGTTATTTTTGGCTGTCTCAACCTATACCTGATTGACAAGCTAGCAGCTTCATTAGGCTTTTCATGTTCATTACAAGTCTGAATGTATCCTTTTCTTGGATCCTTCATACAATAAAAATCTTATGCTAAACTTGATTCCTAAAGGCATCTGTTTGAGAAGTAGTGAACACCAGAAAACTTGGTCCTGTAAGTTTCACTTTGTGGATTCCTAGGCCTGGGTGTCAGTCTGGCCTGTTCTTTACCAGTAGTTCTCTAACTGACTTGTGTAGTGGGTTGTGTTGTTTGGTTTTATAAAACATTCAGTTCTGGGGTCTGCATAGCGAACACCATTAATCAGTTTGTCCTCACAGCTCTACAACTGAGAACTGAAGCATAATGAGGTAAAGTGATTTACCTGGGATCATTAAAGAGATTTGTATCAGTACTGGAAAGTGGACATTTGTCTCAAATCTCTTACGGTTTCATGCATAAGATAATCTTATGATATTACATATTCTGTGTAATATTATGTACTGTTTACCCACCTACAGAAAGCCAGCAGGACAAGATTAAATACAAGTTGAAGCTGTTTTAAATGAAAACAGTTGAGGAAACTTCATTACAGCAGTAGTTCAGTTTCTGAATCTCCAGTGTTGTGAATCTCAGTGTTGTGTTTGGTGTGTGCTATGACTTTTAAAAGGTCCTCAGTCTGTAAATGTGTCAGTCTGAATATAAGTAACTGAAAAGTCATTTTGCAGTGTATGAAGTAGAAACTTAGGGGTTCTTTTTGCTCGTGTTTATATTACCAAATAAAAAAATGACACCAATGTTTTACACTAAGTGCAGCGCTTAAAATTATGTTGTCAAAAAGCAAAAAAAATGGGTATAGGACTTATTTATTTCTTAAATGTTTTGTTTTATACAGGGATATGAAGACAGTTTGTTAAAGAACATTGTGACAACTGTTCATTAGATCCCTTAATTGCCCTCCTATGGACCACCCCTAGAATGCAGTTTGTTTCAGGACCCTGCTGTAGTCTGTGTGCCTTATGACAGCTTTCATGGGTATCATTTTAATGTCCAGTCTTTGGGTTTTGATATAATTTTAATATCACTGTCAGTTTTATTCTTTTGGCTCTTTAAGTTCGTAGTTTTCTGCTCATCCTTTGAAGGACTGCTAATAAATGGCTTTTCAAAATATGAAAATGAAAGTAAAGCTCCAAAGACTTAATTATTTTCTTGTTTATATATAGGATTAAAAGTGGTGGAGCATAGGCTGTGTAGACTCACAGTTGATGGTATAACAATGCTGTTGTTGAACTGCAGCTTTACCACTATAGGGGTGTTTAGAGGTCTCTGTCACCTCAGGTTCTGGCCTCAACAGAGCGAGCAATAAGCCAGTCTTCATGCCTTTAGGTTTGGATTGACCTTCCTGGTCTTGAAGAGTGAAGAAAGCTCCCCTGCTTCAGCAGAGGCTTTGACAAGGGCATGGTGTATAGAGGAATTTCATCTATTTTGGAAGATGACAGTCCACTTCTGTAGCTAAGTAAAATCATTACAGGAACATTGGTTTTATTTATTTATTATGCCTTCTGACTTCAATTTTCTTTCAATTGTTCACATATGCAATTACACTAGAGTAATTCTGAAATTATTTACTTAGTAAAAACTTCAGTACCTTTTGAGTTATTGCCCTTCCTGCAACATGAAAGTGAGATGGGTTCAGCAAGACTTACAGGACACAAAAAGAGGCACTGCCCTTTGACTGTTTGACTTTATCACTGTCAGCATTTGAAAAAAACTGTGCAAAGTAGTGGTGTTTTAGTCTCCTTCTTTGATGGAGCCAATCTACTTTTGTCTTAATCTCTTGTTTGCACTAAAGAATATTCTTGACCTGTCAGGAAGTGTTTGAAAAAAGAAAATAGTTAGCTTAGGTTTAAAAAATTCTTTTTGTATGGAAAGTAAATCAACTTTTCCTTCATGAAATCTCATTTTTCACATCCAGGTTTTTTCCTGTCACTTTCTGATTCTACTCTCTTTAAATATCTTTCATCAATCAGTTAGGCTGTTAGTGGTCACTGTTTCACCCATTACAGGCATGGGAGGCATGTTGCCTTTGCATGCTTTTCTAGCAGCCTGGAGAACCTGTGTGGGTGAAGAAATAATTAGCTTTCTTAAGAATCAGATTGTTTAAAAGCTAAACTTTCATTAGGGATGGAAGAGCAAACAATTTGAATATAAGGAAGGTTTAATCTAGCCTTGGGCATGAACAACTGAATACCTCATCCACAGATGATGAGAAAACACTAATCTTGCTCTGGATTTGTTCTCAAATTTCCTCATATATACTGCTTCAAGATTAAGGGGTTTTTAAATGTGATCCGAGTTTGGCATTTTTAGTAAAACAGTAAGGCTGATTTTGCAGGTGGACACAACAGGTAATAAGGTGTAATCTAATAATTTCCATGATCTTGATTTTATTTATTTTTATTTAACATCCTGAAATTACTTTGCCTGGAGCAGTGGGGAAGGGGTTCTATGTAAGAGATATGGGTTTTCTTTAAAATCATGTTAATTGCTTTCTCCTCAATAATTGTTACTAGTCCTTGTTTCTGGTTTTCATTGGTCAGCAGCACTGGCTGGAGCATTCAGATGAGTTGAATCTGAGTAATAGGGAAATCAGTAAAAGTCTTGACAGTTTCAGCAGTGATATGTGATACACTTTCTAGCAAGAGAAGAGATTGAGTGCTGTCTGCTGCAGGCTGTGGTGCAGTTTTGTTTTGTAGGCAACTTGTCTTTCAGTGGTGATTTTTTTTTTTTCATTATTATGGGGAGTAGCCTTTTTAGAAGTGAACTTATTTTGATGTTCCTTGAAATTTTATGTAATGAAATCCTCTGGCTCACTTAGGGAGGTTGTTCCTCTGTAGCTGGTATTAGTGGACATGCTTTTTTCAAGTCATATTATAAAGTCTTCTGGTATGTCTTTGCAGTCCAGATATAGGTTTTCATTTATTTGACTTCAACTGCCATTCTTAAAGGCTTTCTCTTGCAGTTTAGTAGACCTCCTTTTGCTGATTCACAGGACCAGTATGCAAAATGTGTGTCATGACCCGCCATGTTATAGCACAGTTATAACACACAGAGTTTGGCAGGTAACACAGAACTCATGTTTTTGGGGATTTGTAGTGGGAGCTAGAAGCCCAGCAGTGAAACGCCATGTCTCAGAATGTACTAGTTGAAATACTGTGATGATGAGCAGCCACTCTGGTGGAGGAAGGAAAGGTAAATGCAAGGCTAGAATGTACCAGGTAAAGTATTTTTTATGGTAGACATGAGAAATTAATACTATTGCTTAAGGCAATGAGAAGAGGTTGTTTGCCAGGAATACTGAGTAGGTGTGGAACTCAAATGTATCAAATGTGGGACAAACACTAGAAAAGGAGATAAGATATTCAGAGTGAAGTATAATTGGGTTTAAATTTGAGAAAACATTGGCTGAAAATTACAGAAAAGTTTTAATCAGAGCAAAATAGGACTGTGAGACAGTTTTCCAGGAGTAAACAAGATAAGAATCCCCTAATTTCCCCCTAGAATGATAATCTGTTTTCTTGTTGTTGTTTTTATTTTTTGGTTTTTTTTGTTTTTGCTTTTAAATAAACTAAGTCAGTAGTTGGAGTGGCAGAAGGCAGAACTCTGACTCAGGAAACCCCTTTGAGAACTGTGTTTCTGTGACCTTCTGCTTGTGCCATTCATGAGGCTGCTAAAGCCTTTTTTGTGGATTGTAGATTATTGTTGATGAAAAAAATAAATGGCAAGGGGTGCCACTATAATTTACAAATGAGTTCCTCTGAAATTTAGGCATAATTTTGTTTCCTGTGCCAAATTTTACCAGACCCACACAGCTGCTGTCTGGTACCACCTCCCAGGCTGGGGCTCTCCAGGCAGCAGGTTGAAAAACCTGGTTAGCTCATGAATCTGTGTTTCGGGTGGATTGGGTGTGCCTGGATCAAACATTTGTCTTCACTGAGTCTGTATTATTTTCATCTTCTATTAAGCATTTCTCTCCCTTGTGTCACTCAATTATACTCCAGACAGTGATTAAAATGTGGCGTTCCAGCAGAGTAACAGCAATGGAACAATTTCATATTTTCCTCCCTTGATGAGCCCTTAGCTGTGTTAATGGAAGCCCTGAATAATATGGTGTGAATTAATCAGCTTGTCTTCTGCTGCTATCGCTGGTGAGTGCTTGTGAGAGAAATGTTTCATCTCAGGTGGTCCACCTGGTTTTCTCAGATTCAGAAAGTAAGATTACAAAGCAATACAGCTCTTAAAAAGCAAAGCAAAACAAACCCTAAAAAGCTACCAAAAAGAAGAAGAAAAACCAACTTTCTTTGAACAAATAAACAAAGATTGAAACTCCAGATTCTCTTGGTGTGTGCATCTTTGGGATCCGTGTTGTGGAAAGTGTGATGTCACGGTGGTGGTCTGTGTGCTGCTGAGGGTCACTGATCCGTGGAGTCTTGGCCAGCATGGTGAAGCGCTCCGCTTCCTCTGCTGAAAAATCTCCTTTCCAAACACATGATGTAAGTAAGCTTGCTGGAACGGCTGGAAGATGGAATCTGAATCCTTTTGGTACAACTGAGCAGAGTTTGGTGAGCATGGAAAGAAAAACTGAGGTCCCCATAATATAAAGTTATGTATTTTTTTTGTACTGTCAGTGGAAATAAAAAACCTAAATTAAATTCATTTGTAAGAGACATGGTCTCGCTATATATATTAGCAACACTAAACTAAATATTCTATTAATCTTTTTGAAGTAGTAAAAAGAATTTCATTGTTTTCTTTCAGTACACCTGACAGCAAACATTGTTTACTTAAGTGTTTAAAATGCAAATAAAAATGCTGTCTCGCTGGTTTTTCTGATTCTGCCTTTCACAATGTTGTTAGTGGGGAAAGCAGATGTATCAGATGGCAGCTCACAGGGTATGTACATCTTTTTTCCCTCTCTGACTCTTACTGAAAGTTGCCACCACTGAAGGCACTAGGCAAAATTTATTACAGCTGGCATGCCCAAGTCCCATTCCCAAAGCACAGCTGATTGCGTAGAAAGCAGCTACACAGGCAGGTGCTCAGGCTGCGTTGCTGGGGGGAACAATACAGCACTGCCTGACTCTGTGCTTAAAGAATGTGTTCAGGACTTTCAGCTGATCATTATTTTTCCTGGCAGGGTAAAAGAGAATTCAGGAATTTTTGGGGGGTTTTGTTTGTTTGTTTGTTTTATTTTATTTTATTTTTTTAAATGTTACTCAGCTTTAGAAGGTTCTAGCTAATTAAAGTATTTTGCTGCCCAGTTTTACTATGGAGAATGGCTAAAACACCAGAAGTTTGAATAAGGCAATTAGCTGTGAAGGTTGGATCAAGAATGATTATTAGAGCATTTGCTATTCTGCCTATTGTCAGCTAAAGAGGATGCCTTCCATTATACAGGCCAACAAAACCTTAGGTGTTTTGCAAGAGGAGTCATTGACAAACCTGAGATGCCTGTCAGTTTCAATTGTTACATCTCCCACTGCATGTCCTTATCCTTTTCATGCTCCTGGGAACTCCAGGCCTGTGCTCATTGTGTTAACCAATACCTCTTGTTCCCATGTAGAAGTTAATGGTCAGTGCTTTTCCTGTATTACAGTGTGTGTTTTCATTTAGGCCCTCTGTGGTTTCTGATGAATTACACAAATTCAGCCTATTCTACTTGCAGACATAGCAAGCTCTTTGCACATGTATATGGTTGAAGTAATTTGTTTAAAAGCATCTGGGTAAAAATATTTTCCTGGTTTTGTCAGCCACTACTAGTTTTCATTTTTGGGGAGCACATAGTAGTGTTCATTTTGGTAAATTTTCCCTATTTAAAGTATATACAGCTGCCCTATGTACTTACTGTGCTTTGACACTGCCAACAGCTGTAATGCCCACAATTGCCATAAAAAGCCCAAACCTTCTATGAGGGAAGAGCTGTTAAGGTCCAAACATGGGGGGAATACACAAATAGAAATCCCACAGGCTAGAAGGAAAGTAAAGCAGGCTAAGGGTGGCAGGGAAGGAATGTTCATTCAGAAAAATGTCCAAAAAAAGGTATCACTGCAGGTGAAATGCAGTTTCTCTCTCCCCTGAAAGAGAAAATGGAATTGTTCAGATGAGACACAACTGTGTGTTAGAGCCTAAGTAGCTAGTTCCAGTTATTGGGGAATGTGGGAGGAAGGAGATGCCAAAGGTCCGCCCATGGACTTACTGTGCTGGAGAGGGTTTTCCCCTGTGTCTGGTTTTGCAGCCTGGTACAGTTGTGTAACACTGATAAAAGGAATGTGGTGCTGTGAACAGCACAGGCTATCCCAGCGGCTGTCACTCTTCTCAGCACTGTTTTTCTGTCACTGTTTAATTTGATGAAAGCCATGGGGAAGATCAGTGGACTTTAGGATGCCTGGTATTTAGTTTTGTATTTTTGTCGTGCTGCGTTAACTGGGAAATCCAAACAGGTTATGTCATTTTTCCCTGATTCTGTGCTGAAAATGGAAAAGCAAATGTGCATTCAGATTTTCTTGAACCAAATTTAGGTATTCTTCTGTGATATAAATTCAGTTAGCTCCTTTGGGAAGATGGTGAAAATTCTGGATGTAGACTAATAGTGCTGGAAAAAGCAGTGGAGGTCTTGAAGTTTTCATAATATTTTTCTTACAACAGCAGTTGCTGCAGACCAAACACCACTGGAAAAACTGGAGAGGTGCTAGAGGAGAAAATGGTATTGTGTAGAAGATAGTTTAGGAATCTACAGTTTATAACAGTACTGTTATTTACCATGGCATGATAAGTACTTAGAGGAAAAGAGCCCCAACATTTGAACAAGGCTGATGGGGTTTAACATGGGTGGTTGTCACTCCTGTGCAGGCTGGTGCACAGCAGCAGTGCCACTGAGCTGTCTCAAGGAACCTGTGCTTTGCAGAGTACATTAGAATTCGGGTTTTCTTTTGAAGCAGAGTTGAAACTGGGTGTTGTGTAATGACTTGTTTTGACCTTGGAAAGAGTTTTTTTTTTTAATTTAAGATCATGCTGATAGTAGCTGCAGGATGGCAGAATGATTCCTGAGGACACGTGCTGTATGTTTTGTTTTTTATTTACTGTCTGATTTGAGGCTGCAAGGAACCATTATGATCTTCTAGTCTGTATGGGAGTTTGCACCCACTAGTTGGGGCTGTTAGCCCCTAAACTTAGGGATGACTTAGTGAAAGTGTTTCTGAAATATAGCAAGACTTCCTTCATCTACTAGAATGTATGAATTGTCTATTACATACTTTGATAATTTATTCCAGGTTATACTTATTCTCCCTCTTAAACCACTTTGCACTTTATTCCTATGCTGATGACTGGTTCCTAGCCCCTGATTCCGGTCATTCCTGCTTTTTGTTGTGCTGCTGAGAGATCTGCAGTCATGATGGTTGCTGGCTATGGGCAAAGGCCTTCTTTCCCTTCAATAAGTTGAGCCGGTTGAGCTCCATTAGGACTACTTTTTATTATTATTGTGTGTATGACTATAGCACCTGACTGCCTAAGGCTCTGCTTACATTAAGTGTTAAGCCTGGGCTTGAGCTCTGGGCTTTGGCAGCAATTCCTGCTGCGCTGCTGCTGTTGAGGTTGGAGCCCGACTGCTGCGTTCTCCTTTCTGTTCATGTGAGGCAGAGTCCAAGATCAGCTGCACAGCAGGTCTGGTAGTGCTGCTGTCCAGGTACTGCTGGAAACCTGCTTTCCAGGAATAGGAGTGACGAGGAGAGTGCCATTTGTTTCTGGAGTTTTTGTCTGTGGAGAAGGGATCTGTCCGTGCACTGCATTGAGCCAGGAGAGAATTTACCTTGCCAGGCTTACTCTCCATGAACTGGCAGATTTGGGGTCTGGGTTCTGGGGTGCTCCCCTGAGCCTTACCAGGCACAGTGCACACTTCTGGATGCCTTTAGATGGGAAAAACTGTCTCCTCTGTGGCATACTCAGGATCGGGACATAAACACAGGAGATGACCCTGATCTCAGACAAATGAGAGAGCCTACCACGATAGGATCAACTGTGTCAGTCCAGTGCCCCAGCATACTGATAGCATGGCAATTGTCAGTGTTCTGCAAGTGTAAAGGTAGCAGATTTCTTTTATTAAAAAAAAAAAAGGGGGAAAAAAAAGGTAAAAAGACAGTAGAGGCTAAAGCCACACCCTTTAGAAGATACTAAAGCTGTCATCCTGTATTGATGTGAGGTAGAAGTTGATTTGCTAAGTGCATGACAAGTGAAAGGGATAGGCTATTAAAAGGAAGGTAAACCTTGAGAGAAAGTAGAACCAGTGAAGAAGGGTGACGTGGGTAGAGGAAGAAGCTGGGAAAATTATTTTTGAAGTACTGTATAAGTAGGACAAAATTGAATTAGTTGAAACCAGAGGAGAAGGTGGATTGCAAAGCTTAAATTCCAGACCAGAGGTTTTGCAGTTCAGTAGGTGTCATATTATCAATGTCCTGCTTTGAAAACATCCTTAATAAGTTTATGAACTTCTATTCATCTCTAAACTTCTGGGTTTGGTTGCTGAGAACTACCCTTTTCCACCCCACATGTCAGTTTGAGCATAGGTAACAAGGCTTCCTTCTGGGAGGAGACAGGATGCCTTCTAGGCTTGAATATCTTTCCTGTTCCTAGCTTATATGTATGTAAATTAAAAAATATTGATTTTGGATGGTAGCTCGTGAGATGCAAAGATAACCTAAAATGGTGTTTTCATTGTATGATCCCATCTGATACAACACATAGGATGAGCCATATGATGGGACTGGGGTTAAGTCTCCTCCCCAGCTTCTGGCATCTTTCTTCCAGCTTTCCTTGAGAAGATAAACAGTGTTGCTGACAGCTTAGGTATGTGAAGGCATTCACATTGCCTTAAGATATCCTCACCTGATGAATTCAGGGCCATCCAAGAAATTAGAAGAGACTCCCTTGGCTCCCATATTAGACTCTTCTGGTTTTTTTTTTTAAAAAAGGAAAAAATAAGCCTCTGAGAAGCTTCTTTCATGTTGCACATGTCTTAAAAAAACATAATTCTTCCATCCTTTAATGAGGAGAGGTTGTTGCTGGATTTCAGATTGAGGGATATTCTGTGCCTCCACTGTCCTCTATCCACAGAAGAGTTGTTAAAGTGCTGGTCTACAGCAAACTTCCTGCTGCAAGGTGAGAGCAGAGTAGGTAAATGTTTCATGTCTGCTAGCAAAGTATTAAATCATGATTTTCTTCTGAATCTTGCCATCAAGGACATTACAAAAGCAGAGTGGGAATTCCCAGCCAAAGGCGGCCATTTCAGTTGGTAGCTAACGAGATCTTACAGATATCAAAAAATAAGTGAGGTTCCCTGCTCCAGTTACAGCAACAGCCATAGAGCTTCAAAGAGGTCGCAGGTGTGGAAATTGGAGGTCTCTTAATGGAGACTGAGATAAAAAGGGATTCTCTAAAGCCTTGGATGTAAGTTTCTGATCTGAAGAGTGGTGAGTAATGCAATTGCTGGGAGGTATCTTTGGCTTTGCCTGGAGAATGTTAACAAGCAATCCAAATGCTTGCCCACAGCCAAACTGTTTTTTCCCTTTCCACTCTTCAGAATAATAAAAAGCATTACACACAAACCCCACTGTTAATGCAACATGTGGGTGAAGTTCCAGGCTATTGTGTATAAAACTCAGTCTTAATTCCAGCAGTAATTATAACTTGTTCTCCTCTCTCTCCCCTCTTGTTTGGTGACACCGCAGGAAGTGATGCAAAGTTCTCTGTTTGTGCATGTATTAACTTAGGCTGAGTATATCTAATCTCTTGATTTTCTTTCTTTTCCTGTCAAAGTCTCAGCTGTAATACTTTGCAATTGGAAACTTTTAGCATTTAACTTCAATGTTTTGTCTGTTCTCAGTTCTGTTAGAAGCTAGTTCTACTGCTTGTGGATGTTTTGCTTCTTTTCTGTTTATAATGCAATCTGACATTTGTTTTCCTCCTTCTCTTGAGGCTGATTTTGTTCATATTACAGTTTCCTTGCAACACATGTTTTCTCATTTTCTAGTCTGCTGTTTTTGAGGCCATCAGCAGTTTAGGCTATGAGGTCCTGCTCTTGTCTATACTTGATAGAAAAAGCATAGTGAATACCACCAAAAATTCATAATTTGCTGCCAGCTATCTGTGGTAACCTTGACATCTCCTGTTTGATCATAAGGGCTCCAGCAATAATTGCTGAATATAAAAGGGTTTTTAACATTGCCTTTGTATGCAGGGTGTGAGAAAGTCCAAGGCTTTTTATTTATGCTGGTATATTACACCATATAATTGCATCCATCTTTTGATCTGTGGTATGAATTAGTTCCATTGAAAACATGTTTTCTATTTTTAAATCTGTTGTCTTGATCCGAGTTCTTGAAACAATCTGCCTTTTGGTCTTGTTTTTGTGTATATTTTCCATATTGTGCTGGGTTTAATATAATTGTTGACATATTGGTTTTCAGTGTTTTTTCTTTACTGTTGTCTCTATTTTGTATAAATCTCTTCATGTTTTATGTTACGCTGTTTTATTTATCCGGATCAAGTATTTAACTGATTTCATATCTCACCATTTCACAGTTCATTGCATTTGATGGTGAAGTGCTGTTAGCCAGTGTTTGAAAGGTAGAGTGGAGATCTGGGGACCTTAGTGCCATGTTTTCATACTTGACTGAATACTCTCTATTCAAGGATAGGTGGATTGAAAGCCCGGAGCTCCAATAATTTATGAAGTCAGTAGGGACGCAGAAGAATCTTCTTGAAACTCAGATGATAGGTGGGATATCTCTGCAGAATCCCACTCTTCTCAACTGATCAGTAGCCTAGTCTAAATTTTTCATTTGAGTGACTGAATTGCAATTCTGAGATTAAAAGGGATCGCTAAGGCCTAAGTTAACTCTTCCAAGGAGCATCATATTCTCCTTGTCTTTTCTGCGGCTCTTGTGATGCTCACAAAAACATGAGCTGTACCAGCAGGGCAGGGCTGCTGTCCCTGTGAGTAGCAGTTCAGTGTTTTCCTGTGTTCCTTAACCCAAAATCATTTGCTGTTCTTTTATGCTTGATGGCCTTTTCACCTGCTCTGTACAGCAGCTTCTGTGCTAGAGCCCTGGTCTGTGATGAGGGCCTCTTTGTCATAAAAGTAGTAAAGACAAAATGGCATGTATCAAGTTTGGCAGAGCAGGGAAATGCCAGATATTCCAAGTATTTGTTTCATGCTCCATCCATTAGATGGTCCTCCTTGAGTTAAGGCCCTTGCCTTGCCCTGCCTGTGGTGTAATGCATATTGAGAGTGCATTTGTGTGTGCGTTTTTTTTCCTTTGCAGTCGTTCTGCTTGAGGTGTGTGCTTGCTGGGGTTTTTTTAATCAGTTCATGTTGATTCTTATCGTCTGTTTGTATAATAGTTTGGGGTTGATGTAATCATTGTTACATGTATTTCATTATGAGGTGCGTGTGTGTACTTAGGTGTTTGCATAATTCATGAAGTCAAGTATGTTCACATACCCACACTCCTTGTTAGCACGTTAGCATGCAGTAAGTATGTACTTCTTTTCTTTATATCAGTGGCTCATTGGGAAAGGTGCACTGCATTTATTTGGCATGTATTTATGTAAAACACCCACAAGTTCTACCATTTATTTTCTTTCTTCTACACCCACCCTGAAAATGTAAAGAAAAACACACACTTCTGCTAAGGTTCTAGGATAGTTTATTTTTTCATTCAGCCATTAGTTTATTCGTTCAGGAGTTGTACACTGGAAAAAAAAGTGCATCCATTAGACAGTGAGGGCTTTATTTATGAGGGGGGTGGTGTTTCAAAGGGTAGGCTGTCAAGTCCCAAAAGAGCCTTTCATGGTGTATTCTCAGCGTGCTTCTGAGGCCACTGCTCTGCTCATCAGGAGGAGAGGCAGAAATGTGGGCTTTACAGAGCAACTGTGTGTTTCACTGGTCCCTGCGCTCACTGACGTTTATTTACATATTGGGAGAGTAAATGGGTAGAACAGATGGCAACCAGACATTTGGTGGTTCTGTTCCCGTATGCTCCTCAGGGGTCTTGCATTCAGTTTTTGCAAAAAGCTTGTCCTATAGTGGGAAGAAAAAACCCAGAAGCGTGGTCAGAACTATGAAACGCTTGTTGGGTTTTTGCATTAGTGACAGATTAAAGCATTTAGTAAAACGTGAAGTAATTACAAGGTTTGTTTTACAAGTCTAGATACTTGTTCCTTAGTATAAGACTGTTGGGGTGTCAGTCTCTCTCATTTTATTATTTCTTATTTTCACCACTGGAGCAAATGCATTTAGATTTGAAGCTGGCAATCTCTTCCTTCTACAGAGTGAGTTTGAAAACTACAGGTCTATTTATATGGGTCTTGAATACCTTTTGGCCTTTTCTGTAAACATTGTAACTCATTTGTGCTCTTGTAAAAACAGTATATCTGACAATTTTGCAGGATTTTCCAGGATATTTAATATGGTTTCTTCACAGTTTACAGTTGTGAAGCGGGAGATTTGCTTCCATACCAAGCTGAATTTTTTTCTTATTTTCTTTGTACACCCTGGAATGTTGGAGCAGGGTTGCTCCAGATTGCTGGGCAACTTGCTTTAGTGGTTTGCGTTGTTGGGTTTTTTTCCAATGTGTGCATGTTGGGTTTTTTTAGAGAAGTGCTAATTAAAACACTTTTCCTGGGCAAAACTGTAATATAAAATACACATTTTGAAAATATGTTAAAAGGAGTGATGCAAGGCGGGTTTTGAATGCGTAAAATTCTCAACCTGCGCATTGTTCCTTCCTGTAAAGCAGCCAGGTGTTTCTCAGTAAAGTGGGGAGAAATCACATGAAAATTGAAGAGCTTGACCTTTTGCACAGCATGCCAAATCAGCAGCTCGAACAGTTGTGACATGATGAATTCCAACGCCTTATTGGTAAACACATGAAACTGCCTAACAGTTATGGGAGAACCTGTCAAATAATGTAAATACCAGACCTCAGCTAGTCTCAACTACAATGTGGAATCTCCTAATGTTAAAGTCTGTAAAGCAAGCTTTTCTATAATAAACCTTTCTGGAATGAGAGATCAATCCTGAAACAGTTTCCTTTAAACCAAGATAGTTTTCAAAGTAAGAGTAGAGTTACTGATCGATCCTGCATGGATTAACTCAGGTTTTACTAAGTATTGTCTAAGGCCCTTATTAAATATTGTCTTTTAAAAAGACAAAACTAGGAAGCCATGTCACACTGTAGGGAGGCTTAGCATGGGAAATGGTAGCACAGAAGGTGAAAACGGTAACTGTCAGGAAAGAAACAGTCTTCTTGAGAGGCCTTTAGAAAGTTGATCATTAACAAAAAGTGGAAATTTGCTACTTTTCTGTAGGCCATACTGCACAAATATTATGTTAGAATTAGTTTAAATGAAGATAATTGCTGAAATTGTAGGTTTTTTACAGCATATTCCACAATCCATGGGAAATACAGAAATTTTTTTCTAAATAAGAGTTTTTAGCTGGATTATATTGGTAGTGTGCACCGTTAATGAAACAACTGTGTCTTGCTCAATATGTGACAAAGTTCCTGTGATCTGTGCAGCAGTTCTCTTAAAAACTTTGAAAGGGACTTTGGAATCCTTTGAGATCAAAATTAAATACAAGCCTCCTATTAAATAGGACCTAGCTTTCTCTTTTATTTTTTTCTTTTAATATGGAGTATTGCTAGTTTTAGGAAATGTATTTCTAAACTGAGCCCACCATCACAGTGCAATTACTGAGTAAATGACATCCTAGATAGTCTTTCGGGTTTTTTTGTCCCCTAATAAAATAACATAGTTTAAATATCTTTGCCAGCGGTTTGTAGCCAGATGCAAAGTCAGCTAAAAAGGAGTTCTTCAGAAAGATTTCTTTTCTACATCATTATATGACTAAAAGTAGCTGTTGAAAATACTGCAGAATTTCTTGTTAGTCTTGAAAGCCACGGTTTTTGTGTCCTTAGCAGCAGACAAAGACAATATAGATGGTCACATATTGTTTATGGTCCAGAGCTCGATAAGCATTAATCAAATAACAGTAACTGCAGGACTTGAGCACTGGTAAAAAACTGGAGCTATTTTTGGCAGCTGTAAATAAAAATAATTAAAAAAAAAAAAAATTAATGTGTTGTTCTTGGGTCCTCAAATGCTAGTCCATATGTGGTAATTTGTGTCTCTGAAAGGTTTGTTGTTTTTTTTACCTTCTTTGACAGACTGATGTCTTGGTGTTGAGCTGCGATCTGATCACAGATGTAGATTTATATAAAGTTGTGGACCTCTTTCGAACACATGATGCTACTCTCTCCATGTTGATGAAGAAAACTCATGAACCGACAGAAGTGGTACCAGGACAGAAAGGGAAAAAAAAGCCAGGTATGTAAGTAGGAATACATATTTATTAATAAATTATAGAGAAACCACTGGTATGTATGATATGTTTAATTATCAATCCCAGAGCAAAAGAAATAAAAAAGGCACAGATACCCTATTTTTCCTCAGATTCCCTGGTGAGGGTGTGACTTGGTTTTTTCCAGCTCAGAATTAAGTATTAGACTCGTGTAATCTTGCAGGCTGTGATCCAAAGCTCACAAGAGTTAAGGGAAAAGCTCCAGGTGACTTCAGTGAGTTTTGGATAAAATCCTGAATTTTTGTTACATATGAACATTAAAACCGTTAGGTTTTTCAAGAGCACTAAGCATCAGCCTGATTATAGCTGGGAATTTTACACGGACTGTAGGGACCAGCACTAGTTGGATAACAAACACTTCTAGAAATTCTTCCCTCGCATGGAATGCAGTGAATTACTCTTCTGAAATCACATCCAGGAGCCTTTTGCTAGGCAAAACTCCCACTGATTTCAAGGACTTGATTAGATGCTTATCTTGTCCCTCTTACCATAATATCTTAGTTAGTGCCTTGTAGTCTTTAATGTATCTGTTCTCACAACACTGCTGTAAGGCAGAGCAGGGCTATTATCCCTGTTTTACTGACATGCTAAAAGTACTAAATACCGCACAGTTGTTCCCACACCATACCTCTCATTTTCTTTTAATGTTATCTGTTTAAAATGCTGAGCCTTGATTATTGCCAGCTTAGTGGGTCTTGGTCCTTGATTAAAACTCAGAGGCATTACCGGAATACAAGTAAGGAAGTGAAGCTTCAAACTGTTTGGAAGAGGAGTGAAATACAAGCCAGCAGTTGTCTGAAAGTGGAGGAAGTACGTTTTAAAAAGCAAACTGCTTAAGCTCTGCATGAATATTTTTCTGGAGCAATATGTAAGGTTAGTAGGGCTGAAAGCATTTAGTACTTGGACTCTCAAACAGCTCTAGCCCCCCTGTTTTTGAAGAGGCAATCTAAGTGCTAATGACACATAAAACATTGTCAAGAGCACTGCTGCAGCGCAGAGTTGAGCATTCAGGAGTTGTAAACTAATGGGTCTGTGGTTAAACATCATAGAGCTGCCCAGCATGTGAGCTCTGAGCACACAGGGTGGGGGTGAGGAGGTCTGTGAGGATAAACAAGATCATCTGAAGACTCTTTGCAAATATAAACACATCAGATTGTACATGCATTCTTATTTTGCTTATTTTTTATGTCTGTGTGCTTGACTTTGTAGCATAACTCTTCCTACATGACTTGTTAAAATTTGTGTGTGGTTTTTCAGATCTGTAAAAGACCAAACTTGAAAGACTAAAATTCCATTATGTAGAAGTGTTTCGTCACCCCTGGTGGTTTTCTGTGGGGCTCAATGCTAAGATCTCCCACCCAAAACACCTCTTGAGTTGCCATGGACAGCACTAGTGACATGTCTCCTGTGAACTGCCTCAGATTAGACATGAACCCTACCAGGCCTGTTTCAGTCATTTGTTAAAAGCAGGGGAGTGCCAAGACAGGAATTTTAGGTTCTTCTCCAGGTTCTGGAGGAGGGAAGTACATTTTAGGGAGCACCAGACCTTCCTGGCTTTCATTCCTACTTGACTAAATGCACCCTATTGCTGTCAACATTGCCTTGGCTCATTTCTTTTCCTGTGCTGACTTCTTGCCTCCACCAGCCTCTATTTTTGTTCTCTTTCCTTAGTTTCCTTCCTCAAGGATCTTTGGCTTTTCTTTGTCATATATTGCTTTTTTCTTTCACTACCAGTTCCATCTTCTGTTCCATTTCTGATTTCTTGTCTTCATCTGGATCATTTATCTGCCCATAGTCACCCCTTCTCTTCTGATTCCTGTCCCTTCTAAAGTCCTTTAACAGATAGTCAGTTTCCAGTAGTTTTCAGGGGCTTCTTTCTCTCCCTTCCAGCCTGTCTTGCAGAATCCTTATTTTTCTTTTTTTCTTTCCCCTCACTCCTTTGAGTTTATGGCTTTTATTTTCTTGTAAAAAACAGATTGCAAAAAGACAACAAATTAAACTCTTTTCACTGGAACAGTCACCGCAGCATGGCTGTGGAGCCTCGTGGCTTGTGTGCTTTGCTTATACCACCTGATGGTACAGAAAACCTTAGGTAGCACCTGCTATTTGATCAGTCCTAGGAGATGAGGAATTGGAACATTCTGTCCTTAAGAATAAAATATGCAGAAACTTTTGCAGCAAAAATAGAAGGCTGGAGAAGAATAGAGCATGTGAACCTGCAGTTTTTCACAGATTGTTTAGAGCTTTTCAAGGGAGGGGACAACAAACCATTTCCACTTATGCTAAACACTTTTTTTTCCTTAGCCTTAGAACCAGCTGCATGGTTCTTGCTGAAGTTTTTCAAATGTTCCTCTAGAGGCAGGCACCTGGCATTGGAAATTTCATTCCAGAGAGTTATAACTTGGTAAAGCTTATAAGCACCCAAAGACAAGATATTAACATGGAGTATGTTAAGCAGTTTTTCATAGTAGGTGGCACTTTTAGCTCCTTCTCTAAACTGTGTCGCATACAGGTTTTTATGTACTTGCACTGTACTGTTCAAGTGTTCGTATTAGGAAATGGATCTCATGACGAGCCACTAGATTTATTTGCAGCTTTATTTTTTCACTGTTTCTGCAAAGCAATTCATTTTTTGAGAAGGATCAACAAGATTTCATTTCACATATGTCATGGAATCTGATACAAAGTTGTTGTTTTTGGGGTATTATTGAACATTTAAGAACTGTGATATAAAGAACAGTTCTTAAATTAACATGAATTGCAGTGTGTTAATGCTATAAATTCATCCTGATGGTTTTCTGCAATGCTTGACTCAGCTGCAAATTACAGAGTCAAATGCATTGGATTTTATATTTAGGGGATCATATATTGACAATAATAATCTCCTTGGGTTTTTTAATTGAGCAGTAAGAGCCATGGCAATAAAAAAAAACGACAGCATGAAAGTGCTACTCAATGGTAGTAACCCAAATAAACAGTGTGTGTCAGGAATTCAGATACCCAGAATGGAACTGTATGCTTAAAGATGACCTGCAAGGGATTGAGTGGAAAATAGTGTCTGAACCTTTCTGTGTATAAAGAAAGGCAGAAAAGATGGGGATGGTGACTCTTTCCTGCTTATTTTTCTTGTCTTGAAAGCAGCAAGCATGTCATCACTGGTATTGTCTCTGTTTGCCAGAAGACCTCTTGGTGGTCTTGAAGGCTGCATCATGTGAAATCCCCTCCATTTAATTGAAAGGGTGGGGATACTGAATCTTTAACAAAGGTGTCTTTTTCTCAAGTGTCAATTAATTTTGATTGATTAAAAAGCATTTTTAAAAACTGACTGAAATTTATTTCTTTTTGTCACTAAAGTGCTCAACATTCTCTTGTGATGTCATGATTTCTTTAGATCATTAAAGTCCTTAAAATTGATGGGGATCTAATTTGTAAGAGAATTAGTAAATTGCAGTAGCAGTGTCAAGTCCTTATTTATCTACTGTGAGGAGGCAAAACATATCCTGCATTTCATTTTTAAACTTTAAATGATTTTGTTAAGTTACTGCCACTTTAACATTTTTCTAATACTTCCTTGCAGGAATTTTGTAAACTAGTTATGTGTCTGCTCTTCCATTTATGTTTTTCCTCGCTAAGTGATGCCAGTGGGATTTGAAACAGCACTCCTGTACCTCTGGATTTTAGTATATAAGTTTTGTCTTTTTTAAATTACAGAAGTAATGTTATTTATTGCCAGTGTACAAGAAAAAACCTGACCTGGCATCTGCTACAAAAAATCCCACAGTGCACCATGGTTTCACTGTTTGTTTCTTATCTGTCCACACAAGCAAGAGGAACCAGTTTGGTGTCAGTCATGTACTTGGTCCTGCTCTCATCAAGTTGGTTTTTTTCCCTTTTTCCTGTTGCATAGAGTTTTGCTAGAGTAGTGTAATATGTTATGTAAGAACAGGCGGGAGATGGGCAGGCAGGACCTGAACTTTGAGAGAAGTGTTGGTGCCTCGATGGAGGAAAGTCAGTCCCTTTTGTATTTCCAGCCTGTCAGGAGACCCCAGTTACGTGGCAGAGGTGAGGGTTCATTAGCCCCTAATCTCAAACTTCATTACCCTCTACAGAATGAGAATTGGCACTGCTTTCAAGACTTATTTCTGAGTTTTTACAGCAAGCAAGCTTTATCATAATTGTACTTAATTTGTCATAGTGTTAGATGTTCAGGCCTGTTTTTGTACTTCTTTGCTGTGCAATTAATTTCTTAGAAGGGTTGGGGGTTTTCTGAAGAGGATATTCTTGATTCCGTGGATCAAGGATTCCACAGGAAAACTTTCAACAGCTGCATGGATTTGACTGTGTTTTAGCAGTGGTTACTACTGTGGTAACTCTGAAAGAACAGGTAAAAATAAAACAAGGGATGAGCCTGAACTGGGAAAAATAACATTAAAACAGTTTGTCTGAAAAAGATCTTAGAGAATTAGCTACTTCTAGGGTATGTTGTTACTCCAGTGTGGTTAAAGGCTCAGAGCTTAGGAGATCAATTATATGCCAGTTTGGCCCAAAATAATAGTATTTATTAGGAGAAAAAAGATTTTTGTTAAAATTGTACTGTGGCTTTCTTGTACAGCCTATGTCTGTAAACATCAGTATATGCCTGCCATCAGAGTGGTGGCTCAACTACAGAGTACTAATTAGAATGAGCTGCCACCACTGTATTCAGCTGTTGTAGAAAACTGTTCAGAAATAAATGCTTTACATTTCAGTAGGCCAAAGTCCCTGTTGATGCACAGTCACTGATTGCAGGAGATGGGGATTGCCACAATAATATGTGTGTTAGATATTCTCTTGGTTGGCAGTTTTATAAAAAGATATTTAAACCAAGTTAACCCACCCGGAAACATGCCTAGTAGAAGTCTTAGAATCTATACTTTTATGTGTGTTTCTGATTTATATATTGGTATTTATCTAAAGAAGATGAGTGCAAAATACTTATGTCTTAACTGAAATCATAATCCTCTCCAGACCACCTAATTCTACTGTGGAGTGACTTATGAGGAAGAAGCAGTTGGATTTAAAGAATTCACTGCTTGCCTTGGGTTTGTTGTTGTTTTAATTCAGGTAGCAGGGGTTTTTTATGGAAGAAAATTTTAAAAAAGAGAAAAGCAAAGCACAGCTCAAGATTGTTGCTTGTCAGGACCTGTAGTTGACATCTTCATAAAAAGGATGCAAAAACCCTTCAGGGCCAGTGTTTTGAATGCCATGATACGTATCAGCTACCCCAACTGAAAAGAAATTGAAAAAGTTATCAACAATATTTATTAAATTAATGGATTTGCTGGGATAGCCGGATTTCATATTTTGGGGGTTGTTGGTGGTCCTGTTTGTCTTTCCAGCCTGCATTAAAATGGGGTTATATAATGATTGTGTTTGATTTTCTACTTCAGTGGAGCAGCGCGACTTCATTGGCGTGGATGACACCGGAAAAAGGTTGCTCTTCATGGCTAATGAAGCTGACTTGGATGAAGAACTTGTCATTAAAAGATCCATCCTTCAGAAGTAAGCTCGTGAGTCCTTGTAATAGAAACTGAACTTGGGATGAGATAAAACAATTGTGTAGTAGGAGAGATGGTTCCAGACAAAGTATGATAAGAAGGGAAGAGGAAAAGCCGCTTTTGCAATATTCAGGGAGCAGTATTTTGTTATTTGTTACATCATTAGAACCAACTGATAGGCTTGTCTTAACCTTTATTGGGAAAACTTCCAGGGAAAGAAAAGGAATGCGTGAAAAGGTAACTCTTCTTGAAATGAAACCTATATTGTGGTAGGTCAGATAGAGTTTAGATTCAGAGATTGTGAAATGTTAAGACATATGTCCATAAATGAAATGCTGGTCTCATTGGTTCAGTCCCAAATGGATTTGCAGAGTATCCATGAGAGGCTCTCACGATTTCATGACCCTCTTATGCATATAAGGCACAAAACCTCAACTGTCTTTCCAGGCCCCAAAAGATTCATTAGAGAAACCACGCAATATCCACCATTAAACTTCACTGGGGACTTTGATGAATTTATCAAATATGCCAGATCAACTGAGCTTCCTGCATGGTGTAATTCATATCTATTAGTAGAAGGAAAGATGGCTTGTTCTTTATGCTGTCCTGTACAGTGATTTTAGTTTTCTCAGGCACACTTTGTCTGATGTGTTCTGTGCAAAGCTTTGCTGGCTCCTTGAGAGGCCAACCTTTGTAGTGTGTCCCAGGCCGACAGTCAGACTTTCACCTTTGTGAGATGAGACACCTGTGGGACAGCCATTTGAGAGCTGGGAGTTCATCCATGTGGACCAAGTCAAGGATGCGGACATCTGGGGCCTGCTCTCAGATAAATCTCCTCTGTGAAAATGCCTCTGGTGTGTGCTGTAGGCCCCAGCACAGTGTAATCTTTCCTTGAACATCCCGCTACCAGATGTGAGGGAGATGCTCTGTGCCTATGGCAAGATGACACCTCCTCTACCCGGGTTTAAGGATTATCCTAGAAGGAAGGTGATCAAGAGTGGGCCCTCTTAACTCTTGTAATGGAAGATGCCTGTTCCAGCATGTTTCCACTGGCTCTCTCCTGGGCTTATCTTGGGCACGGCAGGGACCAAGCTACAGGCAATCCTTCTGTGCATACACAGCATCTTATCTCCACAGAGTAGGAAATTCATCACTGATGCATTCTGTGGATTTGTGCACATGAGCACTAATAGATCTATTTTAAGCTGGGGGAGGAATATTTTATCTACTGTTAGTGACAAGCTTGTCTTTATGACTTCCTCCTGGCACTAGAGGGTGGCTGTGGTATAATGACTTAGAAATTGCTGTAACATATGTGATCTTAGTTGACCCCTGATTTTACAGGTTCATCTAACCAGAGGATTCTCATTCCTATAGCTAAATTAATCAGGCTTTATCCTGCAGGCTAAACTTTGCCCTCAGGAGCACCTGTTCAGTTACATTGTCTTCAGCAGATCTCGAGCATAACTGTTTGGGATTTGGTAAATGGAGTGTTGATGATATACAGATGGGATAAAAATCTGTGCGTCTCCTTGTCCTTCTTACACGCACAGCTATGACAGCGAGTGTAAAGGCTTAGCCACCCTCCAAGTAAAGCCCAAAGATGCTAGGATAGTCTAGAAGAACAAAAGAGACCTGCTAAGTGTTAAAAAGAATTAAAAAAAAAAAGAAAAAAAAAAAAGAGATGCTTTGAAGCATCAGGCAGAAGTATTGGGCCAGTATCCACCTGGGTGAGCCTCTGACATCTGAAACTGCTGACTGTCGATGTTGGTGTGCTCTGTCCTACAGCTCCCATCTTTGGGAAGCTCTGAGGGAAGCAAAATAATATATGGAAATCATCAAATAATTTCAATTGAGGCAAATCCAGGGTAGCAACAACTGTGGGAGCTCTAGGAAGACAAAGTGTTGGCAGCTAATGGTGTTTTAACCACTGTGTTGCCTAGACCTGCTCAACCCCTGATTTTCTCATGTGAGAAACAAAAGCAACGCTTGAAACAATCTTTGAAGTCTTTTTTTAATACATCATAGTAAAGAAAGGAGAGCAAAAAAAAAAGAGAAAAATAAGCAAGCCCAGTCTCGTTTTCTTCACAGATCACTTGATGTGACTGACTTTCAGCTGCCATGTTGGCTGTTTCTTGATCTCTGGACTTTGTTTTGATGAAATAACAGACTTTGTGGCAAGATGGTGGGAGAATTTCCAGTACACTCATTCGTTCCTCTGTAAAATACAATAGACATCTTGAGGGTGTTGCTTTTGTTTGTTTTGCTTTTAATGGTCCCTTTGAAGGGCTGTAGTGGTCTTGTTACATGAACTCTAGAACTCCTCCAGTGCTTGTTTTGTTCTTCAGATCCTTTTTCTATTTTCTTTTTCCTCTCTCTTTTTAAGGAGGGGTGTGGAAGGAGGGACAGGGAGGGAGTGGTGAAAGGAATGGGAAGAGGGAAGATGAGCTTTTCTTTAAAGCTAAGAATCTTGTTGCTGGTAAAAATCTAGATGCCATACAGAAATGGTTCAAAGGCCCTTTGGCTTCCCTTCCTCACAGGAGGGAAGTTGTGTTGACAAAACATGCAAAGCTATAGAACACTAATTTAAATCCTTGAAGAAAAACCTTTTTCCTGACCTTTGCCTTCTTCCTATCATTGGATTTCATGCTCTTCACTTTCCTGCCATAAAAGAGCAGCTGGTGAGGAGAAACAGGGGAAAGCACACATTCTCCTGAGTACCTTTTGAGTATTAAATATTTATTTGCTCTTGACTTGGGCATTTTGTAATAATGGAAGTGTTACAGAATGAAACATTTTAGTGGCATTTCTAAGCTCATGGTGTAACCTGTTATTCTCTTTCTCAGTTTGGTTAGGATTTCTTTTCCAGATTTGTTGTTTTGATTTGTGTTGTGGTTTTGTAAGTCGTGGATAGCCATTTTGGGTTTGGGATTGCATCTCCTTGTTACACCACAGAAAGGAGTCTGGATTTTGCTCCTTTGCTTGCCAGAGCAAGTCTGGCAAAGCTTTCAACTCAGCTGGTAAAATTATCTTTTATTTTCCCTGTGCTGTTAATCACCCTGATGACAAGTCCCACAGGTAGCATCCTCCCTCAGTAAACAAGTGGAAAACAATATCAAATACATTTATCCAGGCATGTTTTGGAGTGCAACAGG
Organism: Orthonyx spaldingii; assembly: GCA_013397795.1. NCBI lineage: Eukaryota > Metazoa > Chordata > Aves > Passeriformes > Orthonychidae > Orthonyx > Orthonyx spaldingii. The sequence goes on along the minus strand of VZTJ01002332.1, from coordinate 648,755 downwards.
CTGGGCCAAAAGACAAATTTATTAGTGGTGCCTAGAGAGACTAACGCTGCTGGGGAAAGCATTTTCAAGGAAATGGTTCCCTGTTTGGGTAATGAGAGCTTATAAAAAGCCATGAACAGCCTGTGCATGTCATTCACTTTGGCAAATAGCTGCAAGATGAGATACTAGAATGAAAGAAATACAGTTTGGGGAAGTTTCAGAGCCAGCTTAGGGCCCTTTGAAGAGAAAAAAATAAAGTTATGTGTTCATCCCTGGAGCCTGGTTCTGCCGGTGACATCTCTCTGACTTGGGTCTTGACAGGATGAAGGAGTGAGGAAATGATGAGAATTCCATAGCTGCTGCCTCTGCTCTGGGAGGGGGCAGAGGTATTTGTTTTCAAAGCACGATTACAATGGACAGGGAGCTTTTTGCTCCACCTCTGATATTTATGGTCATGCAAAGTGAAACAGTAAAAGACACCTGTTGGAGCAGGTCTAAATTTGGAGCATTTCCTTTTAAGATCTTGTGGGCTGTGTAGGGGTGAGTTCAGCCTTCGTGGGTGTTCTGTCTGCACAGATGCAGGTGCAGGGCTTCTCCTAGAGAATATGTTAATAAATCACCGTGACAATTCCAGCTACTTATTACCTCATGTGCTTCAGACAGAAAGGAATACCTCATCTATAAATATATATAGTACTAACATTAGTACCCTTGAAGTAACAATGCAGATCTGTTTTTAAGATATTTTAATAAAAAGAGGGGTAAAATGTGGGAGGTTTTTTCCTTTTCTCCTTGCATCATGAGAGTAAAAATGAATGGTGTAGTATAATTTCAAAAGTCAGCATTGCCAAGTGGGTAGGTAATGGGAGTTCAGAAACAGCTTTGATACACTTGATTTCCTTTCTGTTGCCTTGGGATATTGTCCTTTTTTTTTTTCTGCTGAAAATTTGTTTTAAATAAGTGGATCATATATAAACACGCTGCAGCTTCCTTAATATTTCTGTTCTCTAAAACTGTTGTTCTTGGACAATTGGCATCTCTGTAATACTCTGCTGTTCCTATGGTGGTTCTTTTTTTCTTTTCAAATCTATTTCCTTTAGAAAAGCTGGGAATGACACTGGCATAGGCAGATGCTCTACAGTGTGAAGCATCCTAAACTAGATCATGGGCAGATGTCCTCTTCCAGATCCAGCTGTGCTGGTGAAGTGGGCCACCACCCCGAGCTTATGCCCTGCTGGACATACAGTTAAGTGCCTCATAAGCCACATGTGTCAAAAATAGCTTCATGACTTCTGATAGATTAAACAGCAGGGCTTTGATAACTTGGTTCTTTTTATTTTGTGCATTAGGGAGATGTCTCCACAAGCAGTGCCACTGGCAGGGAAATGGGGGATGCAGTAATGCAACTCAATAGGAAAATCCCGAGGAGCAGTTCAGGACAGACCAGGGAGCAAAAACTCTTTGCTGTCTCAGCTGTGTACAGAATGAATACACATTCTAGCTTTGGTGGTGGTCTTCTCTTTAAAAAATCAGGAGTTTTCACTACTAGCAGTTTTTTCTGACGAAGTTTCCTTGGCATTCAAGTGGTATTTCGAGAAATGTCATAGAAAGTTGTTGGATATAACTTTCCTCTAAAATATGACTTCTATAGAGTGATGTCTTTTCTGTTGATCCATATCTGCTATTTCAATTAGTCGGGGTCTGTTCTTCTCACAAATAAAAATAAAATTTTCTGACTAGCATCCAGAAAATAAGTGAGGTTCTTTCTGGCTCCTCCATCAAAAAGTAGAAATTGTATGTGTTGATTTAGGTAATAATCCTTTTACAGATGCACAAGCCAGAAAAGAATCTGGTTCTCCTTCCCAGAATTGAATTGGTTTCACAGTACTAATAGGAATTTAGAAAGCTGTAAAAAGTTATTTTAGCCAGTAAAGCAAGCGGATTTGACTGAATCAAAACAGGGGAACTAAGTCTATTGAATAAAAGGGTGTGACTTTTACACACTAACTTCTCAGGCTATAACCACACTTCAAAAATTTTGGTGTAGCTTTAATCATATTTCTTTAGAAAAGATGATTTTGCGGAACATTTCAGAAAAAGATATTGACCCATGAGTAGTTGTTTGAGACATGAGTTGGGAGTAGATGTTCTCAGGATGCCCTGAGTAGGTTTTGCATGCCTGTTTAGTTTCTTAGCTCACTAAGAGTAGCTGCTGCAACTAAAAGGCATTCATTTTGTCAGAAAGTTTGCCCTTTTTGTGATTCATTTAAACTTTGCTCAACTTTCTCTGCTTTCCTGTAAATTTGTTGGGGATGAGTGTAGCCTCCAACTTCAGAAATGGAGTATTTTTAAAATTATTTACTATTTCTAAAATCAGTATGGCCAAGTATAACAAAAACTCTCTAATTTGGTGCTTTTATATGTTACACTTGTACAATGAACATGAACATAGTATAAAAGCAGTTAGTGAGACATTGACTTAATATTTTAAAGAATATAGTGCTATTACTGATTTTAATACTGTTGCTTCCACAGGATTTTATTGTTTTGCTGCTGCCATGTTATTTTATTCATTCATTGGCGGGGGGTTGAAAGGAATGTACAACATATCCAGGTCCTGTTTATAAAAGAAAGGTCGTGCTGTGTCTTGACAGCTTGTGCAGGTAAGAGGTCATGAATCTCAGAATCTGGAATATTAGCAAGAACTTCTATTGAACGTAGCTATAGAAAGGCTTATTGGCAATGGCTTTCATTTTACTGCAAGATTCTTGCCAGTGTTCTAGTACACATAAGGCTACAAGGAGAGCTTGAGGCTCAGCATTTGGTTTCTAATCGGCAGTAAATGTATGTTGCATGGATTGTCATTAGTCATTTGTCTGTGTGTCTGTCTGCTGTGGTCTCAGACCAACACTTAGCCTGTGATTTGGTTTTACTTTTCAGAGATTTCAAAGGAGGAAGGGATGACTGTATTGCTTGGACACCCTCAAGTCCATGTGACTTGGTAAATGCAGTACTCTGCATGAGTCATTCAGGCTGGACAACACTGAAGTTGAAGCTCATTGTTACTCTAAGCCAGGCTTGGGTCTTGAAAAGATGATAAATTGTCTGTTCATTTTAGAAAGACATCTTAATACTTTAATACAGTTGCCACTGTGTACTTTTTAGCAAAGCTGTGAGTTCTCTTATTTCATGGAGTTGATGAGGAAGCATAGCCATCAGCAGTTCTTTTTGTGACACCCATACCCCAGTTGATCCAGATGTAACCTGTATGGTGTAAAAGTTCCTCTGGATGGTTGCTTAGGGCAGAGACACAGAACGATTAATTGCTTGCTTTCAACATACATTTTCAGCCATAATGTGTGTTCAGTGTAGCTGCCTGTTGAAATGTTAGGGTTTCAGCTTGTGTCCACTGATCCCAGAGTGACCAGCACGCGACAGAGGGGCACAGACTCCTCTTTGTGCAGTTGGGATGGTACAGAGAGAAAAAAAGCCAAAGGTCAGAGGAGTTATCCCTGCTTGTGCGAGCGCTGTCAGGCTCTCCCCTACCACATGTCCGCCATGTGTTCCTCATCAGCGGGATGTGGAACTCCATGACGCAGAGCAGACTGGAATGCAGAGTTAGTTAACACCCGCCGTTGGGGAATTTATCAGCCAATGTGGAATATGGGGGGGGAGGAAACAGCCTAGTTTAAAGCAAAGTAAGGGTGAAATGAGGCATGTGACTATTCCTCTTCAGTTAAAAGGTCTGATTCTGCCTGGGGATGAGGTCCTGGCTCATGAGCCGAGCCAAATTTGTGGTTCCCTTACTGTTCTGTGTTACTGATGCATTTTTAGTCCTTTAAATTGTCATGCTTAGCAGAAGGTTTTTGCAGTGGGCAGAAGGGAAATACCTCTGGTATTTTTGCAGGGAACCATTCATCTAGTTTATTCTAAGAAATCTGGATTTCGGAGAGCCTTTCCTTCATCCTGGTCACCGAAATCCCAAATCACTAACTTGCAAGGACACATAAAAGTGATAGCCTCTGTTAAAATTAGCTACACTTGGTATCGGTTGAACTGCAGTTGCATAATATTTTTAGTGCTGATTTATTGCACTTAGTTCGTGGCTCCTGTGAACTCTAACCCGGGTGATTTACTATGATGTTTCGCACTGCAAAGAATATTGTGAAAGTCATAATGGAAAGAGTCACAATTTACAATTAGCTGATTGAAGGTGTATGTGGGCTCACATCCTTATTGGGTTTGCATTCTACTTTAGTTGCAGCAAATATATATCTTTGAGAATGTTTCCATTCATTCAGAATACAATGCTGAATTCCCTGTTGAATGGCTGTAGTGTGGTTCTCCCCAAACGGCATTGTGCTGGCAGTTTCTGGAATTACACAGGAAATGAAGAGCATAGCAAACTTTCCTTTCTCTTGCTAAGACATGCTCCCCAGGAGTTCTTCCAGTAGATCAAGTAAATAGCAGAGATCTATTCCTAAGAGCAGCATGTTTCTCTGTGTTTCTGCTTTGAGAAATCCTAATTTTCTCTGGCTTTAAATCCTTCCTTTCTTCATCAAATTTATTGCACCATTTCCCCAGCTAGAGAAGATGAGACAGAGATTCCTTTTACAAGCAGTAAAACTGCTTATCCACTTGTCTTGGCAATTTCTTGTAGAACTCTCCTTTCCCAGTCACCAAATACTATATACTCTGTTAAGAATGAAGAGGAAGTGGCTATTAGATCTTGACATGTGAACTGGCAATACAGAATGCTGTATCTCTCCCAGTTACTCATTTTAAGTATAATTTGCATGTACCTGCATACCTCCATATTGGCCAGCAGCAGCTGTTGGTATTTCTTGGGTTGATCATCTTGAAATTCTTTAACCTTCCAAAAAATGTGTGTGTGTATTCATAATCAGGTTGGTGGAAGCTCAAGAGTTTAAAAAATCTGGGTCAGTCAGTACAGGAAGATTTAAAAAAGAAATAATTTAGGTCCTCCAGACAGAAAAATTTGGCTGATGGACTTTAATTAAACTCCGAGGGTTGGAAGCAAACCAGTAAGAAAGCAGGGAAATTTAAGTTGAAGCTCAACTTCTAGTTTTTTTGCATATAAATCATCTAGCAGCTGGTGATATTTGCAAGAGCACAAGAGACTGTCTTCTAGTATTCCCTTTGATTTTTTATTTCCCCCCCTTTGCTTTATTATTCCCAAGGTGTAGCATTAAATATAATTTCAGAGGCCATGTGTGTCCCTAACTCCTCTGTACCATCTCTATGGTACATGTGTTCATATATGTATACATGTATGTGTAATATATAGCTTTGTTCACTGATGCATTGGTACAACGTTTGTAGAACTAAGTATATTTTTTTGACTCAAATGAGCTACATCATTTCTGAAAATATCTCTGAAATTCCCACTTCTGTGACTTTGAGCCTTGGCCAGGTAGAATAGTAATAACAGAATCATGGCCAGTGGTGCCATAAATTTCAACTAAAGTATCAGGCAAGAAGCCTGATTTCTGTTTGTACTGTTGTTAGAGATATTTATGCGGGGCTGTTCTTTCAGCAAGTGTGATTATTTTCAGAGAGGCCCTCTCTCCATTCTTGCTTTAGAATGTGCTGAGGATGTGTGTGGGGAACGGCACCTGACAAGCAGCAGCCAGACAGAAGGAATAAAATCCATTGGGAATGAAACTTCTTTTTATGGCCATTTTTCACTTCTAAGGCCACTTGAAAAATATTGTTCTTCAGGTAGATCTTGTTCCTAGATCCCTGGGTTAGCTTTTGTGTGCCTGCCATTTTCCCAGACCAAGGAGCTACTGAAGACTTAAACTTTTCCAGTAGGAAAGTATGCAAGTACATACTTTGCAGCACCAGACGCTATTGAAAGAATAATGGACCCTTCCCACATTCAACTCCATTCTTCTTGCACACACTCCCAGACCTCTGGAGCCACTGTGCTAGCAAATGATTACATTCTGTTTTTCTTCTGTAACTCTTTCTAAACAAAATGTTAATTGAGACATTGATTTATACAATTCAGATTCCTATGTTAAGTCAGCATACTTAAAAGTACCCTCTGGCTATTGAGGGGATAGATCCGTGACACAAATTGGTGCTTGCTGATATGTTTTTCTCTATCTTACCCTTTGAGAAAAGAGTATATATTTCAGATTTAAAGAATATGTCCTTTGCATGTGTTTGTTTTAGATATACCCCATCGTAGTGTAGCTTTAGAACACAGGATTTTATGTGTTTTCTGATCTACATTGTTATATGAAGAAGGCATACTGGGAAAAAAACAGACTTCGGCTTTTTTTTTGTATGTTCTTGATGTTTGTTTGAAAAAAGGTGTTATAATACTAGGGATATTATGTAGATTCCAGGCCTTCATATGTGGTATGGATAACCTCATGCCTGGGGTTAAAAAATTACTTCTCCTGTCCTAGATAGCTGTTAACGTAAAGGGTTTGCAGAAAAGCTATCTGACCTTACTTCTTCCTAATATGTTCTTGTCTTTGGAAAAAATGGAAATGTTAATCTGTTTGTTGTAGAGAACCATTAAAATAAGCAACCTTTGTGTTTACAGAGGAAGAGTTCTCTAGGTGATTTGGTGCTGGAAGAGATAAAACTTCATATGAATTGGTGTGTTATCACCTGTTAGCATTAAGAATGCCTTGTAATTGATACATAAAGAGATCTCACCTCTCTACTTGCCTTGAGAAATCCACCTAATATTTGTGTCTCATACTTTCTTTGCTTTTTAAAATGAATTCAGTATTACTTTCCTGTCTCATAGGGGCATAGCTCATTAACATTAATGTCAGTAGTGTAAATGTGAAATGCTGCTCTGAGTACAGGGTATTAACTGTTGGCTTTCCCACACTTAGAGTCAGAATACTACTTGTTAAAATGACCTGCAGGAAGCAGCTGATCTAACACTGCATCCAACATGAGCTACAGGTCATGTTTGAACCCAGATTTTCAGTTTCACCGCTTGCATTTCTGCACGTCAGACGCCTGTAGTATTTATTTTTGTGTAGTGTATTGTGAGTTACATTGTTATGTCCCGCTATTCTTACCACTCCACTGTCTCTAATTCGCTTTCAATGTACTAATTCTTTTTTCTTTTTTTTTTTTT
>VZTJ01002332.1:589502-641625 GCA_013397795.1 Orthonyx spaldingii | reverse complement strand
TTTTTTTTACAAAGGCACTGGGCATGCAGTGAAAAATTAAATATATCTTTTTTTGCACTAACAAGCCCCTCCTCCTGGGTGTGCACGAATTTGTAGATAGGTGACTCCTGGCATGCATACGAACTGGTTTTACAAATGCTGGCTTGAGTCTGGCAGGGCCGAGCGATGCCCCTGAGCTGACACCCAGACGCTGCCAGGGCCGGGCTGGCAGAGGCACCGCTGGGCGGGCGGAGCAGCCCCCAGGCTGCTGCATCCTGCGGCAGTACCAAAGGATTCCCTGGGAGGAGCCAGCCTTGCTGCAGGAACAGTAGTATCAGCTGGGTTTTGTCAGGTTCTTATTGTTCTGCATAAAGGAGAAAAGGTGATGTTTATGTTTCTTCAATCCTTGCATTTGTTTGCTGATCTCTGCTTCCAGTTTGGCCACGTGATGGCAGCTTTTAAATTCTTTGATGTGAACTGTGGTTTTGTTACCCATATGTACAGCTTTAGTCAACACTTTCAGGATCCAGGAGAATACAAATATCAAACAAGAACATAATCTTTTACAATTCTTCAAATTGTTTATTTTCACAGTAGAAAGCTAATTCCCTTGAGAAGGTGATCATTCCAAAGACTAACTGCTTTCATTTCTCCTAAACATTTTAAAAACATAACAGCTATTTTTGCAAGCGATCTGTTGTTAGACATCTTCCAAGTTGATTTGGGCAGCAGTGTATGATCTGCTTCTTCATTTTTTTTAATTACAGTTTTATCCATAAACAGAAAGAGTGAATGTTTTCTGAATGACAGGTTATGGTAATAAAACAAAGTGATACTGCCCTACGAAATAGTGGCCTCATAAAGTTTATGTGCATAAACAAAGTTATAATGAACCTGTAAATCAAGAATACCACGAACAGCAGAAATGCCAGAGTCCAGAGCTGAAATAATCTTGCAGTTTAGTAGCCTACTGCAAAGAAATCTGTCACTTTACCTGCTCCTTCATTTCTGTGTTTTGAAATTCTAACTGATTGATTCACCATCTTGGAGGTAGTGGATGAAAGGATATGAACTTGTTCATATGAGAAACATGTCTAGTACTGAGTATGAGTGATAGAAAGATCATTGCAAATTGCAGCACAATAATTTAAGAGTTCGTTTTACTTTGACGCTCTGTGCTTTGACTTCTTAATTTCCTGAAAACATGTTGCGTTCACAGTGGAAGTGATTCACAAGTTCCAGTCAAGACTTCTGGAAGGCTTCAGTCTGCTGCCTGCCATATGCCTGCATACCTACTGCTGATTTCATTGCTCTTCCAGTGGCAATAAAAAAATTGGCCATGAGTGTGAATTCGTGTCTCAGTGGAAATATCCAGAGTCTTAGATATCTTAGGATACGGCTGTTTCCTAAGTTCTAGATATGCTGACCTGTGAATGTTTTTATCATTGGGCAGTGCCTGAAAAGTTATTGTATGGTGAAGAGGTGAAAACTGAACCAAATTATTCAGCATCCAAAGGCTTGAAATTGATGGGGGTTTTGGGAAGGTGGTGTGAGGCCACCACCAGCTGTCTGCTGTGCACACAGGAGAGTTGAGGAGAACTGCAGTGTACACAAGGGAAAGATGTTGTGGCTGTGTCTTTGCAAAGACTGATCTGACTTCTCTGTGTAAGTTTGCTTGTCAGAATTGTTGATCCTTGCTTGCTGGGTGGAGCATTTGTAGGGAGAATTAGATGAGGTTATATAGAGCAGAAAAATTGGTGAGCTTCAGAAGTATTCATTCAAGGTAGGCACTGACTTGAAGTTGTACATTGTCTCTAAAAGTGAATAATATCTTATTTACACTCACAGTTGAATGTTCATTCCCAAAACTCTGGGATGTTTTGGCTTTTAAATCTAGCGTGAGGAAGGACAAGCAAAGTCTACTCATGGGGATCAAAATGCAGTGGGGGGAAAAAAAGTGTATGAGAGCCCATTCTTCATAGTACTGTTTGTTACTCTAAGCAAAAATGTCACCCTCCCTTCCACTGTTTGTGTCCTGAAGAGAATTCATTGTTCACATCTCTGAGGAACTCGTGTTGTCATCCTGTTGAATAGTAAGACCCAAAATTGAGATTAACAGTTACCAAAAAGCAAGGAGCCAGTGTTCTGCTGTTACTTGATCATAGTGAGCTTATCTGCTAAGCTAAGATTTTGACCACTTAGGGGTTTTTAGGATTCTGGGTAATGTTCATTAATGTAGTTATTTCATTGCTGAATGACAACATGTTTTTGTGCACTGCTGTCAGTTCTAGCATTGTTTCAAAATGAGAGATGGTTCTTGGTGCCAGAAGTAGAACTGTAGTGTGGTTTGTACTTCCAGAAATTCCTTCATGGCTTCAATTTGTGTTTGATTTTTGTCTGGTTTGCAAAAATATATGATCCAATGGATCCAGTCATGTTTTTAATTGAAAACATACATAGTTTATGTATATTAAAAAGGGATCATTTGCATGTAGGGAAGAGCCCATGAAAGTGTGTTTGAGAATTCCTACTTGCATCTGGCATAGAAAAAGTTTAGGCAATTATTTTATGTGTGTCCACTGTGTATTTTTTTTCTGTTTTTATCAATGTACCTCAGAGGGCTGAACACAAAGCATGTTGCAGACTAATTAAATCAATGCCTCTGTAGAAGCAATTTAGTTTCTGGAATTGCTGTTCTAAATCTGAGATGTAAACAAAAGCCTAGTTATTTTTATATCATTTACCTCTGCCTCATGTACGTGATTCTGGAAGGCGGAGAGTTATATGTTTATGCCTCTTTTTACAGCAGAATATTTGCGTGGCTGAATTTTTATTGAAGCATAATTCCTGGTTTCCTTAAAGCTGAGCAAGACTACTGTACAGTGGGAACACACATTAATTTGAATTGCTGTGAAAGTCTGTTCATGTTAAAGCTGTCAAGGCAGCAAATTGTCCTCAAGTGTTTTTTCATTAAGAGTTGTTTGCTGCTTTTGTAGAAACAGAAAGTAAATAGGAAGCTTTTCCTGAAAGAAAGGTGTGCAAAGAACAGTGTTTAGGTCATGGGCTCTTACTGTCCCTCCTTCTTCTTTCTCTACCTACTTCGAGATGATACAGGTACCATTGCATTTTGTTCTGTCTCCAGAGACTCAGTTTTTATTCTGAGATTGCCTTCAGTTTGTTGTTTCTTGGTTGTTGTAGTTTTCCTCACAGACAGCTCATTGTGCTGGTTCCTTTAAAATGTAGAACACAAAGATATTACCTGTCTTAAAAGTATAGAGTGTAAAGAACTGTACGCTTAAAGGTACAGCCCATGCTCCCATTAAATGTGCAATTCCAGCTCTTCAGAATAAAGCTATTTTCTAGTGAAGTCCAATATAATAATAAAATCTATCTGTGAAGAGTGCAGTTTCTGTGGTATGAAGAATCAGACCCACCTCTTCTGTTATTTTGCTAAAATTTCCTTTTATTTTTAATAGCAAATTATTTTGAGAGCAGAGCCCAGAAGCATGGAATTTTTAGAAGTAAACTGATCTTTTAAGGTTTCCTGTTCATTTTTGCTATGCTTATTGCTTCTTACCTCTCTCTGTGTTTATTTTTTCTTAACTGTCTCTGCAAAAGCAGCCATTGTAGACTTGGGCCTTTTTATAATACCAGCATAGTCTAGAGGGTTAGCACAGGTCTTTATAGTTATAGATTGGTTCTAATACATTTTTTTCTTTATAAACTATGGCAGGACTGTACACGAAATCTCTGTTATTGTATTTGTGCTTTGTACTCATGCACTTGTTGACTGTTTTACAAGCCAGTAACGTAGTAGCCACAGGCTAGGAAGCTTGCCCAGAAATCTGGCATATTTAATTAGTGCTAGTAAACAAGCAGAGTTTCAAATTTAATTTTTCCTTCTTTAATTCCTATAAACCTCAAGCCATTTAAAACTTAATTTTGACACTAGTTTCGTTTATACACTTGGATAATACTGAAACAGTCTACAACCACAGACAGAATGGTCCCAGTCTTTTCCAAGCAAGAAGGGAATAGAAGTTGTTTCGTTTTAATAGTATCAGAGGTTGATGTAAAATTGTAAATGATAATCTTCAGGTCATCCACTACCCATTTTCTTTTTCCTTCTGTTAGGCTAAATATTTTGAGATGAGGAAACTGTCCTACCATGAGTTTAGCCTTGCAAAGGACAAGGATTGGATTTGTTGCCACTGGTTTTTGTACCGAGAGCTCTTCTAAGAGCAAAGGATGGAACATCTGAGCTCTGGTACTTGCCATGGCCAGTTTATTGCTTCTAGGCTGCGAGGTTTAACTCACTGCCCCAAGTGGTATAAACAACAGAGGGTTCAGTTGCTGTCTTCTCACTTGCTTTTCAATACCAGCTTGTGATCTGGGCTGAAAATGGTTCTCTACTGCTGCTTTCACTATGAGGGACCACTGAAGTCTAGATTAATGACATTTCTCCTATCTATTTCATTGCTGAAGCCACTTTATCTCCAGACAAATAATGTGCTGGTTGTCACAATTTGCAATAAAATATGTGGTAATTTTGGCCAAAAACTGGACTTTATAACTGCAACTAAAATTTTTTTAAATTAATATTGAAATTGGGAAAATACACAGATGAGCAGTGTTTTATTAGCTGTCCAGACAGTTTTTCCTTCAAGAACATGTTTTGGGGGGTTTTTTGTTGTTTGATTAGGTTTTTTCGCCTATTTGTTTATAAAGGCAGCTCCCACCTTAGCATGTGGTGAAGTGAAACTTCACTCTAGTGTGTGTGAAGTTTCTCAGTCAGCAGTAACTGTTACAGAGAAGGAAGGAAACTTGCTCAAAGTACCATCTCACTGAATTGAGTTCACCGGGATTTTCTTCTGCAGTATTCTAATTGCTGTATGATCACTGTTCCAAAGGAATAAAATTCTTCTGGCTCAACCTTAAGCTTTTATTCAGGTGCTACTAAAGGGTGAAAGGTGAGGCAGATTTTTGGGACTCCAGCTCTGTCCTTAGTTCAGTGTATGTTTTCCTTCAGTTGGGCTTAATGCTATAGAGCTCCAACTTTAGCATCTTCCTGAAAACGTTTAGTTGTAAGTTCAGTTTCTTGTAGTAATAAGAAGCAGCAATTTCTGTTATAGCTATTAACAAGTCTGAAAATTTTAAATCATGAGTAATCTGGTCTAACCAGAAACTAATCCAGTGTGGTTGTAACCACTGTAATTACTTGTTTAAAAAATGCAAATTTGGACTTTGGGTGGATGTTAAGGTCGTCTTGTGGTAATGATAGTTTTCTGTGTCTAGTCTTTTATCCTATTTTTTCCCCCTGATACTTATGTTCATCATTCCATGGTATTTCTAATGGTGTTTTGTAAAACGCCAGTTAGCTGTTAAAAGAATTAATCATAAAATTCTTTTGGGCTGAAAAAATGAGCAATGTCTGTCAGTGGCTTCAGTCTGACTTCAGTTCTCCTTTGGCTTTTAATTCCGCTGTCACTCTGCAAAAAGAATGTTATGCTTGCTACTTTTAAGACATTCTTTTAATGAAGTTCTTGTTTGATACTGTCAAAATATTAGTTGATAAATAGTATAGGTTCTTTTAAACTAGAAAAGAGCATAAGTATATCTGTATTTCTTGTGTGATGTTCCTATCACCTGGGGTATTTTTTTACTGCAGAACTGGGCTGTACTCTAAAGTTGATGATGTCCCAAGCTCTGATGGCTCTCACTGTCCTGAAATCTCACAGCTCAAGGTTGATGCTGCCTTAAATCCAAGCTAGCATGTCTCTGAGGATGTATCTGAATACACAGGCTGAGCCATGACTTCGGTATAACCAAGCCAGGAAACCCCTCTGTTTTCCTGTAGGGAAACAGGATTCATGAAGTCTGAGTGCTGATTCCTTAGCAGAATTTCCTCTAACATATATTTTTCTCTTATGTACCCTTTCAGCACTGCCGAGATGTGGAGCACCCAGTGCCCTGGCAGTCACAGCCAGGCTCCCTCCACAGTGGAAGCAGAGCAAAGTTTTGTGCCCACTTTAATTTCTGCCTGAGATAAAGCTGTTCTCATTACCTAATTAAATATTTGACACTTGCAGTTGTTGGAATCTTGTCAGGATGAAGAGTGGGTACTGTATCAGGTGCTAAAGTGTCCAGGTTCCAGTGGAATTGAGATGTGAATAGATACAGTAGTAAAAGCTTATTGTGACTCAAAACTGAGGCAGAAGCAGTAGTTGCCAGGGGAAAATGAAAAAACCCTACAGGTCAAAGCATCAGCTAAGGAAGCTACAGACCCTCAAGGAGCAGGAACAAAGTATAATTTGCTTACAGTAAGTGAAGGAAGTGAACATTGCCAGGTTTATGGCAGAAGGGCTGGATTTCCATGGGCTGGATTTGAGTAAATTTTGGTAATTTAAACCATAATACTTAAATTTTTCCCATCTTTGGACTCAAAGCTCATGTCCTCTTGCTTTCTAGATTTTACCTTTTGGTGGGAGCCAGATGCTGCTTTGTCTAACGTAGTCTTTTCTTTCTTCTCCACTTCTCTTCTTCCTTCTAACCCTAATGCCCTGCTATCAGGCTCTTGTCAGATTGTTCTTCAGTCTGGTGAAATTTAACTGTTTTGAATGCAAATATCTTCTACAGAAGGACTCACAAACGTGCCCTTTGCATCATGAAGAGTCCATTTACTTGTCAGGCAAAATCCTAGCAAAGGGAAGTGAGTGATCAGCTATGGCCTGCCCATAGTGACAGGTTTAAAGACAGATTTTTAATTTTAATAGACTGCAGAACTAGGTGATCTCATAAGGTACCTGGACAGCAACTCACAATGGGAAACCCAAGGGTATATGTGACAGCTTCAATTTGTTCTGCTCCTGGGCCCTGTGAAATACAAGGGAAACATTTATGCTTATTTCAGCTTTGAAGGGCTTTTTGCTTATGCTTTTACTTGCAATTTAAGGTTGGGGGAGGAAGAATTTCTTTTTACCTGTGTGTTTTAGTAGCCCAAAGGTATGCCCTTACCTTAAATTCCCAAATTTTGCAGATCATATCTTCTAAGAAGGATCCACTTCACCTGGAAGGTGCAGAAGGTCTTTAGAGCCTTGTCAAGCAAGCCTCACGCTGCTGAGTACAATTTTGTTTGCTTTTGAGTCCAGGCCAGTGGCATGAAGAAATTGTGTCAGCCTTGCTGTGTTTAAACTATATATTGCTAGTGACCTGCAGCTTTGACCTAGTATTCCGTTTCCCTGTTTCCCATGCATTTACTGTAATTATTTGATTTAAAAATATATATATCATATGTCTACTACTTAGCCCTTTGGGAACTGATGTAGGAGGGATCAGCAGGAACTGCTGTTCTTCAGTAGCCTCTATACAATCCTCCAGCTTCAGTTGTTTTCTTAAAACTTTTTCCTCTGATGTGTTGTCATCCTTTCAGCCCTGGTGATTTTAGGGAACAATTATTTACTAAGGTGCATTTCCATGAAGTAGGAAGCAAAATGAGCTGAAAATTGGAAATGATTAGGGTTGCCAGGTGCAGACTTTTAGTTCTTTCTCCTTCTTTAGCAAAGAAAGCATTTCCCAAAGCTCGATTAAATCTCTTAAATCACAGTTTAGCCCAGCATAAGAAAAATAAGCTCAAACACCAGATCTGAACTAAGTGACTAAGCCATGTCCCGTTGTGTTGGAATTGAATTGGTTATAGCACACAATAATCTACTTTATTGTCATCCTGGCCTTAACTGTAGCATAAGATGATTACATTGAATGTGTATAATAATAAGGCTTACACTTTGTATATAGTGCTTTAAATATTTTGGCAGACCATAGAAAGAACCTTTACGTGCAAGGCTTGATTAATCCTTTTCCTCTGTGTATAGAACAAGTAGCTGCCAGAGCTCAAGGGTAAAACCTATTAATAATGTCTCTGGCAGTCCCCGCCCTCCTTCACAGTGTATTCTCTTCTGTTCACACCAAACTCCAGGCTTATTATCATTTTGGTCTCTCTCTTTTGCTTTCCCAGTTTTTACATAGCAATCAGGGTATTCTAGCAGAATAGTATCTAGTATAAAAGTGTCTAGTATAAAATATTTGCATGAACTGTTTTTCCAGTGACAGGGAAAGAGAAAAGGGGCCGCAGTGTTGTGGGCAGCCTGGCCCCTGTGTTATTTCCTATGGCTGTTCACACTCAGTATGGTAGAGAAGACCCCCAGAACCAAGTTTAGGGAAGTGCTTTCACCAGCAGCTGTGTCTGGTGTGCTCCCAGGGGGATGCACGTGCATCCAGTGACGTGGCCACGCACCCCCCAGGGAGCACTCCTCGGACTTGGGGTGGGTGAGGAGGTACTGTTTTTCTCCTTTTCATATGGGGAAGCTGAAGCAGGATGAAAAAAACCCATTTTTTATAGGTTCATGTGATGAGGTGACTGCACAGCCATTGGCACCCTTGCTCTTCAGCATCAAAGTCAAAAGAGATGTTAACATTAAAACACTGCGTTGTTGCCAAGAAAATGACTCTTTCTACAGAGAGGTCACACTGGCTTCTTGTAAACCATTACTGACCTTGAGCAGATACTAATCCTGAGTTCTGACTGCTAACCTATACTCTTTATACTAGAGAAAATGATTTAATCTTTGGCTTTCAATGAAAGTTAGTTCCTTTACCAAAAAGTTTTCAGCATGTTTTTGTCAGAAGTAGGTTCAGAGTTTGTATTATAGTCTCATGGGTATATTAATAACATAATACAACAAAGAAAAATGACATGTGGTGAAGGTTTTAAGTGAAAAATATTTATTATTCAGAAGGCTTTCAAGCAACTTAGGTCACTAGATCAATAAAACATTTTCGTTTGGAAAGTATTTCCCATTCCTGGTGCAGTGTCTCTTTAGCCGCAGCAGCTGTGAGGATGGATGGTGGGTAGTTGTTACTAGAACTGCAGTGGCCTGTCCTCCCTTGCCAGATCCTCAAGGGACCGAGGTATATCTTCCCCTCCTGTCTTTTTAAATAAGGTTGTTACAAAACTGGAGGAAGGGGAGCAGTGAGGGGGTGCCCCTGAGCAGGGAAACTGAGGTCTTGGTCATCCAGGGCTCATGGCACGTGTTGAGAGACACCTCACACTAGCCTATGCCGTCTTGAACTCTTGGGGTCCCATTGCTGAGGTGTTCCTCGGCCAGAAATGAAGCAGTTCCACCCAAGAAGCAGCATCCCCTGATTCCCCTGTGCCCACCCTCCTGCGCAGCGGCGGCCGAGGGGCGCGGGCAGCTGGGCTGCGCGGGGGGGCTCGGCCGGCGCCGCCACCGCGGCTCTGCAGCCCAGAGGTGGCAGCATTTCACCGGTGGGCAAAGGAGCCCCGCCGTACAGTGGGGACATTCATTTGGCTAAGTGCTTTGGACTCTTTTTGGCCAAAAGAACTGTATAAAAAAAAAAAAAAGGTCATAAGGTGTCTGGGATTTTTGAAGAGCCAATGTAACACTGGTCTTTTATTATTAGTGAGTTTACAGCCAAGAGCTGTCCCGTAAATGAGCAATACGATTTAGGGATTATTTTTTTTTCCTTTAAAAGCAGGAATGCTTGAGACATTAAAGGTGGTCTGGCAGAGCTGTGAGACTTCTCTTCGTGTTGATCTGTACACTGGCTTTGTATCAACACGAGAGCAGCACGTTCTTGCAGACAGGCAGGGGTCAGCACCGTGTTTGAACTGGACCGCACGGTGCTTCATGCAAGAGCACTGTTCGTGGTGTGGGGGATAGGAAGAATGTGATAGAGGGTTTGGCTATATAGACTATGTGAGCTACATGCCATTAGTTAGAAAAGATGCAAGTGTGGAATGTGTAGTTTGCACTTAGCATGCTGGTTTTTATTTACTTTGGAAGGATGGGGAGGAAGATGAACTAATACCCCATCAGCCCATGGTGCATGTAATTCAGGTATCAGTTTAGGAGCCAGGTTAATAGCAGGTATGATTAGATTTTTATTGTGTCATTGCTTGGATTAGTGTTAAAGTACGGACAGCCTCAGGTCCTTGAGCTTATTTAAAGACCTTCATATTTTCAGTCAACAGCTGTATGAAGTTAAAGGGAAAGAGGCCATGGGATTTCTCTTTCTCAGCTAGTTTATTTGTGAGGTGGTGAGGTTAATGTGGCAATATCCCATGCTTAGTAGAGAGGCTTTTTGGCTTTAAGCATTGTGTGTGCTCCCTTCAGATTTATGTTTTTGACCCCAGCCTGGCATTATCACACTGTCAGTGGGAGTATGGAGCTGGTTGGAACCTCCAGCTCTTGGTGGTAATCTCTCTTAATTAGTTTACAGTTGAAACAATTGTCCGACTTCTTGCTTTTAAACAAGGGAAGTTTGCTCTATCAGTGGTTGATTTCCCTGAGGGAGGAAATCCTGAGGGGGGTTATCAGGGAAAGAAAAGCCCCGGGCTCCACTTTCAAAGCAATGCCATGTATGAAGCATGCATCAATCCTGTTAGTACTGCTTATTATTTCACAATGGCGTGTCAGGAATTAACAGGCACAGACCTTTCTAAGGACTCTTGCAGACCTTTATGCACTCTCATCCTGAGTCAGGATTTTGTGGAATTATGTGCTAATAAAAGCTAATTTTACACATTAAATTGCATTCTTTGAAATTGCTCTTTTAATTGCTGATCTTTCCCTGACTTCTCCACAGATCTCTCCTAGCCTTCTCATGTCGACTTTCTGCCAGGGAGCCCTCCATGCCTCATCATTAGGACTGAAATCTGCTGTCAGTTAACACACAGCTTATAACTGGGAGCAACCCCGTCCCTTGCATGGGAGCACACACAGTAATAGACACTAAAGTGGCAGCACCAAAGGGAGTTTTACCGTGTATTTTAATGACTTGTGCTTGATTACATTTGCTAGATTGAACTGAAGTTCATTTAGTAATTGGTATGATTCTTACAGAGTACACATTTGATATTCCTCCCTCATTAAAGAGCTCTAACAATGGCTGTTGCAACTTTCATCTCAAGGGTGACCCTCTCAGATACATATCCAGTCTTTTTCTTTTGATAAACCACCCAACCCGGCATTCATTAACACTTAACCATCTGCAGCCAGCCCCTCCTAGTACCTTCTCCCTTGCTTTGATGATATAATTAAAAGCCTTCTGTATTATCTCCCTCAGAGCAATAAGTCTAGGTGCGTCAGCTCCTGCATTGTTTGTTTTTCGATTCTCTCTGTATCAGCTATTCCTTGCGAAGGGCTCATTTTTCATATGTTGTAAAGATTAGCTGATGGAGTGGGAGATCAGAGGCATGAGACGGGAGTGTGGCTCTTGATATTAGTAACCAGATGCTCATTTGAAATGGTGATGGGGTTTGCTGTTATCTGTTAGATTATTTGGCTCCTTTGCGTTTACCTGAAGATAAACTGGTATAAGCAGTAGTCAATGAAAATTAGCATCATCTTTAGTGGCTTGTTATGATAGAATGCTCTTATCAGTCTGGTTTAGTGTGGCTATTCTCTCCTTGAGTCTGGTTTACAGAAATCACAGCTTTGTTTATGCATGTGCCCAAACTTGCCTGTTTGACCTTTGAAGCTGTGATTATAATATTAATCTATGGGACTATTCTGTTGCAAATCACTTAGATGGTCTGTATTTCAGAGGATTTCATTGTGGGACTTCCCTCTTGTCCAGCATGATGTTCCATTATTGTTAGTATATTCTACATTGAAAGCTAACTCAGACTGATGTCTCAGTACATCTTGTTGTCTGGCTGCTTTTTGTGGAGGGTTTTTTGTGTGTGATGGAGGAGTTGAGACAGCACTTTGCTACTATTTGTCCACTTGCACTGATTTTGTAGAACTTTATAGCAAAGTTGCTTAGCTACAGGAAAACTTGGTACAATGTTTGCATGCAGATACAAACTTCAGCCCACAAATCCTCAGTGTCCTGTGGTGTGGCTAAATAGCATTATTCCAGTTTGCAGGTGGGGAGACTGCATGTGTCAGAGCCACACAGACACTGGCAACAGAACCGGCATTTACTGGGGAATTGCTGTTTTGCACCCTTGCTTGATGCCTAGCCCCTGCAGCCTTCCCCTGCCTGGTGTTTAAGAGGACTGTATGAAAGATCTTGAATAGGAAGAGAAAAAACTGACATTCTGTCACTAAAGAAATTTGTCATCTTCAAGTTAAGAATTGGAATCTTTTTCCTCCCATTTTTGCCTCTCCTTCCCATGTTGCATCCATTTCTATATTTTTACATATTTATTGTCTTGTTCCATTGATTTTTTAATTTTCCCAGTAAACTATTATATTCATTACATAAATACAAAGGAACCATTCTCAGAGAAGATAGGAAATTTCTCCTTCATACATACACAAAATGTGGAAACCATTCTCAGAATACAGAGCAGGAGGGAATCTGCTGACGTCCAACTGCAAGATCTCATTAAAATTAGTGGATTCCCTATCCTCTTTGTATAAAGAGCGTTGCTATTTGGGCTGCCTTCCACAACATCTGGGCCACTGATAACATCAGTACTGGAGCATTGCTAGGTGAGCTCATGTTTTGTTAATGAAGTAATCTACTGAAAGTGCATATATCATTTTCTAGTAGCACATACTTCACTGCAAAGTGTTGTACTGCTATTATAGGAGCTTTCCTTTGCAAATGAGACTTAAAGAATTTTGTTACAGTCAAAAATATGTGTAACTTGAATGGCATGCTTGAGAAATGCCACATAAGTCATGAAATGTTAAGACTTAAATACTTTGGTAGTTCAAGGCATTAATTGAGAAATGCACTGAAAAATGGCTTACTAGAACACCTGATGTTCTTGGTAGCTTTGGTGTTACTAACTATTAGGTGTGATACTATTTATATATATATGCATGCCCAATTTGTGAGTGATCCTTTGATCCTTCTGCTGAGCTAACTACATAATAAAAGTGATCATGATCACATCATCTGACTTGAGCATGTTCTGGAATAAGCAAACCAAGCTGGATGGAGTACACTGATAAAATACGTTCATTCAAACTTAATTGTGAAATCCAGACATCAAAGGAAGAAAAATCAAAACAGAGACAATTTCAGGTGTGGATTGAAATTTCTCTCCTCAATAGCCTCTGACTGTGAATGCAGTTATGGATGTCTCGAACAGCTCAGCATAGGCCCTGACTGTTGTTGTGTTTTGTCTTTTTTAATCTGGAGACTAAATATTCTTGTGGCTTTTCTGTTCTGAGAACTAGTGGCAAGTGTTCAAACAACCAGAATGCTCTCAAATGAGGCCACAGATTTGTGGAAGGGAAAGTAATATTGGCCTAAAATATCTAGCTGGTTTGAGACAGGTTCCAAAAAGGGTTTCCATTATCTGAGAATAGAGAAAACATAAAGAGAAGCAATAGAAGCAGTCAATGAGTCTTTATGATTTAAACTTTGTTCTTAACATTTTGAAGCTACTGGAGATTGCTGAGGTTCTGAAATACTAACCTGCCACTGCTCTGAAAGCAAAGACTTCCCTGTTTGCCGTTGTTTGGCTTATGATCAGTGGGAGTTTTACTGATCTTTCCCACCTTACTGGGCTGGATAGCCAAATGCTTTGTAATTGAGCTGTGGCAATCACTTGTAATGTGTAGTGTAGGAAAGGTGAGCAGACCCCATCTCCTTCCCCTCTTCCCCTCCAGGAAGGGTTGGAGAAAATACAGTAGTGTTGTTGTGTTTGCTAGCAGAACATGCCCAGCCTTGCATATATATTAAGGCAGGCACTTAGCCAGAAGCTTTGAATTATTGTACCCTGACATTACCCACTGTAACTTTTAGCACTCTGGGCCCATTACTTTGGCTTCCTGCCCAGTAATGTGCAATTTCCACTTACATGAGAAGATGTAGCAGGAGTAATGACTCCTTGGAGGAGGTGTTTTCTTTTGCAGCAGATCAGCCCAGGGCCAGCAGGTGTAAGTTTATAGACACAGCCCAATAATGGCAGCCTGAGCTCTTCTCTTCTGGCAATCCAACAGTAGATGGAGAGGAGCAGACCTTTGCACACTTGTCACTATCTCCTGACCTCATTGCAAAGTCAAGTTCTTGTAAACAGCCATGCAAAAGCTCCATGATTTCCCTTTTTTATTCTTTTCCAGGCACCCCAGAATGCACATCAGAACAGGGCTGATGGATGCCCATCTTTACTGTCTGAAGAAATATGTGGTAGACTTCCTGGTAGAAAACAGGTAAGAAACCAAGCAACACACGAGATAGTAGCAGGTGTTTGCATTGACATATGGTTTACACCAGAGCTTTTAAAGGAAGGTTTTTTTTTTTCATTAAATTAGCTAGCATAAAATAGAAATATGAAAGAAACCAGTTTTGAATATACTTTAACTTTACTAAAAGGAATGCCAAGCATTATGTCTGAGTTTCTTATTCTGACCTTTTTGAAAAAACAAAACAAACCAAACCAGCATAAGTGAACAGTAGCATTTTTGTCTCTTTTATGCATCCCTTCTTTTTCTAATGTATCTGTTCTTTTTGGCTGCTCATTTTGCCAGGGCTTCCCCATTGTTAGGCTTGTGAATACATTTCTGACCTTTGATTTCCCCCCCCACAGTCTGTTTTGGTCTTTGCAATCACCTTCTCTCTGCCCCTTCACATCCACCACCACTGCAGGTGGGCTATCTCTGTAGCATCCTATGTTTTTAGCTTGTGATATTCCTCTGTCAAAACCCTGAGACCACCCACTGAGAGTAAGAAAAACATCCATTTATGGAAGTGGAGAAGGATCTTAGCTATAATATTTCATGAAACAGATAAAAAAACCCCCTGTTTGTCTTTTAAAAACAAACAAATGAACACTCCCCCTCACAGTAAGTTGTTCAGTTTTGGAATGGTGTCCAGTTCCTAGACTTTTTATAGCCCTCTCATGCCCATTACATATACTGAATGCTCACTGAGTTCTCAAGAGTTTTTCTCCCCTTTTAAGTCAGATAAAAGATACAGGGGCTAAGTGTTGTGTTCATAGTACATTTTCTTAGCAGATAAACTGACATGTGGAAAAACATTGAGGGTGGGAGATTTATGTTAGTCTTGACCATATACAAATCTAGTGATACAGCTGGATACATGCTTGAAGGAGCTCTTCCAGAATAAGGGTCTGTGAGTGAGTTAAAATTAAGTGGAAAATCTGTGTTAACCCCCAGGGCAGTTTCTTACCATGCATAAGAATAAGGCTTATCCAATACTTTGACTGGTACATGGGGGCATTGTGCAAGTTATTTTAGTTCCCACTTGTGTACAGAAATATGTGTGAAAGGTGAGAAAGCTTCAGGAGCAGCAGATGCTTTAAATCTGGAATAAACCATTTATTCAGTGTATTTTAGAAAGTTGTTGAGGGTTTGGAGTTGTTGTGCTTCCTGTGATAGCATGAAGCAGTGTTTACACCTTTCTTTTGTCATAATACAGCATGCAGGACTCATTTCTTGAAATCCTAGCACCTAGTTTTGCTGGGATTAGACATTTCTGGAATATTAGACATTTCACACATCAAGTTATTTTTCCCTGGTATTTCATTTGGTTTTGAATTTAGATCTGTGGGACAAGGATGGTCATTGTCAGATATGTCACTCAGAGAGGCTTGAGTGTAAATAGCGGTTACTTCAGATTTCAAGGCTTTATGCTATTTCAGTGGAAACTGGTGAGATCTTTGACTTTGTCAATCAGGATTTTACCTTGTATTAACCAAAGCCAGTAGAGTGAAATTCTGCTCTGAACTCTTCTAGTTGCCCCCAGATGCCCACAGAATAAGTCTACTGACTTTTTGCGAGTATGACTGACTGGGATTTTTTTGTTGTTTTCTATGGAGAGGTCATTGTCTTCACTATTTTTTGAAGCTGTGCTGCTTTTCTGTCCATGACAAATAGATCATTACAGCAGCTGGGCAGCATTTCTTAAGACCTGATAGCAACATTTCTTAAGACCTGATAGCAACACCTGGCTTACTAATGGTAGGTAACTGCTTCTTTCTCTTTATTACACAAATGCTGCTTATTCAGTCAATTGAGAGAGTCAATTGCAAGTAATGTGCTTAACTGGCAAATCTGGGGAATGGGACTTTTGCCATGAGGAATAACTTCAGCTTTCAGACTTCTGGCACTCGCGGGCATTTGAAGCTTGTTTTTCTTCTCTGAGGAAGGGGAGGACAGTGCATACCCAAAGATCTTTCCATGTTTGGCAGCAATATGCCAAGACTTTTCAAAGATTCTGAGGATTTTTTTTTTTGCCTCAAAAATACCAACATCTACATAATTGTTTGGGTTTAAGGATTCTTTTTAATACTTTGGTTTTTAATCTAGAGAGAACCTACAGTAAGATTTTTGCCTCTCTGCAATTCCGCACCAGGACTGGAGAAGCTCAGATGCCTTGTTTAAGTTGTGCGTGTTTAAAACTAACAGCAGGGACTGAAGTGAACAGTGAAGCTCTTGTACGGTGCCAGGAAGTACTGACACAGTGTACTTCCTCAATATTACAATATTTACATTGTGTTAATATTTTAACAGCGGGGTTTGATGGCAGGCAGAACACCTTTTTTCATTGTTTGTAGCTCAGTGAAGCATTTACGTTTTTTCAAATGTTTTTTTGACATACAAAAGTTGAAAAGATGTTGCCCAGCAGTAAAAAAATTCAGATACTACAAACAGCTTTTGTAGAGGAAAATTATGATTACTTCCAGGTTGAAGCATTCATTACTTGAGAACTAATATGGTTATCTGTATGGGATGTGTTTCGTCTTCAGTAAGTCCCAGCTTAGCTGCAAAGATGTGGCAAGAACAAACTCTGCCTGGGTGAATCTAGTTTGGTTATAGCTGGACCTCTAAGGGTAAATGGTATTCAGATTAATATATGTGTTGTAGGTAAAGTACAAAGTCACAAGCAACCAATATGAAAACAGGGAAAAGAGAATATGAAATGACTAAACCTTGGTTCTGTCTAAATATATAAATCTTGCTTTAGGATTTGGAATAACTTTGTTGTGTGGCAGCTTTGGAAAAAGGCTGAATATTCAGCTCCAAGATGAAGTCATGATACCAAGGTTTTTTTCATCAGCTTTATCACTGTCTTGCTTTGTGGTACTAGACACATCCCTTGATTTTTCTATGCACTTGTTTCCTTTTCTGGGTGGGATTGTTTGGAAAATAATCAGTATTCGTTTGGCAGCAGTAATATTCTATGATGAGGGATGTTAGGAGAGGTCAAAATACTGTTTGGTAGCCTGTAACTCAGTTTGTAGTCCTTTAATACATTTTTACAAACTATTTTAAAAGGCCTGAATTTATGATTATCCTGCCTAAAGTTTTATTGCACTATAGCAAATCAAATTCTTGAGTTTTAAAAGGCAGAACTTGCTAGTGCCTTTGAATATAAGTCTGAGGAAATATTCTGTTTATTAGAACCCACTCAAATATGTATGTCCAGACAAAAATAAAATATACCATGCCCCTAATGTAATTTAAACCTGGGGAATTTATTTTTCAGGAATGAAACTGCTTTTTCTTTCCTCTCCTAGGAGGAAAAAATGCATTTTGGCAGTTAAATCTCCATCTATCATTCATCCACTAGTTCAGCACTGGATCCTAGTGAAATCAAGTGTGCAAGGGTCCAACCCTGTCCAAATCTACCAAACTCAAACTTGTGGTTCCATGCTGGCTTGGGCAACAGCTGAAGAAATTCTTGTCTGTAACAGTTTGTTTCCTACAGCTGGAATCTGCTCCTTCTCTTCTTTCCACACTTCTGCTTCACCAGGGTAGGTTGATTAAAAAGTGCTCTTTAATCAGGTGCAGTGCAGTGGCAGCCTGTGCACAGGGGTGCCAGTACGAGATTGGGAGCTCTGCCCTCAGATGAATGTCTCCATCCCTGCATCTGCAGTGGATTCCCAACACTGGTGACTTCTGGGTCTGTCCACATGAGATTCACAAGAGGTCACAGACCATACCCTGCTACCAACTGGATTTATCCTGTCTGAACAGAAACTTTGACTTCAATGTAAAGCAGCTTTTGTTTGGGTTGAATTTTCTGCTGCTGGTACCTGACCCTGGGATTTATTTCAGCAGAGGCCTTTGATTCTTCACCAGGTTCCTTTCTTCATCAGTGAAGTCAGAGTTTCTGAGGTTGGTCTTGGTAGAGAGTGTGGAGTTGTATCACACCTCTGCACGGGAGGGAAGTCAGTTAAAAATATGAGCTCCTTGTGTTTAGGTGAGAGCTTTCCTTTCCTCAGCATTTCCTCTTTCAGAGCAAAGCCAGGCCGGAGATCTCATAGGTGCCGCGCTTTGTGGCGTGGGAAGACAGGCAGGCACAGGCCATGCGTGCTTCTGGAGCTGCTCTGCCAGCACAGGGCAGGGATAGTTAAAGGTGAACACCTGCACCACATGATGAACTGCACAATATTGCTTTTCTTAAAGTGATCGTTCCACGAGCCGAGCCAGCAGCGAGACAGAAGCAGAGGCTGTAGCTGGCTGGGGGCACGGCTCCACCCCACAGCTGGCGGGCCTCACACCCCTGGGGCCCTGGGGTGGCAGCCAGCACAGTAGCCAGTCCCTTTTTTGGCACTCTCCTGAGTGCTAGGTTGGAATCCTGCCTCGCTGCTGCATTCAGAGCAGATGGAAGAAGAGAGTCCTTATTCCCTTTCCCCCGTGAACTTCATGTGTAGCAGAGGGCAGGATGTGGGCCTGTGCCATGTGAGCCCCGCGTGTTGCACAGACTTGTGCTGGTATTTCTTTGCTGTGTGCTGACAGTTGGCTTGCTAACAATCCCAGCAAAGCTGCTACCAGGAGAAATGTGATCAAAGGGAAATTGCATGGTAGCTTGTGTTCTGTTTTTCCTGAAAATTTCTCAGGCTTTGGCCTGGTGAAGTAAGATACCTAATTTAGGGGAAAGCAGAGGGGAGATAGATATAGAGCAACCCCTTTCCTTGTAAAGTTCTAACATGGAAATTTCAAACTTGCTTTGGAAATTTAAGTCTTGAAGACATGTCTCTGTATATATCCTGTGAATATACATAAGAACACACGTAATATGCATTTATAATATATGTATGCATGAATGGCATTGTGCTCAAAGTCAGTTGTGCAGGTACAGATGACAACATTTGTTATATTTGTAAGACTTTTACCATGCTGACAGCTGAAACCTGTAGGCTTTTTTCACTGCTGTTTTCACCTCTCATTGAGGTAGACCAGAAAGTCCAAAGCCAGATCAAGGCTGCCTAGAGCAAAGCAGTATGTGGTGCTAATCAATAAGGTGCCCAAAATAATTTTTCTTAAATTTCATCAGTGCAGAGCTTCTCAGGAATATACTAATCAAACCTTAGTTACAGGTTGTGCATATAGAAAGCCACATTTAAAAATATTAACTTTGTAAATTGGAGCACTTGCCAGTTAATAAGTGCTGCAGCTGAGGCTCCCTGTGCAACTTTTTGCTTTTGTATTTCCCACATATTATGGTACAGCCCCAGTTACATAACTTTGTACCTTGTTTGGGGTTTTTTTTCCCCTCTGTGACCATTGCTTCATTTATTGCCTGAGATGTTTACTGAAGGAGATACTGTTTAGTGTTGTACATAACTTTTGTAGTTCAGGTGAAGGCCACTAGCCTTATTCCCTGTTTAAACCCTATTCTGAAGATATGTTAAGTACTTTCCTTTTGGAAAGGTAAAGGTAAATACGTTCCTCTTGGTGCTCATCGCTTAGACTGTAATGCCCATTAGCTATCTTTGCAGCACCTCTATTAGTGAAGCAGTGGTTTTCCGCCTTTTGAAAGTGAGAAACCAGGGTACACAAGAGCTGAGATGTGAAGCATCTTTGTCTTAAGTATGCCATTTTTCAATTCTTAACGTTATACAGGGAGCTCATAATGTTGAAAAAATCTTTTCCATTGATGATAGCTGTTGCAGGGTGATAATCAATGACAACCTGCAGAAATTAGATCTATGTTCTGCATTCAGCAGCATTGATAAAATTCTTTGACAGAAGGAAATTACAAAAAAAAATATTAAGAACCAGTTCTTCAGGCATCATTCATTTGCCTTACATATTAGCAGTTCTTTTCTCCTCTTGCAGCCCTCTCCTTTTTACATTTAACACACATGTTCTAACAAATGAAGCAGTCATTCTTCTGCCTCATTACACAATGGTGATTCATCCCCAGGGCATAGTCCATCTTTGCATTGGGTGAAGAAGAGAGTGAGATTGGGGAGAGAGGAAAAATAGGTGTGTTCTTAACGGTTGTATCAAGATGTGATCACACAAGGTCTTAATTGAGATATAAGCAATATGCTTATAGGTTTTTTTCATTTGAGTGCCCAGATTGTTACTGTGACATTTTTTAAGTGTGTATATATATTTATGTATGTGACACTTTTGGAATTAATCAGTGAGTCTACTGTGACTCTTGCTAATGGAGTAGCTGTTATCAGCATAGATTTATCACCTTTCAGGTCAGCCACCAGAAGGAGATGGGATGCTCTAAACTTCAAAGAATATCCTTCTCAGCATTTATAACCTTGGCCTGGAGCATACTCTATTTCTCTGTGGAGCAGTGCATGAGCACTTGAATTACCTTGCAGAAAAGAGAGAATGGAGCATGCCCAAGGTAGAAGGACTTCTACCTTTTAGAAGTAGAAAAACCCAAACCAAACAGGTCTCTTCCAAGCATGTGCAAACAGTGTGTTTTCAGACTTAGCCTGGTGTAGTATGGGCACTTTTCCTGTTTACAAATGTAATGCCCAGATGAAAAGACAACCCTCTGCTGTGCCAAATTCCAAGCATGGAAGTGCAGGAGCATTTCAACAGAGCAGATGAAATATTTTTAACATGGTCAAAACAAAGGGGTTTTTCCATAATTTTGTTCTTGGAAATAGCTGAGACATTTTTGATGACGCTATCCAAAAAATAATCAGCTTGAGGGAAACACCTGGCATGGGTAATTTCAGCCAAGGCAGTTATGATTTGGCAAAGTTTGCAAACAGATGAAGACAGAAACTTACAAAAGGAAATTCTGGGCAATTTTTCTTTAGGCACCCTAGTTAACACCACCTCTGAATGTTGGTCATCTCAGATTTGGTGGAGGCAGATGCCGCTGTGTGTTTGTTCAGATGCTCTGGGTTCTCTGTTCTCCACCAGAGTGTCACATGCACTTTCTGACATAAGATCTTCAGACTTTATTTCAAAAGACTGTGTAGGCATATGTAAAACAAAATTGACAACACCCATATTCCTCTTATATATTAGGACATTTCACATACTTTTATGGTGTCCTCCTCCCTTTTTTCCCCACCTCTCTTCCTCCTGAAAGCCAGGTAAAATTTTATTGTGTTTAGTAACGTGTTGTGCCAATCACCATTTTGTCCAGAATCTAGTCCTTCTCAAGTTCTGGGTGTAGAAAAAGCCACAGTTTCCCTGGTACAGTCACCTGGGAAGCGGGCAGCTCTGCCTGCAGCCAGAAGGGTTGTGTGTGGTACTGAAAAGGCAAGAATGATAAACAGCAGCACTGTGGTCACTGCAAAAGGTCTGAGTTAGCAATTCACAGTGCCTTATCCTGGGAATGCTGAATGCTAACATCTTGTCTGCCGCCAGGGAAATCCACTTTCCCTGGGGAGCCCTCCTCTCAGGGTGCACCCTGTGAGAGTTGGAGCTGTAGCTAAGAAAACAAATCAGCTTTCTGCAGTTCTTCCAGCGCCAGAGAGCTGCCTGCCAGAATTTGCCAGTAGAGAGACTCTTTTCTGAACTGAGCAAATTTGCAGTTAACTTTATAGCCAAAGTCAGTATGATTTGTTTACAAAGTTAAACACTGGGGTTGGGGTTGGTTGGATTTTTTTTTTTCACTGCTGAAATAAATAAGAGCAAATTCTGTGAGGTCGTAGTGCTCTGCCTTTCCAAGCTGCTTCAGCTGCAATCCCAGAGCACACTTCTCTGCTCAGCTCCCCTCTGCTGTGTCCAGAGAGCCTACGCTGGGCCAGCACCAAGAGGGGAGAGAGAGGAAGGTTTGCTGTCTCAGTGCTGTGCTGGGAGATGTGTGGCCATGAAAAGAGCTGCAGAAGGGCCACCCTTCTCCCCCTTGATAAAGGGCAGGGCAGTGTGAGATCTTTGGAAACTGGAGGTGTGAGTGACTGGCTCTGGAGCTCCTGCTTGGATGGCTGTGTGCTATGCTGTACACAAAGGCCCCTGCAGGTTTATATTAAGGTGCTGCCCAGACTAAACCAGTGCATTTTTTCTTTTTCCCCTCTAAATGCCTTTTTATCATTCAGGCTGTCACCTGTGTTTCCTGGCAAGGGCTGCTGGCTGGGGGAGGTCTGGCAGAGCTGAACACCCAGCTTTGGTGGTCTTTGTGTGGCTGCCTGAAAGATGGCTTAAAACAGAACCTGCTCTGTGAATACCTGCAAGTTAACATGTGTCAGCCGTGTGGCTGGAAGGTTTCTCCTTTGCTGTAAAGAGAGATTTTATAATGAATACTTTCCTTGTGATTAAAACGGATAAATAAACAAATAGCTCCTGCAGGAAGTATACTGTGTGAAGACAGGGCAAATAGATTGTAGCTTTCCAAACAAGGAAGAGAAAAAGGAGGAAAAAAAACCCCATAATCAACCCAACCCAAGCTCCTCCTTAGTGCATTTAATCTATTGCAATGTGAAATGGCAATTCATCTTTCCCATTTCCTTTCCTTGTCAAACATATCCAGCTGTTGGAGCTTTCCCTGCTCCCTACTAAAAATGCCAGGATTTAAAATTTGTTGATGTTCTCGTCCTCCAGGGTATCATTACTGTTGTCATCTTTCCATGGTACCAATCAAGCTTACTCCTGAAACCTCAAGGGGAAAAGCCCTAATGATCCAAACTAGATTAAAACACTTTATGATTTTCAGCAAATGCCTTCTCTATGAAATACAATTCCTTTTCCTGTTGGCAGACTATCGGAGTAGACATATCCTTGGATGTGCTGATTTGGAGCTGATCAATTTCATGAATAACTGCAAACCTTTCTGTGAGGGCATGATACTCTATAGTGGCCACGTGCCTGAGATACCAAAGTGTGCTTGGTCACAGCACAGTGTTCTGTGCATCCAAGCTGCTCTTAATGCAATTTTTTTCTAAAGTAAATGTTAAAATGTGTTAATTTGTTCTCTGTGATTTATAGCATCATATTATGACCCTTTGGATTCTGTAAAAAAAGTGAATTTAGGGAGGGCATGAAAAACGTCATTCAGTTATAGAATCATAGAAATATTTAGATTGGGGAGGGATGTTTAGCAGAATCCAGTCCAACCTCCTGCTCAAGTAAATCTAACTTTTGTGTTGCTCAGGGGTTTTTTTGCACTTGAGTTTTGAAAATATCTAAGGATGGAAACTGGGCCTTGTCCCAGGACTGTACCACTCACTGAAAAGTTGTTTCCTTTATGTCCCAGCTGGAATTTCCCTTGTTGCAGCTTGCATCTGCTGCCTCTTGCCCTCTCACTGTGCACCTCTTGGAAAAGTCTGGCTTCTTCTTCTGTATCACTTCACTTGTGGTAGTGGAAAACTGTAATCAGATTCCCCCGCAGCCTTCACTTCTCGACGCTGAACAAACTCAGCTCCCCCAGCTTCTCCTCCAGTGTCTTGTGCTCTTGGCCCTCTTGGTGGCCTCAGCTGGGCTTGCTCTGATCTGATAATAAACATTAAAAATTGTTAACTATTTTTTTCCACTGTTTGATGCAGTTTCTGTTTCCTTGAGTAACCTTCAGTCAAGCTGACTTTTGTCTTCACACGAGATGTGAATTTTGAGCCAATAAGAAATTTGTTTACTCATCTTTGTGTGGTTTTTTCCCCTTTTATTTTTTTTCTTAAATCATTGCCACTTGGACAGTATTACCCTAAGCATTCTTTTATCCATGCAGTACACTAGCTGTACCCAGCACTACTTACATGCAAGGTAATACTTTGGGTAAAGTTATTATCTTGCCTTGCTGGACATCTCCCTGTGAGGATACAATCCTTATACTGTGATATCATATATATTTCTCTTGCAGTGGAAAACAGAATTCCCTTGTAGTCTCCATTCAGATGATCTGAATGTACAATTATCAAGACAGTATTTTCCTTTCTACTCTGTTCTACTGTTTTGCTTCTAAATCTCTCTTCTTCTATAACACCTCAGTCACTGACAGATCCTTCTGAAATGCTGAATCCCCTTTTACTGACAGGTTGAATTTTGGGTAAAGAGAGAAAACGTTTATTGTTTTCCTAATATTTCACTTTTTCTTATAGTTTTTGTAGTCTAGGTGTTAGTTCAGTGTTAAAATTTCATTGTTCCTTAGCCAGGCAAATGAAACGTGAACAATATTAAATATGTCTGTAACACTGTTGTTGACTTTATTATTGCATTGAGTTATTGTGGTGGGAGACTTTTAACTTCCTGCGTATAGATAGGACAATAAATGCTACCAGTGATGATAGGGCACACATGCACGAATAGAGTAGTTGAGAAGTGTCTTCATTAAATTAGTGAACCATCATTCAGTCAGTAATGGTACTCTGAGTTCCATTTTGAATGGGATAAGGAGTCTAGAGCATGAGGTAAGGGTTGATCTTGGAACAATCTTGAATCTAAAAGAAGCAACTGTGAATTTCTTAAAGTGAAAAAATCTTAAAAGGGAGTATAACATTTTAAATAGTCTGTGAGAAATGCTAAATGCTGCCTAGTTAAGCTACTGGTTTTGAAGAAGTCCAAGAGCTGAATGGAGAGGAGTGATACTTCCCCTAAATCAAAGATGCAGGGATGAACTGTAGCTCACACAGCATTTTACACCAAACTTTTATTGATTAGTACCGCCTGGAAAGAACATTATGAATAAAAGCTGTATCATGAAAAAGAGGAGATGAAATTCATTGACCAAAAAACTTTCAATGTTCTTCAAGAAAGGATAAAGTGAAGACAAAAATAAAAGTTTAGTCTTACCACGGAGATCATATTGCAAACACCATGGTAAAAAGAACAGAAGAGTTGTCCTACGGGGGGGATGGAGCAAGGTTTAGCAATCAGTATAGAGGATAGGAATTAATTAAGGTAGAGTAATTGCTGGGGAGAAGGATGTAGAACTGGTACTTGTGTAGGTGGAAACAGGGTTGAGTTACATACCAGAGCTTCCAGTTTATCTCCCAGACTGCTAAGATAAATTAGTCAAACTGAGGGATAGGTCCATTTAATTGCAGACCACCAAGCATTGTATCTGCATGGAGAAACAGCAAAGTCTTGTGGGAATCTCCAGTGCCTGTAATGCAGTACCAGGGGAGTGGGGTGAAAGAGGTTGCCCATGTGAAGCTACAGTCACGTCTGTATTTTCTGACACTTATATGTTTTATACAGACAAGTAGGAAGTGTTTAAATCTATTTGTCTAAATATACAATTATGCACCTACAGTTGACATAATTCATCAGTGTATGGATACATGTCAGCCTTATCAAATTGATCATATATGTGTGTTTGTTTCGGCACATTGTCAGAATGCCTCTATTTCTTTTTCAGAAAAGGAGCCTCATTTCAAAGGCACTTAGAAAAAAAATGGGTAACTCAGGCACAGATGGCTGCAAAGGCAGAGGTGGGAGAGAAAGGGGAAAGATGAGTTCTGGCAAGGCATCACATTTGTTGCAGGTGCGCTTGTTTTAGAAGAATGGGATGCTGTCTGGGAATGAATGAGATCCATTCCTCAGCAGCGTGTACAACCTGCCAAACACCCTGGGTGGCCTCCGACGGTCTCAGAGACTTTTGGTCAGAGAGAAGTTCTAAAAATGTCTGAACTTGCTGGCATTCCCGAGCGAAAGCTGTGTTAGTTGGGAGCTGTGGGGTGTTCCTGGCTGTTTGGCAAGTGGGCAGAGTTAAGGTTACTTAGATGACCTGAGCTGAGTGTGCACACGCTTTCAAAGGATTTGAGTATGTAATTGAGGAGTTTTAATTTCTGTGGTCAATTTTTCAGAAAGCTGCCTTGTTTCCCAAAGGGCTTTTTGGCAGAAGTGGAAGTTAGATCCCTGTTCCTTTAACTGCATCCAGACTTGGTGGAACTTGAGAACAGCTTTTTATGTGGTTTGCATCCATACCATCCCTTTCATACTTTGATCTGGTTCCTCTCCCTGTTATGGTGCTGTGACTGTCACTTGCGTGTCTTCTGCTTTCTCTCCATCTTTGGGAAGGTGGGGTTTTGGTGGTGATTCTGCACTTTTGGGAAGCCATTCATAAACTTGAGCCTGCAAAGCAAAGCTGTGCAGTTTTACTGGCTTGCTGTGTAATGGCTTTTGAATGAGTCATGCATGTTCTTGTGAGCATTGGGAGTGTGTTGCTGTCAGGCTTGAAGATTTTAGTTAGAAAATAGTATGGAAAGACAAATGAAGCACAAATGCAGTCATGTGGAATTACCTTTTAGTAGAACGTTTCTCAAAGTTTCCTTGTCTTCTGCCTAGGCTTTTAACATCAAAAATAAGAGACACTGACAAATAATTAATTAATATGAAATTGCGTCAGGGTGTGAGAAATATATTAACTCTTTTTCTGGTCCAAATTTTGAGAATAGAACAGGAGAAATAGAACATAGCAAGATATAACAGATGTTTAATGCTGGGATGGGTGCTGCAGGTTATTGAATTAGGCACAATTAATTGCCTGGTAGTTTATTGGCTTGCCTGGTTACTTTGGAGTTTTCCTTTATTATAATTGGTCTTGGGTACACCAAACAAAGGCAAAAGGATTACTGCAAGATGTAAGGGCAGAATTAGCCTTCTGCAGAGATGTGGCGCACCCTAGAAATTTATCACTTGATTTTTTTTCCTTTTGTATGTAGTCCTTCTCTGCTTTCTCCACATTCTTAGCATGTCTCAGAAATTCCAGCATTTTTAGTAATGAGTCAGTGAGAAGGGGAAAAGTCCTGTAATTGCTTTTTCCATTGTGCTTGTTATAACGGCGTTGTGGGAAATGGACCCAAACACTGTCATTTAAGTGGTGTTGAGTCTGAGGCAGGTGGTATTAACTCAGGACTGCATTAACTCTTTTCAAATCTCTTTCCTGTTTCCTTGAAGAAACATGCCTGGTGTATATATGTGGCATGGACTGTTTGCCTGCCTCTTGCATTGACATTTTAATTTGGTCCATGATATAAATATCATTTCCCTAATCCCCCTTGCCCTGACCCTGTTTTGTCTTTTCTTCAAAGTGAGTTGACTTCTTTTTCTTGAAGGAGGGGGGAGGAGATGGGAATGGTGGCTGGCTGGTCTAGTTTGGAGCATTAAATGCTCAGGGAAAAAAATCTCAGAGTAACTGTTGTTTCTTTCTTTGTATTCACATGGAAATTTTTAATCTCCATCAAAGGATCAGGAGAAAATAACGTTGAGATTCAACAAGAGAGCTCCCAGCTTACATGGAATTTTTAAATGTTATTTGGCTTTATCCTTTAAACGATGAGAACCATGAACTATGTACCTACAGGGTTCAGAATTAACTTTTCTCTTTCTTCCAACACACCCTCTTTTTTTTTTTTTTTTCTTCTTCTCTCACTTTTTCTTACATCTTTATTGTTCTGCATAAACATGCAACTCCTTTCTGGCCAAAACTGTAAGTTGCCGTAGGATTTGTTTAGTTGTATTTATGTATACATTTCTAACATTAATTATGAGCCTCAGTCTGAAATACAGCCACACGTTCTTTTGATGTGATCTGAAGAACCTCTGTTGAAGGCCATGGTGCTAAGATCAGAACCCAACCCAGTGTACACTTGCATAGCTGTACAAGAGCTAACAGTTGCCTGTTAAAAAAAAAATAAATTTACAAATAGGTATAAAAGGGCTAATAATCTGCTTGTTTGTAATGGGGAATCACAAACACTATCTGCACCTGTAGATGTAGCTGATTGTACTGACAGTGGTAGCAAGGGAAGCCCCCTGCAACTACCCATGGAGGGTAACAGCAGATTTCATAGGTGGGTGCTGACAGCAACAGTAGATTTCATGCTTCATCACAGATTAATAAAACAGGGAGGATATTAAAATGCTAATACTCATTAATACTATTTTATGGTGTTTAACATTAAACATGGAAAATGAAAATGAATGACAGCCGGTAAATGGAACTGACAGTTGTGTTCAGGGTGTCCGAAGCTGGTGAGATTTAACTGCAGGAAGCAAAAGCTGTGGATGCTCCTATTCCTGCTGTGGATGAAGCCAAACAGCACCTACAGTTACCTAGACTTGTGCAAGGTCACCTAAATTTAGATTCAAATAGACTCTTCTATTATTATTGTAAAATATTTTATGAGATTCTTTTCCTTATCATCGTTGGTCAGAACCATTATTTTCCATGTGCTATGACAGACAGAGTCTCCAGCAATACATATATCTAAGAGCAGAAACCACAGCAATTAAAGCATAATTGTGAAATCCTTTTTTGTCCTTTTTCAAGGGGTCAGTATTAGTTGTTTTCCCCAAAACTCTTCTTGTGTTTCGGTTGGCTACATTGTTCTTCATTTCTTGCTGAAGTTTCAATAAGCTTCATCCCAGAGGCAGTTGCATTTCAGCAACACGTAAAAGTTGGCCCTCTGTGGGCCGTAATGTAAGGTAATATAATATAACGTACATAGATACAAACTTAATTCTGACATGTTGTAGACTGTTTTAAGTTTATTTATGGTTAAAAGTCTCTGTAAACCTCTGCATAGCTGTGTTTAAATATTAAGCTTATTGACCTAGGGTGTTTTCAACTAATGTTCTTTCACAAGTAAAACTTTTTAGTTTAGTATGAACCTTATCTGTGCCTTTACCGAGATGCAAAAATCCCAGAAACATTGGGAATACACAGAGAGCAGAGGGACCAGGGATGAAGGGTTTCTAAAGAATGTCTTGCTAATATTAAAAGTACTTGGTAAAATAACAGTTGTCTGACCAAGTAGCCATTTTTGCACCTTAATATTTTAGGTTTTAAGTAAAATTAACCTTGAATATTCTAGGTTTATAATGCCTGGGTCTGAGTCTGCAGTCTGCATAGCTGACTGCAAGTGCCTGACATGTGCTCTAAGCTCTTAGGTACATTTAGTATTGAATTTTCCAGGAGGTTCTTTTGCTTTTAAAATATTTCATCTTCACTTGAATTCCCAGTTTTTTTCTTGCACTTTCACCATGAATTTCAACTGCCCAGTTGTCTTCCTTTCCCACACTTATGCACCATCTCTTGCCAACATCACGTGTAGTTGTGACCTGCTGCATGAGTGGCAGATTTCATGCCAGAAATACCTCTTTTTGCAAGCTTAAAATGTGTATCAACCCCTTTCAAACCCGTATCAACCCCTTTCAAAATTGCTGCCAACTCTTGTTCTCAGGATACTGGAGCCACATAAGGTGCTTCAGGGATTAGTGTGTCCCCCTCTTCATTTACAAGCAGACATCTAACAGCACTCTCCATCTTTGGTGGTTTCATTGAAAACCTGCTACTTTCTGTTGAGGTGAAAACAGACAGAACTTCAAAAATCAAAGTTTAGGGAATGAAAAGTCATGAAAAGGGGCCTGTCACTTGGGCTAGATTTTATGAAAACATATTTATTTTGGCAAATGTTACTCAAAGGCAGGTTCATGTTTATGCTCTCTACCGTCTGGAGTTTGCTGTGAGGTGTCAAGAGCATGCTTACTCCGCGTTGGCTTAGAATTGGATTTCTGCCAAAATTCTGTGTGCCCTCCTCTCCTTCTGCTCACCCCTTTACTTTCTTTCTCCTGGTTGTAGCAGATTTTTCCTTCTGTTGATCTCAGTGCATATTTCATTTTCACTTCTTGGTGCTAACGAAAACAATGATCTTCAGAAACCAGGGGGCTCCAAATATTAAAACCTGAAGAGAATAAAAAAAGATGCTTTCTTCAGCTTATACAGTCTTACATTTATCTCTTCTTAATAGAGGCATGTGAAGTTCGGGATTTGATTGTAAGGATTTTAAACACACTAGATCAGAAACCTTTTTGGCTTGTCTTCTGTACCTAGGTTACAGGCCAGTTGGTTCTTCCAAACTTCTGCTGATTTTTCGCCCTCTTGATGAAGGGTCTTCAGTCCCTCTGCATCTCCTTTGATTTAAATTCCTTTCCTAGTTCCAGCCAGATGTTTGGTTTCCCCCACTGTTGACAGTCAGATAATAGTCTCACACTATCACTTCGTATATCTACATTTGCAAGATCTGTGGCAAAAAAATTCCCAAACCTTTCTCACAGAAGGCCTTACTGTGTATTTTTACTACTTTCTAAAGGCAAATTCCTTTAATGTCGCATATGAATTGCTTCAACAGCAAGCAGAGGCAAACCTTCCTGGTTTTCCTTTTCCAGTAAGAAGGGTGTGTTTCTGAGCCACATCTTATGGATGACCCAGAGACTTGCTCCACCTTTGGCAAAGGAATGTGGCTAGCACTTCAGAGAATTGCAGGAAAGCTTCAGGAGTTTGGCCAAGAAAGATTAAACCATCAAAAACCAGGCAAAACTGCAAAACTTTGTCTTTTCCCCTTTCCACTGCTTTCATTTCCTACCGTGTTGTGTTGTCCTCTGCATCAGACTATTTAAGACTGCCAAATACTTGGGTATTTTATAGGTAATATATCTTATAAATGCCATAGCCAGCCTCTGAGGGAAACAGAGGATTGTCGGTTTTGGATGAAGTATAAAACCCAAGCAGGAAATCATTGCTGAATGGCACAGCTGCAGGCAAACAGTGTGAGCTAGTAAACTGCCCATCTGCACAGCCACACGTGTGTGGGAGCGCGGGGCGGCGCGGCCGCGGCAGAGCGCGCCTGTAAGTGGTTAGCAGCAGAAACTGGGTGATTAAAGAATGAAGTGTTTTGCTTCGTTAGTTCCTGAAATACAGCTATCTGAAGGTGATTATAATCTTATTTTCAAGCAGGAGGAGAGACTAAAGACTAGAGCTTTTCCTTGTCTGTAATAAAACATAAAAGCAGAATTTCAGAGGTGGGCTGGGGTTGATCATCCCACTGCAGGACAGAGGATGTGACACAACCTGCATTGAGGACTGAAGGAAAAGTTTGTCAAGAAAAAGAAACACACTGTATTTGTTCATAGGGCTGAACTGGCAATCACATCTGAATCTTCCCTTCAAAGCTAGAGACAGGAAAGACTGCTTTGCTCCTTAAGTCTGCTTCACTATCATTGACCTGAACAAGGGCCTGGGTGGGCTTTGAGCTGGTCTTAAAGTTTGCACTGTGTAAGATCCCCCTTTGCTAGAGATTTTGCCAACCAAAATAATTTTCACTGTACTCATTCTAGTACTTGCCTTTCGTAAATTAATCTATTAGTTAGTTCCTAGTTTTGCTGTCTTCCATTCTAAACAACTCCTCTTTCTTTGTGGGTTATTATTTGTTGAGTTCCTCTAGCCAAGCTCACTGTGTTAGTTCTCCCAAGCCTTCCTCTGAAGTTTAGCACTTCCTCTTACACATGCCAAGTTTGAGTTCATTTTCCGCATGATTTTCCCAAGTACTACTTTAAATAATCCACAATTCAGTAACTAAATGGAGATTGTTAACATAATGAAACAGCAACAATATAGCTCTTTTAAGACTGCACTCCAACTGTAAAAACTGTTGATTTGGGTTTTTTTCCCAAATACTTTATTGAAAAATAAAATTATCTTCTCACAGTCAAAATGAAATTAGCAGGGTTATAATCCCATTGTACAATAGACTTCCTATATTGATATTTGTCTTTTGGGCGAGTTTTTTCTTGATTCATTGCAATGTATAAATCAATGCAAGAGTAAA
Organism: Orthonyx spaldingii; assembly: GCA_013397795.1. NCBI lineage: Eukaryota > Metazoa > Chordata > Aves > Passeriformes > Orthonychidae > Orthonyx > Orthonyx spaldingii. The sequence continues at coordinate 609,884 of VZTJ01002332.1, read as the reverse complement.
GATAATCTATTGATTGGGGCCCTTGTTTGAGGCATAGGTGGCTTGGGAGAAAACCCTTTGAGATCTCTCCGCCTTCTAGTATTGGGGTATCAGAATGGATATAATAGAAGTTGAAATCTGTACACAGGGAAGATGGGTGTATTGCCAGCTGAAGCCTCTCGAAGCTTTCTGTTCACTTATGTGTTGTGCATTGGAGCATCTAAAGAGCATGAAAGTCTTGGGACCTGAACTAGTTAAAATGTGCTAATTTCTCTTGGTTAAAGGACTGAGTCTAAAATGTTCTGGATGTTTCATGTGAGCAGAAACATCATTAATGTATGCAATATCATAAATATTTTAATTTAAGGATCTGATATTTCATATATCCTTCAGCATTTCCATATTTTTTATCACAAAGAAAAGGAGCTGCTTTGGTTTTTCCTCTATAGGCACTTTATTCTCTCTTTTCCTGTCAATTGATGCCATTTTTTAAGCCACATAAAGAGACTTCAGTTTTTGTCATCACAATGTTGGTATTTTCTGCATTCCATCTGCACGCAAGTATGAATTCTAGGATGATGATATATTAAATTACAGGCATTTCTGTTAAAATATAGGGAATATAGTTCTGAAAATGAAGCTTTTTCCTCATTTTGAATCTTTCTCTATGTTTTAATGCGTTAAGGAAGCAGGTGATTAGTGGACATTGTCTTAGTGTCTTGCCATTTTGATTCATCCTCATGAAGTGTGCAAAATGTCTGATAATGTTATGCAAAGAAAATGAAGACATGTAAGTTTTAGCATTCACAGACTTCATGTGTGCATCTCCTTCCCCAGGACAATCACATCTCTCCGGAGTGAACTGATTCCACATCTGGTTAGGAAACAGTTTTCTTCTCCTGCATCATTGCAGCAAGAACTAGACAACAAAGAAGAGGACCAAAAGAAAAAAGAGCAAGCATCCCTAGGTCAGTACAATATCAAAAATTTGGGTTTATGAAAGTTTTAAAGTCCGTGTGCTACAGCTGAGTTATTGAGTGGACTACAGAACTAGCCTGAAACACTATATTAGAGATTCAGCTTTTTTTTCCTCATGATAGCAAAGATCCTAGTAGATTTCTTTTTCAAACAGTATTGTGTACTATATAAATTCTTTTGTCCTCCCTTATTTTGGTATAAACCTCAAGCAAATCAACTAGGGACTTTGTTTGGGTTTTTTCCCTGGAAAAAAAGTTAGGTTCATTTTTGAAAATGTAATTTTAGGAGGGAGTTCCTAAAATTGTGTAGGACAACAGACTAAGCCTTAACCTCCCTGCACTGAGAACTGGACAGGATCTCAGATCCTGGAATTTATTTTTAGAATTTCCACTGTCTCCCTGTGTGACCTTGGGCAAAACATTGCATCTATCCTGATTCCTTGATTCACACCTGCAGAATAAAAATAAGCACTTACTCACTACGTGTGATAAAATCTGTTAATGATTGCTGAGTATCTAGCCATGGAGATGAGGTGAGGCAAAGATTTCCCTTCACCAACAGTATTTTAATAGTATTCCTCTTCAGAAAGTATTTCATTAAATCCTGTCTAACTTCATGCATGTGTGTGTTCTCCAGACATTTATAGTTTCATAAAGGAAGATAATAGCTTGCTGAAACCTGCTCCAGATAACTCTTGTTGGAATGATCATAGAGGAGATATGAATGAAACTCTCCACGAAGGAAAAGTGCGCTGCTACGTCCATATCATGAAAGAGGGGCTGTGCTTCCGAGTGAATACTCTTGGGCTGTACATTGAAGCCAACAGACAGGTGAGCAAAACACAGAAGTGCCACCTGGGAATAGAGCAGTAGCTTACAGGACATTTCAGCCTGTGGGAGTGACTCCCTGCAGTACAGCTGAGGAGTATGTGGGAATTGAACCAGTGCCACATTATCCAGGCACATCACCCTACTGCTTGCTGGATAGGGACATGAGGTCAGGAAACAATTCTATTGCTGATTTACTTTAGATTTGATTTAGCTGAGAAAACCCTCACCCTCAACACTCTTGTGGTTTTTTTTGGGAGGGGCAAGACCTGCAGCTAAAGAGCCATGAGGTGTGGAAAGTAAGAATGGAAGTAGCTTTGATAGCTCATTTAATCAATGTCCTCCATGTCCTAAAAGCAAGATCAATTCTGATGGGACTCTTTCTAGCAGATGTTTGTACAAACAAAGGTAATAACAAAGGTTATTAACAATTTGCAGAAAGATTTAAACTACCCTTTCATTTAAATTGCCTAATGATTTGCATTGTGAAAGAATTCTTTTATGAACACATTTTCCTACTGTGGTGTTCCAGGTAAACATAGAGGTGAACTCTTGATCTGATGCAGCATGTGTTGCAGCTTTCACTTTCACACTACTGAGAATTCATAAAATTAAAAAAAAAAATCACAGATGAGAATTAGGGAAATCCTGTACTATCTAACGAGCTGATGATTAAAAGCTCTTGACATCTTTGTGGGACAGGGATTTGGGGGTTTGGGGTTTTTTTGCTACACTGGCTGATGCAATGTACAAGTTATCACTTTGCTCTGCTAGTGATGGACTCAATTGCTATCAGAAAAGTTTTAAAAGACCAGTAAGGAGTGCAGTAAAGAAAGACTCGAGATTTCTGGAAGTGGGGCTGGAAAGGTGAGAAAGTTGTATTGGGAATTCTGGAAGTGGTCACTGCCTTGCCTTTGCTCCCTGACTGAGTTGATTTCTTTTTAATAACATTAATGGATTAATTCATGCAAACTAGAACTGCAGAATGGCAGCATGAGTTTACACACTGAAGCTCTTTCTCCTTGATGTTTGGAGAGGAACACAGAAATAAAGTGTTTTGCTTTGTGCTTAGGGAGATAAAGAGAAGAGGCAGCACTGCTGTCAGAAAACTTTCCCCAAAAATATCAGGAACAAGTGTGCCCAAAGGGTTAAGGGAGAATACCACTTGCTAGGGGAAGTGTGCGTGTACATTTGGCAGCAGCTACTTCAGTAAAAAGTTATTGAGTTAAGCCAGTCAGACTCCATGTGGGTTTTTTTGTGTTGGTTTTTTGTTTTTGGTTGGATTTTTTTTTTAACCTAAATATTCTACATTTTGGTTAGTTCAGGAAATATGTTTGCTCCTGGGTGGTACAAAGAATTAGTGTTTTGAAGTCACATTGGGGCCTTCAATGTTGGAAAGGATTTTCTTTGAATTTTGAACTTTTTCAGGATGGTAAAATTTCTAAGGAAACTATGTGGAGGTAAAACATAAAATGGAGCTTAATGAGGAGTTGTGAGAAAGTAGTTCCTTTTTTCATTGCCACTGCATTTTGTTTCTCTTGCTAATCCTCATAAAAGATGCACATTTAATGTGATCGGGGTGGGGGTGGGGTTACCTGTTTTGTTGGTCTCTAAGGAAGAGTTTGCGTGTTTTGTTTGCTCTTACCTTGGCCTTCACGGACCAGATTCTGATTCCCTTGCTGCAAAGCCGGGACCTATAACTCTGAGGTCCCAAAGGACCGACTCACACAACAGTAGCAGTCCAGTCCAGTAGTTGTGGGAAGGAATGGCATCCTAACCAATTGCCCTTCTGGTGAGGAAGCACTTTGCTCACATCATTTCACTTCCAGCTGGGTTTCTGGATGCCTGCAGCCTGTGTGTGGGCAGGTGGGTTCAGGAGGGAGTTATCTTCAATAGCAGGAAATAGTTTCTTTGTAAGATGAATTAAATCCAAACACATCTTAAACCTTCCCTTGACCCAGGCACTCCCTCTGACTCCTGCCCCCATTCTAACCTTTCTTTTCAGAGCAAAATGCTTGAGATTGTAACTATCATGGATTACCCCTCAGGCTGCACTACCACTGATTTATTCTAATAAGGGCTTTGCTCTGGCCAGTAAAACCCTTTATTTATTTCACTACACCACCTTTCCACTGAGGAGGGCAAGAGCCTTTCTTCATTTCTTTCCCTTCGTGCAGATCAACACTGGATAGTAGGACTCTTTCCAACCTATGCTGTAGGTATGCTTTGGTGTGTGTTCCTCTCTTGGATCTCTGTGTCAGGTGACATGTCAGGACAACATCCCTTCACCCCGCCAGCATCATCCGGGCGGATTTGCCTGGTTTGTGGTGTTCTGGTAACCTGGTGGTTTCCTGTAGTGCCTGCACCTTGGACTGAAGCCTCTAATCTACTCTTGCTTTTTAAATAATAAACAAAATGCAAGTCTAGTGGGACGGGCAGCTTCAAGATGTAAGGAGCTACAGATGTGAAAATGTCTACTGGGGACAACAGGCAAATTGAAATGATAGCTCAGAAATGTGAGCTCATCTGATGCCAACTTCTTCAGATCTGTGGGATTTGCTTTTTGAGGTTCACTCCTTAGCCATCAGCTCTTGTTATCCCAGCTTTCTAAGGAAGTCATTTTACACAATTGTACTATATAGCCGTTCCTTAATAGCAGCTTTGGAAATTGCTGGCAGCATTCAGCCAAATTTAACAGAGTAATAGAGATCTCAGAGATAAACTTTTCTAAGAGTTTTGTAAAAATAGGTGTTTGGCTAGAGAAAAGGGAGACTTAATGAGTGTACTTCCTTGAGGCAAACTCAGTTGCACTATCAGTCTGCTGAGACTCCCGATGACCTCCCAGATGGATAGTCAGTGCCCACATCCTGGCTGGCCCAGCAGCACGTGCAGAGCTCCACACCAGCCCCAGCACACGCTGCCTCTTATTCAGCTGTACAATTTGCAGTGACACGGACCTCTTAGCCGTCATACATCTGTGTTTCCTGTGTTCCTTTGACTGCCATCTCTGTCCTACCAAGAGACATCATACATTGCATCACCCCTGCCAGTGACTGTGCACTGCTGCAAGGCTCCCATCTCGCCTGACACCCCCATCTGTGCTGTCATCACCTCTTCTGTGGTGTGTGACCTTGGCCTCAGCCTGACACCAGGAGATGCAGGATGCCTCAGGCTGCTCTTTCACCCACAAAAGGAGGAACGATGGAGTGATATCCCATCCTCCTACAGTGCTGGCTCCCATTCCTTTCAGGAGTCAGTTCAGAATTGCTCTCCATGGATTTGTTCTTGGCTACCTAATGGGCTGTGTCTCTCTCTATTACCACTGCCGCTATGTCTGCTTATCTAACACCTGCCTTCTCCCTGTCAAGAGCCTTTTCTTGTGCCGCTTTCTACCATCTGGAATAGGCACTTGGTCAACTTAATTTCTTTCTACTTAAACATCTGAAATACAGTTTTGTTCCTGTGCCTCAGAATACTACCTGGTGGCATGGGCTGGACACAGTCATCTTTTTATGCCAGTTTACCGATTTATATTTGGTATTACTTGCTTCCCTCCCTTGCTTTGGTGGACAGTGTAAAACACGCTGAGCTGCATTTGAAATGGCAGATGCTGGACATTGTGGCAACATACAGGATGTCACTGTGTTCAGCTGGAGCCAGCCTGCTTGCTGCTGCTGATCCATTGCTTCTCCCGGTGGGAAGCTGAGTTGAGAGAAGACATGTAGTGCACTGCAGTAGCAGTGTACCTGTCTCCTTTACAAAAGTGGAAGATGATGAATCACACATAGCTGGTGGACATTTGAAATGCAGTAACCTACCTTTTCCCATAAGTTAAAATGTTTATGGCAAATGCAGTAGTGCAATGGAAACCAGAGCCATCTTTGAGCTGTTTATGTAACATGTGGGTACAGCACTATCATGTTAATTTGTGATGTGGGTTTTTTCGTGCAGGTTCCCAAGTTATTGCTTAGTCTGGGTCTGGAAGAGCCTCTGGTTCATGGGTCTGCACAGATCACTGATAGAGGCATGGTAAGTGTTCCCTTTTCCCATCTCTGCTCCCAGTAGTTTGCAAACACTTTGTTTCAAGAACTGCTTGCTAAAATTCAGTCCCATTGTGGAAGTGAAGCTGAATTCTGAAGTGTGGAATGGTGGAACATAGGTGATACAGCCCAGAGTCTTCTGTAGGAAGGACCCATGGGTTCCTGCCTTTCAGTTTTTCTCTTTTAAAATGTTTGGTACAAAGTCTATCTTACTCCCAAGTCAGACACTGCAGTCTCCTGTTCCCTAATGGCAGTTCCTGGTAGTTGAGCAGTTTGCCTCCCAAAGGACACCAAACCTAGAAAGGGTCAGTATTTTAGCTTTGGCTCTTGCTAATGTATTTTGGTTGAATACTGGCTTCAAGCCTCCCTATGACAGGTCTCACTGGACAAACCTGAGTGAAACCAAGTGAGTACCGGCAGGACTGTGCCTACCATGCTTAACCTTTCTGCATGAAGCCTGCAGAGCCAGATCCACTAATGGAGTTTTACCAAGCTAATGAACCTTGGGAAGGCTGTGTAACTGTCTGCCTATGGGGTGGGCCCCAGATTTCCAGGTCTTTCTTCTGCCAAGAATCCCTCAGGGTAGAGGAGGGTAAACTTTACTGATGAGTGCTTGAGACACGCTTTGGGAGAGGTGTATAGAGAACGCATATTGGAGAACTCCATGTACTTTTTCAAGTTTCTGTTCTTTTCTTCCCTAGGTTGGATCAGACAGTATCATTGGGTCATCCACACAAATCGGGGAGAAGACATCCATCAAACACTCCATCATCGGCAGCATGTGTACCATAAAAGACAAAGTTAAGATAACAAACTGTATCATCATGAATTCTGTCACAATTGAGGAAGGGTAGGTTACCTTTTTGTACCTTAGTTCCCTAAATTTGCAGTTTCTTTTTCTAGGTAGATCCTGAGAGTAATGTTTGTCCTGTAAAGAATCGTCAGCCAGAAGAGATGATATTGGGGGGGTGTTTCTAAAGACTGAGTCACAAATAAATCTCTATAAGCAGTCCAGAAGTGCACAAGTGAAATGAACTAACAAGAGGGCTGCAGTCTTGGAACATAAATTTCTTCTTTTTACAGTAGATTCAGAATGTATAAGTAAGTTAAGTGGATGTATGAGTCTATATGAGCTTGTGTGTCATTCTTCCAAGCTTTATTTTAGTGGCTGGATCAGTGAGTATACCTAAAATATTTGAGGCACAAAGCATATTTTAAAGTGGTACACTTGCCAGCCAGAAGTGTTCTTCTCATGTTTGAACATTACAGCTTCACCTAAAATGTCATTTTCTTTGGCCCTTTTTTGTCATCCTGCAGCCTTTACTTTCCCATTGCCTATGCTGAGTAATAGAATAAATGAACAAACTTTTCAAAGAGAAAATCTGCCAGCTAGTAGAGGTTTCTCATACACTAAAGACACTGACTAAATACCTAGCCTTGAGCTGTACATTTCCAAATGTGGGAAAAGTAGCCTGTCTGTAATTGTTGATGTCTGCATGCCCCCATCTTTCCATACATGCTGGCTTCCTGTGGATGTCAGTGGAAAGGAAACTGCTGATTGAGTCTGTGCAGACCTGTATAAATTCTCTGCTCCTTCATGGCTTGAGGTTTGCTTAGAGCCTCAGGAAAAAGGCCAAACTCTTAAAAAATGCCAAGTTGGCTCTGAAAGTTGCATATCTGAAAAACATAAAACCCCAAAGGATGTGGGGTCTATGGAGGATACTCCTGTTACATAACTAAATTACAGGTAAGTATGGTACCTTACCACAAAGTGTTTGTCTTTAATAGAAATCCACAGTAATTTCAAGCACATCGTAAATCAGAATTCCATTGAGTATAGAAAATAGCTGGTTTCCAGTTCAATCACAGATGGATCCAGTATGGCTGTATCACAACCACTGCTGTCATAAAAAGTAGAGGAGCCTCTCTCGTTTGATCATGAGACCCTCTGTCATTTTGATTAATGAATTGATGCCACAGTCATAATGGTATGGTTTTGCATATGAGGTCAGCAGCTCTACCATTAAATCGCAGAGGCAGCTAAGTGTATAAATAGAACTATTTTTATGAAGAGTCCCAAATCATCTTGTGTTTGTCTGCATTGGCATTTAGTAGTGTTCTAAATCCTGAATGGAGCCCAGAGCTGTTATGTTAAGCATTTCACAAAATTCCACAAGCATCGTAAAGTTGGTGATATATTATTTTTAAGAAGGATAAATGACTTTTGGGGTAACAATTTTGTGAATTCTAGAAAACAATGTGATCCCTAGTCACTCTTGGTGAAAACAATGCAGCTACCAAAGAGTGAAAAACCTCACAGTCCCAGGGGTTTACCCCCTTTAGCTGCTCTATGGTTACTGCACACTGATGCACTGGAGTAAAATTTGTAATTATTCCTCTCCAGCCAGAATTAAGACTATAGATCCTGGATCTTTATTGCAAAGCATATTGTAATTAATATTGTGTAGATCTGCACAGATACTGAGATGATAAAGTATTTCTTATTGCATCATAGCATGTCTTAAGATTAGAGAGGCATGAAGTCATCCATACGCAGGTAGTGAGAAACAAAAATCTTCTAGCTGCTGAGTTTTGTTGAAAGAAGCCTTACTTGTGGTGAAAGATTTCTTTATATTTTTTAATGTATTTTGACTCTCTTTCATTACTTTGATTAAATCTGATGGATTTTTGTTAAAATGCTAATCATTCTTACACGTGTTGATGGATCCATTTGCAACAGGTGGACAAATTATATGTGGTTTTGCTTTAAACTGCCCACAGTGGACAACTTCTTATAAACACCTCTTCTCCCAAGTGTCTCTAAAACAGCTCAGGCCTTATCTAATCACCAACTTCAGAAAATGTCTTCATCTTTAATTGGAAAGTCAGTATGTGTTGACTGATATGGGTCAAAATGAGCATAATAAAGTGCCTTGACAGATCTAATTCATTTTTTAAATTGCACAGCAGGTGTCCTACAAGTAAGCCAGTTTTGCCATCTAAGGTATTGTATATTAGAAACTTCTGAAATTGCTTTGAAAAGTGGATAAAAACTGTGCCATTTAAAGAATATGCATTTTAATGCTGACTTGAGCAGCTCAACCAGACTAATGGTCTGCTATAATAATGCCCAAGTCAAACGTGAGTGGTAACTGAAGGCTATTCCCAGGAATGTTCATTGCAGTAACACCAGCTTGAAGCAGTGGGCTGAGAAGACTGCAGTAGGACACTTATTATGGAAAAGACAAAGGTGTTTAGATAACTCAGAGAAGAAAGAAAGATCAGGTAAATCGTTTCTTAAAGTTGGGATACTGGGAACAACCAAATGCAAAAATTGCTCGGCATTCAGAGTTCATTTACCAAGAGCTACATAGCACTGCTTTGGTATTTCCCTTGCCTCTTCCATCACCTCTAGCTTCTCTGGGTTGAATCTTTCTCTTTTTTCCAATCTCAGCTGCAAAAGTGATCAGCAGCTTCAGTTCATTATGTCAGTATAGAAGAAGCAAAACAAAACTAACAACAACCCAAAACATAAACCAATCAAAATGCACCAAAAAACAAATGAAAAATGTTCATCTCTTGGTAGTTTTCCTGTAACGTGATTTGAGGATCCTGTGCCATAACTCCTGCAGTGTCAAGATCCACAAATTATATCTCCAAACTAGAAAAAAAGGTTTTTAATAGCCTCACCACATTTAATACCAGCTTCTGAAAGATAAATTCTTGCTGTGCAGGTGGGAACACCACAAGGTGGTTAGAACAAAACCAGGTATCTCTTGTTCAGCAGTGGTTGCCTCATTATTGCAGGAACAAAGGTCATGGCCTAGGTGACGATAGCTTTCCCAGATGAATGGATCAAGGAACTGGGGTTAGTTTGGACAGTCCATTGCACACTGTTTGCAAATTATGATCTGTCCTCCAGCAGTGGCTGGTGCATTTGGTACTCTGGAGTACCAGAAGCTGGGTTTTTTGTTTGCTCTGGTGTGTAGGGCTTCTGCTACATTATATATGTCTCCTGTGAAGTGATTTGAGTAGATATGAATCCCCCCCCTTCGAAGAGATTACAGGGGATTAAAGAAGTTAGTAACAGGGCAAAATAATTGGTCGTCCTTTCTTAATGTGTTTCCCACTGTGCAGCTAATTCTTCCATCAATGAGACAATAAAATAGCAAAGATTACATATGTGCTGAATGATGGACATACTTGACCAAGCTGGGAGGGAATTAATTTATACAACAGCACAAGTGCTGAGAGATGTTGACTGCCCAGGTGACAGACTGCAGTGGCAAAATGGTTCTTTTTTCCCTCTGGATGGCTCCCCAGAGCTCAGTGACAAATGACTGCACTGAGTTACATACTTGGAGAAAATCTACTAATCGAGCTAAAATCATAAGTCACTTGAAAACTTTGTCTATCTGGATATTCCTGCAGTAGCTGTGTGTGTCCTTAGTCTCCGCAGTGGCTCAGAACTGCCCCTTCTCTTTGTTCTATTTGCATTAGGGGTGGAGCAGCACAACAGGGTCCCTGGATTGCTGCATCTTTGGTGCAGGAGTCCCCTCGTTGTAGTTGCGTTGCAAAGGGGCAGCGTGTAACATCCACAGATTGACTGAAACTGGTTGCCCAGGGGGATTGTGCCATTTGCAAATGAAAAGTAATGCCTAGGAGATTTAACGCCCTGATAAGCAGGGCTGGCAAAGTGGTCACAACCGATGAGGAGAAGGCTGAAGTACTCAACGACTTTTTTTGTCTCATTCTTCACTGTCAGCCTCTCTTCCCACACCTCTCAACCTTATGGACTATAATACAGGGATTGATCAGAGGATTGGAGCACTTCTCCTGTGACGACTGAAAGAGTTGGGATTGGTCAGAAGAGAAGGGACACGTCATTGTGGCCTCTGAGAACTTAAAAGGGGTTTATGAGATTGATGGTTACAAATTTTTCAGCCTGGTCTGCTTCAATAGGACAAGGGGTAATGGCTTTAAACTAAAAGAAGGTAGACTTAGACAATATAAGGATGAAATTGTTTGCTGTGAGGGTTTTGAGGCACTGGCATAAACTGCCCAGAGAAGTTGGGATTGCCCCATCACTGGAAGTGTTCAAGGCCAGGCTCAATGGGGCCCTGATCATCCTGGTCTAGCTAAAGATGTGCCTGCTCATTTAAGGGGGCATGGACTTCATAGCCTTTAAAGGTCCCTTCCAACCCAAATTACTCTATGGTTCCATAATGTTGTTTCATTTGCTAGACTTAGGCACACTTAGCTGTTTTGAAATGAAACCTAGATATGGATGGATTAATTTAGTTTCAGGTTCCTATTCTGGCTTTTGTTTTTGCAGTCAGTGGTTGGTTTGTTGGTTTTTATCAAACATTGGCTTTATTTTTACCAGTCTTGTTGTTTTACTTAGTTTGCTAGCTTCTGGCAGCAGGAACATCTAATTGCTCTGGTCATACAGGACCTTGTGCTGAAGTGCTCTGAGCATTACAAATAATATTAACAGGAAAAACATGTTGAATCCTTTATTCCATCCCTGCAGATAAATATTTCGAAATCTCTTGTTTGTTAGTAAAACTATCCCAGTGTATACACTTACGGGAAGGAGCTTGACCATTTTGTTATGTGCGCATTATATCCTTTTTCCTTGGCCGTGGAAAATGAATTTCCCTGGGAAAGATTTAGGGGAAGGGACTATTTAGTAGGGAAAAAAAATGTGGTCTTTGGACTACTTGGAGGTTAGCTGAGAAGGCAAGCGTGAAAAGCTCAGATAAATACTGAGTCCACCATAAACCATGCTTTGAAAAGGTCGATGACATGGTGGTAGTCAGTACCATAAGGACTCAGTGGTAGATTTAGTCTGAAATGAAGTATTTTGCTGCTTGTCTTTTTTGATGGAAATACAGGAAAGCATTCTGCTTCAAATGATGTTTTTATGGAAATCATAAATAGGCTGCTCTGATCGTCAGAGAGAGCAAACGACCCAAGATTTGCATTCAGATTTCACCTCCGCAGCAAGAAATTACAAGATCTTCACAGAACAACCAAGGAAGCTAAACCTGTCTCACCTACAATTTTATCAGAAAAACTGTCTTCCAAACCAGGATTAGCAGTGGGAAAAGGAGAGAGAGTTCATTCCAGAAAGGAGTTTGCAGCAGACAGTTGCCAGATAGCCTGGTGCCATGCGCAGTTGGTTCAGGAACTGTAAGAGTGGGATTGCAGGTATGACTGAGGTTACTGAGTTTGTGCAGGGGCAGAAATCATTGAACAATAACCTCATATCTTCGTTTGTAAAGTTTACAGCATGTTGTTGGAACCACATGCAAACCCAAAAGAACTGCTGAAGTTCCTCCCCATGTGGCACACTGATAAGGTCACCTTTTGGAAAGGAAAGGGGTTAAAAAGACAGATATGTTTTGGGTAAGGCTGCGCATGATGGCAGCAAATTGCAGTGTTGCATCATGAGGAAACTTGGAGTGCGAGGGTGGGAGGTGATGTGAATGTTGAGGACAGAGGGGAAGTTAGAAAAGTCCCATGGGAAGATGTGGTAAACCTTGGGGATTTCTGACTCCCTGGGCAGAAAGAATAGGCTGGATTAAAAATTAGTATGAAGGACTAAAGTACCCAGATATGTGGAGAAAGAACTATCACTGGAAATGTTTTGTCAGCCAAAGCTAACATCATCCTTCTTCAGTCATGTGAAGACAGTAAGTTATGCACTGGATTTCATTAAAGGTGTTCGGGCTACCTGTGTGAAAGTAGGTGGACAGATGCTGTAATGCTGCTCAGCGAGGGGACTGGAGAGAGACCACATGTGACTGGTTAAGGTTACTCTAGTTTACCACATGTCTTCAATTTATTGCTACTTTCTATGAGAAAATGTACAAAGGAAGAAAACAACAAGCAAAGCGAGCTAGATTGACTACTAACTGCAGATTGATTGTGAAGTTTATTGGTTGTTTCCTCAATAGTGCCAAATCAGCACCTGATGTAGAAACAATCAGCAGTTTGAAGAAAGTTCTAATTAAAACCAGGGTGGAATTGAGTCTTTATAGGGGTTCAGTGCATAAGTAATCGTTTTCCCCTTGGACAGTGACAGTACAAAGAAAAGAATGATCCTATTGCCAAGGCAACATATTTTACAGTATATAACCTCATGAAAAGGAATGAGGAGGTGAAGTTGTTTCCAGCACCATAGCTTGCAAAATGCAGAATTTCCCAAATATTTTGTATCTTGAACCATTTTTTAGAGATGGCTGTTGTCTCCTGGACACTTTGCCTCATGCTACCAATTGGCTCCCTGCCTCCCTACAAAGAAGAATGAGTTTAGAATAGGTATCACAGAAAGCACATGAAAAGTGAGAACTTCATTCAGAAAAAGCATGTAGTCAGCTTAAAGATATGGCTAAAGTATATAATGGATATGGTTAAAAATTAAATGCATGAAGAAAACTATGTGTATTGTAGTCCTTGCCTGTAAAAAGGGGTCTTACTTCCCTTGATTATGTAGCAGTTCTGTCTTTCTGTCACATCTCTTGTGGTTTTAAACTGTGAACATTTTTGGTCCAGAACCATAATTTTCATTCTACTATTTAATTCACTGCACATGCCATGTAAGATACTGAATAGAGACAACCTCTGGCCAGCACAGTTTGCTTGCAGGAGGATAAATTGAGGAAGAAAGTGCAAAGTAGGAAACTAGTAAGTAGGAAGCAGTGGAGCTACTTGCAGGACTGGTTTTCAATTACTTTCAACTGAAGTCAAATTCTACTGTATCTAATGTATTGAGGAAATTTCTCAGATAATACCTGTTATCTTGTGAGTGTCTGAAACATTATTACTAGTAGCACCTCAAAAAATTTTTTCTTCTGGCTAGCTTCCTGGTACATCAGTCTGTCTTAAATAAATCACCTGTTCTTTAATCTCAGATGCAGATGTTTCCCTGATAGTGCAGGGAGCTCATCCCAGTTTTCCAAACATCTTGTACATCAAATGTTGAACTTACAGCACAGATGAGCTCTGAAAAGTGACATTTTAAAATATCTCCTCTCATTCTGCTGATCTGCTTCTTCAGGTGGACAGGGTTATGTCTGACTTCAAAGCTATAAATAAGCTTCTGCCTCCTGCTAACCATATGGGTCTAATTGAAGAGTATGGAGATTTTTCACAAGCAGCTGATTGCTGTTGGATTTTGGTGGGAATCTGGGTGTGAATGTCTCTGATTCTCTTTAAAATCTTCCCCCACCTGAATATGGAAAAGGAAGAAATTATCACATTGTGCCTCTTAAGTTCCTAAGGAGACAGGAGTTGAACAAGTTCAGCTTGGGTCTAAGAAGCCAGATTTAGTTTGTAAGGGTGACATGTACAAAAACCTTTTCCATGTCAACCTAGCTTATATGATATGGAAACTGGCTTAACGAATGTCTTATGAAAGGCCACAGCTCTCAACCCAGAACTGTGCTTCAAAAACCCCAGAGAAAGTGTATTTTTACTGTGCCTGTTACCTCGCTCAGTCTGACTGTGCGAGCTGGTGGGAAGGTGAAGCAAACCCAGAGGTGGTAGTGAACATATAATTTTCCTGCTTTGTTTCCTTCATTTAGATACAAGTAGCTTTTCCTGGCCATCAGTGGAGTGTCTGTAAAATCCTGTAGGACCTGGCCCTCCCACTCGGCAAAAGAGAATCCAGAGGGAGGTCGGTTTTCCTGTGTGTGGGGTTTCCTGGTGTAAACTCCTTGCAGCGTACTTTTGCTGAAGTGTGCAACCCCGAGCTTATGGCTACATAAAAGGCCACCAATTTGTTTGTTCCAAGATCAGCTGGATATAACTGAAGTTTCAGAGGTGAGGCATGACCTTCCTGGCGACCTTCCCCTGCACCCTAAGTTTCACTTAATAAAACACATTAAGGTAGGTTTGAGGCAATCCTTTAAGGTCAGTTGAACTTTCACTGGAAAATACGAGTGCTGGCAAGTATATGCAATATGTAATGCAAAATGTTTAGGGTGTGGGGAAGAAGTGTAAAGGAGCCATACCACAGTGATGAGCTTGGCTAGAAAAGAGACCTGAAACAAGTTCCTTAGTGAAAACACCCTCAGAGATGGGCAAGGAATTTAGAGGGGTTGGTAGAATGATTTTGTTACCCCCAAGGGGAAAAACAGGAGATCAAAGCCCAAATTCACTTATGAATGCTTGCTTTGAAATGTATCTATAAATTATAGCATGTACTGCTGGCATCTATTGTAGTCTTTGGTATTTCCTTGAGTGTATAACGTGAGATTCACTGTGCCCTGAGTTCTTCTGTTTGTGTGTAAAAGTGTGTTGGTGTGAAAAGGTATTAGTGTGTAAAGTATGTTGACAAAGGCAACATTTTAGGTTCCCAAGTTCCCTAGTAGTGTTTTTGCCTCTCCCCTGTTTTTCCACGGTCTTTGTGCCTCACCCCTGTGATCATGAGTCCCAGCCACCAGCTCACTAGCTAACGGGGGATCCCTTGAGGGGTTGCTGGTAGACTTTAGAGCTTTCCCTGACTCCTTGCTACCTCTTAGTGTTGTTAAGGTGCCTGTGGTGGCTGTTATCGTCTTGGTCAGAGCAGAAGGGGATGCTGCTCCCAGGGGAATCCACATCTGTTACCCCTCAGTCAGTAAAGTAGCTGCCAAGGCACGTGACCCTTTGCTTTTAACTCCTGCGTCAGTCTCTCCATTTTGTAGCTCATCTGAAGGAGCAAGAGACCTGACTTCTTGGCACGGCAGAGCGGTACCAGCAGACTGTCCTAAGCTTTGTGCTCCAGGCTTTCTTTCTTGTGAGTCTACAGTTTTAAGCGTTGAATTATAGACACCTCATTTGCTTTGCTGCCCAACAGAGATTATGTTGGGGTTTTGGCACAATTGGATTAAAGTACCAGAACTGGATAACTTCCATTGGCATTTCAGAAGATTTGCTGTAAGGCAAACCTGTGACATTCATACCTTCCTAAGCTTGCACAACTAGCGCGAGAGCTGCAGTTGAGGTCTTGACCTCAGTTACTTAAGCCCCTTTCTCCCAGGAGCGTTCATCACTTTAATCACAGAGTCCTAAATAATCAGTGGGTAGCCTGTAATTAGGGGGTTGTGTCTTGGACTCCTGCTGCCTGCTCCCGGTGTGCTGAGCACTGCGTATTTTGATTTCCCATTCCCCCAAAGGATGTTTGATCTCAGATTTACACTTTAGAAAATTAAGAAGGGTATGGCACCTCAGTCCCCTGGCAATCTTCCTGCTTTCAGTGGTAGGTGCCTTGCTTTGCCTGAGTATCGCAGTGCTGCAGCGATTGACACACTTGATTTAGGAGTTTGATTTATAGACCGATACTCGGGCTGAAAGTCAGCAGTTCCAGGGCTGCATAAATCAGCCTGTCTCTGGGATTAATACTTCCTTATTTATAATTTCGACAGGAGATGGAATTCTTTCCCAATTCTTTACATTTCTTTCAGATGTAATCGACCACCCTGTCCTTTGGTTTAAAGCTATGTGACTTTGCCACAAATAGAGGGAGGGGAAAGTAAGCCGAGTCCAGGAATTGCTGTGCTATAAAAGCTCCATATTGTGTGCTCTTGGACTTTGCTTTCTCCCAGCTTCCTTCAAGCCCACACAAGAGATGGACTTGAGGTTTTTTTGGCTTTCTTCCCCTCCCCCCTCCCTCCATACATACGCTGACCTTTTAGAAAAATAAATAAAAGATAAAGAAGGACCTGGAATGTTGCAGAATGTGTGTACATTTTGCTCTCTGTTGTTTTCTGCTGGGATTAGTTGTTTACAATGGGGGAGAGAGGGAGGGCAGAGGAAGGGAGGTCTGTGGCCTTAACTGAAATTAGTGGCATTTCAGAGTGATCTTGTTAGGTGGTCTGCAGTTTAAAGACCTAAATCCTTGTAATCCCCCCATGCCTCCTTGGCCACTACTCCTTTTGCTCTTGTTCTCTCACTTTCAAAAAAACCCACCCCAAAGTCAGGCTCTGTCTCTCAGATGCAGGCGCGTAGCGGACACACAGACACAGACATAGGCGCACACTCTCTCTCATACGCTCCCATTTGCACGTTGTACCTGTAGAACAAATTAATGCTTTAGCTACATCTGTTCCCACTACAGGACTGGGCTTGTAAAATGCTCTCTCTAGAATGCAGACGCACACTGAATATTTTTATTTATTTTCTGAAAAACACCCAGCTGCCAGACTTTCAGTTTGTGATTACACTTAAGACAAATTCAAATTGAAATTTCAGCCGTAAATCAAATGCCCCAAATTAGTTCCTCTTGTGGGTTTGAACATGCTCTTTGGATTTTAAGGTCAGGAGATATCCGTTTTCACCATGCTGAAAAGTTTAAAAATATACTACATTTTCAGGGGAAAAGATAAATATGGTTTGCATTATAAAGCAGTACATCAATGTGTGCGTATGCGCACACACACCACAGTTGATGAAGCTGGATGCTGTCAGAGCACCTTTGAGGGCTAATAGCACCTAATTGTTATGGAAGACAGGAACTATGATGGCAGTTTAGCCAAGGAGACTACAGCAGTGCTGTGAGATGTGATATTTACCCTGTAAGAGAATAAAAGTTTATTCCTTACTCTTCAACTTGAAAAAATAGTAAAAATTAAATAAACACACAAAATACTTCTCTTGGCAGGCTTTATAACTTTTTTCTTTTTTTTCTTTTTTTTCTTTTTTTTCTTTTTTTTCTTTTTTTCTTTTTTTTTTTTTAAGAAAAAAGGCATTTACAAGTGGTTTCAAAATGGCTGTGTTACATCTGTCAGCGGGTGAAGGGAACACCCACAAATTGTGTTTTTATCTCTTGAAGTTTTGTTCCACTTGAGCAATAAAAGCCGGATTTGCTGCTGGTTTGTGTGATTGGGGTAATCTGAGCATTGAGTATGGCTTTAAAACTTCTGCAGTTGGTTTATAAGTTTTAAGAAACTCCTGGGGTGGTAGAGTTCTTGGGTTTTGTTTTACCCTGGCACCAGGGAAGGGTTGATTTGCAAGCACCTGGCACAGACAAGTTCATCTTGGTTCCCTGGTCTGTCCCTCCCAACAAATGGTTTGGCAGGAACCCCCATTATCTTTGATGTTAATGTCATCAGCAGTTTCTTGGTTACAATGCTATTCTTTCTCGGGGAGTTGAAAGCCTATCCTCAAGTAGGCTCTGAACACACATGCAGTATTCTCCAGCCTAAACTCCAGACCGACAGCTTAAATCCCCTCTCTTTTGGGGAATATCCTCCTGCATGAGGGTAATGCTGAGAGGTGTAGTGCACTCACAGCTGCTCTCATGCTCAGGAGAAGTGATAGATGGTGGGAACCTAAAAGTTTGCAGGGGAAAGCTTTCATCTGACTGGCTCAAAGCAATGAAGGAGGAGGTATTCTGGAGTGCACGTTTTGGATGGGAGCCATTTCAGTGGGAAGTAAGCAACTTCTCCTATTCCCTTCACTAGTCCTGGTGAAAGCCAAGTCAGGATGGCAGTGGTGGGCAGTCCTGCTTCCACTGATCCCTTCCCTAGCCCAGCATAAAGGCCAGGTTGCTCTTGCACTCAGCAGCTGCTGTTGCGCAGGACGATGGCCTGAGCCACTGTGCGGGCACACGAGGCTATTGGAAAGGAAGTAGATCGTGACAGTGTGAGAGCAAAGACAGGCAGGGGTCTGCTGTGTATCTTTGCCGCTTTTTATCTTATTAACATGTTAGTAAAAACCTTGCCAAGGCAACCTGAGCTGGTTGCTTGTAGAATAATTGCTCATATTGCCTCCTTATAGGTCAGCAGAGGGGGAGTTTAAGTGAGTTAAACGAATAATTGTTCAGACGGGACAGTCTGTTCAAGGGGGGTCGTAACTGCAAACCACTGCAACTGAGGTCCGGTTTTATTGCTTTTACTCCTGCAGAATTAATGGTGGTTTTGTGGGGCAGATGGTTTCTGCTCTGACTCACACAAGCAACAGAATTGTAATATAATGATAAATTCTTTGTACTAGATCACAGTGATGTATGAGCAGGAAAATACTATGAATTAATTTTGGGATCAGCGGTCTGGAGGGAGGATCGATGTTTCTCACTTCTGAGGACCTCAGCTGACTAGCACTTCATTCAATACAGAATTGAGGCTCAGGGCTTTGACCTGATACCAAAACCCCTGTGTTAGTTCAGACTCCAGGCTAACAGTTCTGTCCACAAGCCAACCTGATGGTGCACTACAGCCATTTTTCACTAGTGCAGAGAGTAGTGCTGGTGCGTGTAACCAAGGTGGGGGAATGACTGCAGGTCATTAAACTGTGCAACTCGCTGTGCAGAAAGTCACAGAAGCAAAAAAGTTCTGGTTTTGACAGAGTTCAGTTGTTGGACTGACAAGATTCAAAGTTATTGTAATTACTATTGGCAGAAATACTGAGAAGCAGGTATGAGATGCTATGGTTCACAGTAGGATTAATATTGGGGTAATTTAGGGGAAGCAGATTACCTGCATCTGTCCAGGGTTATAGATTTCGCTTTTACCTTCTTCCCAATCAGCTGGTTTTGATGTGTGTTAGTATTTTTAGATACATCTTAACTGTGTTTTCTGTCCTTCAATGACTCCTATCTACCTTTGTACATGTGAAAATAAAAGAAATAATTTGATTCATAGCTATTTTCTTCTCTGTAGCTTTGAAAGAAATCACATTTAACACTACTCATCATGCTGAGGGAGTATTTCAGGACACATCACAGATACTAGTAAAGATTGACAAGTCCCAGGTTACTGGAAGAAGGGGCTCAGAGCAATGCAGTAACTCAGAATCTGTCAGCAGAGAAGTTAAAAACCCAGCAGTTGGATTCTGAATTCCTTTCCTCTCTGTACCGTCAGAACGGCAGATTTGAAAGCTGGTTATTACAGATTCAAATACATTTTGGAATAAGGTAGCTTTTGCTAAAGTTCCATCCTGTGTAGCATTTCAGACTTAGTGGTGTCAAAGGCAACAGGAGCATGAAGATACCAAGGGCAGGTAGAGTAGGTCTAGTGTGGGTTTCATTGGTTTAGTACTGCGGAATAATCATGTTTGGGTGCTTGAATGTAACATGAACAAAGCCAACCAGCTGAGCTATTGATCTGCCCCTTCTTTCCACCTTTTCTTAGTGCCTGGCAAGCTGGAATATATAAAACTGCTCAGCAAAATTTGCAGAGAAAGACTGGCCTGCTGCTCCTGTTTTTAGCTGGGGAGCTGAGCAGAGAAGCCACCCCCACAGTTACCCAGACTGTCTGTGAAAAATACAGGACTTGATCCAGGTCCCAGGTCTTTATTTATTCAGTTAAGTATTTATTCTGTTGAAGAAATGTAAGGGAAAGCTGTTCTAGCAGGAGGTAAAACTGCAAACGCTTTTTTGCAAACCCATTCTGACACCTGGCATTTAAGTTTTTCCAGCAACTGCATGTGAGGATCAAGAGAAGAATGGAGTTCTTGAGAAAAGAGCTGAACTGAACCTACTTACAGGATCATGTCACAGAGTCATTAGATATTCCAGTGGATACCTTTGTTTTGTACCTGTCATTTAAATTTTTTTTTTTTTCTTTTTTTTT
>VZTJ01002332.1:571231-589494 GCA_013397795.1 Orthonyx spaldingii | reverse complement strand
TTTTTTTTTTTTTTTTTTTTTTTTGCTTTGCTTGTGTTTATGTTTTAGGTGCTGTCTTCAGGGCAGTGTTATTTGTCATAATGCTGTGATAGAGAAGGGTGCAGACATCAAGGACTGTTTGATAGGAAGTGATCAGAGACTGGAAACCAAAGGTAAGTACAAAAGCTGTATTTACTGTGCATTTGTAATAATTTTCAGAACTTTTTCCTTGATATTTTACTCCTTCTTCTTCATGAAGTGCCAGTAAACTGTGACAGTTCTACAGTGGAGTGTCCTATAATATCAGGATTTGTTTTTCATGGAAAGTACAGCTTCTTGGCATAAGTTCAGGGGCTTGCTCCTCTGAAGTTGGCAGCAAAGCTTTGTTGTTCTTATAAAGAACAAGATTGGGTGCTGAGACAGTCTTTTCCCAGAGACCACAATTAGATCAGCTTGAGGTTGTCCTCAGCAGAAGGAGCCATTATTTTGACTGGTAATCTTTGTCAGTGACAGGGGCAAAGCAGGCAAATTATTGATCACACAAACATCCTTCTATGTAGATGCTCCCAACCCACAGTGCCAGTATCCTCCCATTCACTTCACTCCAAGCAAAAGCTCAAGGTGGAACATCATAGTAAGAGCTGCTGTGCTCAGTATGAAATACAAGGGCAGCTACGTTCAGATCTGCTTTACTGCCATGAAGTGCTATTTTGGGGCTTCGGAAAGGATACAACTACGTGGCCCTCATTTATACAAAGTTCAGCCATCCAGTGGGAGTGCGCGTGGTGAGGGCTCGGTGGTAACCGCATGAGTGGAACTGTTGATTTCCTGCCCTAAGAGATAATGGGCAGGAAATGGCTGTTTCAGTGACTGCATCCCAAGCAGAGGCTTTTTTAATGAATATTTATGGTTGGGGTTTGGCAGATCCCTGCTCCAGTGTGTGGACTGAGGACAAAAGTGAGTTCCTTTGCAGGCTCCATGTGAAGTTATTTAGTCAGATCAGGATTTATTTGCTTGCTTTGTCTTTGTGGGTGGATTCCCAATTCTAAGTGTCTTGATATGGAGCAGGGTTTGAACTTAATGTAGTATAGCGTAACCTATTGTCAGCTTTGCATATGACAAATTTTCCTTTAAATTGAAACTAGAAGTAAAACATGCAAACAAATACTCATGAAAACAAAGCTTTGATCTTGCAGTTGCAAGTCTCTGATACTGTCGGTAACACAGTGAATTCACTGTGGTCTTGGTCTCTGTGTGACTGTGTCTACTCATAGCTTTGCCCATCACATCAGTCTGAATCGGTGTTCCTTGTGGAGTTCATTGTCCCTTACCATAAAATCATTTAGGTTGGAAAAGTCCTTTTCATATCATCAAGTCCAACTATAAACTTAACGCTGCCAAGTCTACCATTAAACCATGTCCCTAAGTGCCACGCCTATGCATCTGCATGAATCACCAGAAGAGATGAATTGGGTCATGTTTGGTTGTTAACCTGCAGTGTGAACTATGAGGATGCGGGCTGTAGATTTAGCTAATATTTTAGGAAATAGGAATATATTTGATTTCTTTAGTAGATGATACCAAACAGAAATACCACCCTTTGACCTTGCTCACAACTGCTTCAGAAGTATCTTCCAGGGTACAGATCCTAGTCTGGTTGATTGTAGTATGAAAACTGGTCTTTTTTCTTAATTGTTCTTGTCATCCTTGTCTGAATATTTTTCAGGGTCTGTAGATGTATTTGCAGGGAGAGTAACAGAGCTGTACCCATGGTTCATTTGCCTATTCTTGAGAGTCTACTACTCCCCTCCCCAAAGCTTAAACCCACTTCTTGGGTTAACTAGAGGCTGGGGCCCCTCTAGTTAAACTGTTTAGAAATGTATGATTGACATTAGCAGAGACATATTCAGGTAGATTATAAATACACCAGTATGCTGATCAAGAAAAAATAATAAAGCCTCAGTTCATTTTCCTGCCTCAGTTTCCTAACCATTCTAGTATTTCTTTGGGCTGGGGGTCAGGTTTGCCTCGGTGGTCTGGGATCTGTCTGCAAAGTTCATGACTTATTTCCTGCACTGTGGAGTCTTTCCAGCCCAGCACGTCTCTTCTGACCTTGACTGGTCCTGTAGTAAACTGGGTCTTCTCTTTTTTGCTGTGAAAGCGTGCCATGACTTCCTTTTCCCTGCCCAAGACTTCCTGTATCTTGTGCCAAGCTTTTGGTGTGGCCCTGTAAGCCTGTTTCCATATTGCCCCTTTCATCAAGACTTTGGCTATGTTTTTCTGTTTGGTAACTTTTCCTTCTTCAAACTCGAGCTTCCATGGCCAGGTTGAGAAAAAACCTAGTTCTCTTGGGTAGGAGCCACCTTTTCTTGCAAGCTGATCACCCTTCACCAGACATAAGCAGTAGCTGCTGGCTACTGACCCTAGTCTGGGAGTTACACACTCCAGTTTCTGGGAGTAGAAACCTCCTCAGCAAAACTGCATACACCTTCCCAGAAACATTAAGAAAATAAAAATACAGCAATCCCTTACTCCAGAGCATCAGCCAGGATTCATCAAAGGTAGAAATATCCCTGAATCATCCTACACAGCCCCAAGCAGATCCCACAGGTGACTTTTCTGCAGAGCTGGCTGTGTGCTCCCTGCTCTACCATATGAGTCCTGGCCACATTGGCCAGGCAGCTCGGGGTACAAGAGCTCTTTGAGCCAGTGGTGCACTGACATCCTTTCATAAAATGAATTCCAGTCCCATGCAAGGAGGATGGCAGGAGAACAGCTACCACAAATGATAGGCAAACGTAAATTAAACCAGCTCTCATCCTCTCCTTCTGCAGAATAGTATGGGCATATTTAGGGTGGTCCAAATGGTACAGCTGGGACTAATGGGATTGAATTAAACACAATTTAGGTTGGCTATCTGGAGCATTTTCCTAACTATGTGGTCTGGTAGGCTGTGGAATAATCTCCCTGGGGACATGGTGGGAGACCTCATCTCTTAATAATGGGCTTGGCAAATCTCTGGACACCTAAGTAGAGGGACTGCTCCAACACTGGTTATTGGGGTAGATCAGAAGCAACCTGGTACTTTCAGACTAAAAAGAAAATTGGAGACACAGGGAGTGCACGTAACTGTCAGCAGTGTCGTCCCAGTCCTACGTTGACTTCAGCCCTGTCACAGCACTGGCCAGAGACAGTATTTTTAAACATCTTTGTTGAAGTCAAGGTATGGCGTTTTATTTAACTTCTGGATTGCAAGCCATGCCTCCTGAGAGCCCTGCTATTCTCCTACTGCTTTTATTGCCATGCCTTGGAAGCATCCACTTTCCTTCCTCTTTGATACTTTAAGGAATTTGCTAGCAGAGAATTAACAGATGAGCTTTGTGAAAGCTACCTCACCAGGTAGCAGTTTGAAAAACATGTTGATACCTAAGAAAAAGGCAGTAGTTACTTTTATTAGAGGGGTAGGAAATGGCAGACAGCATTCTGAAAGAACATAATTGCACAGAGTATTCAATCACTGTTTTGAAGACAGTTATTAGGATTATACAGCAGAATATACTTTTTGATAAACTTGGTTTTACAGAGGAGCTCAGAAGCAGCATGTGCTCAGTGAAGCAGGACTAGAGAGAGAGAGTGCTGGTGATGGGCCAGTCAAGGAGTCAGATGAGCCTGGAGTCACTAAGTACAGCTCCCAAAGGAGTCTCTCAGCCAGATTCAGCAGGGAGAACGCTATTCATCTGGTATAGGTTAACCAGGAACTGGTTTATATGGTAAAGCATTTACCTTCTTCAAGCTAAGGTGGCCTAACCTTTCTTCAAAGCAACACCAGGAACAGAGACAGTAAACACTCACACAAAGTATAGAATTAGCAAAATTGATATAAAATTGACCACCTTATCCCTTGCTTTCATCTCTGTTGTCATTGGGACAGGGATGTTTTATTTGCATATTTATTTTTGCTTCCAGCATCAGCCATGGAACTCCAACTAGATCTGTGTCCTACCTGATCCTGACTCCTGCTTCACAGCTCTCCACTGTGGCTTTGTCCCAGCACCAGGGTCATCCCAGTCCTAGCCTTCTCTTTGGTTTTCCTCCTAGTCTTTCTCCCATAGAGACTTTTGGTTTTCTCTCGTACTCCGTTATTTCCAGACACCCACCTGACACCTCCTCTGGTCTGACCCTGGCAGCTACTTCCAGTCCTCTTGCCTAACAGTCCCATGCTCCGTTTTTCATCTGGCACTCATTCCCTGACTGCTTTCAGTTGGACTGCATCCCTTTCTGTCATGCCCGGGCAGGCTCATGCCGGGCACAGGAGGGGAGTGGTTCTGTGCAGAGTGCTTCACTGGTCCGTAGATCTTGGAGGAAACCCTGCCTTCCTCCTGCACTTCCATGGTCAAGAGTGCTTACTGCAGACAGTCTCTGGAGCTTTTAGCTGCCCTCCTGAGAACATGTGCAAACTTGAGATTTTTTTTCAAAGGCTTATCACATAGCCAAAACTGTGTGGTTTCTCACAAGAAGAGAAAAAGGCACATATCCAGTAAGGACTGGCTCCCATTTCCAATCATTTTCCAAGTCCTGTTCCAAGCTTGCTCAATGAAACAGAGTAAGATTGTTTTATTTTAATGAGGGCCAAAGAGCACATTTTTCTCTAATGTCATCCTCTGAAGGCAGGTACATTTTATGAAATCTCCACATATGAATGGGTCCCTGCTTGTGAGGAGGCTTCACATGAGCCAAGATTTAGCAGGATAGGGACAGAAAGGAACCAAGAGACTTTGTGATGCTCTCAACTGCATTAAGGTAGGGGCGAGCATCTGCTCTTGCAACATGCTGAGTACCTCCTGGTGCAGTCTTCAGGAACTGAAAACACTTAGCACGACACAGGGTTGGGATCAGAAAGCATGCTGCTGTGCAGATGGGAGTTATGAAAGCTCATGAAGAACAGACACAGACTAAACAGTGCACACATGTATATTGTGCACAGGGGTGCAAAATGAGCTGGAGGTGATGTAGGAATGGTGTGAATTTATAGTAAAACTGAGAGATCCATAAGATTTCTCCCTAAAGTAGTTTAACTGCTGAGTGTCCATGACAAAGATATTGTTGGCAGTTAAAACAGGCATCTCTTAAATAGTTGACATTTTTGTTTCAGCGACTATGCAATGACTACATTGCTAACTAATCCTAATAAGCCTCCTTTCCAAGTTGTATAAAAATGGTTTATGAGTTCTGGCCTTAGCAGTGGCATAAAGCTTCCCTAGAATATCCATCCAGCGATGCTTTGTCCTCCCCTCCACTGCTGGGGACTGTCACACTTGTGCAGACTGTCATTGCCAGCCAGGGAAGTTCAGGCTTCCTGAGTGAGCGGGTTAAATGTGCTGCCACATTCGCAGTGTGCTGATTGCGAAGTCTACCCATAAGGCAGCAGTTCATAACCTTGTGGAAATATTTTTACATGCTCCACGCAGAGAAAATAACCACTTCTGCTCTGCTAGAGCTCAGCCACATAAAAGAGCCAGGAAGAACACCCCAATGGATGCTGAGAAAGGAAGAGGACTTGTGTCCAGTGCTGCAGGCAAATATGGAACCTCTGCCATCATATCAGGAAGTTAAGATGTGGACAGTCAAACTGTTGTTTTGAGATGCCTGCTTGCATTTGCTGTAAGGTGGTGATGGCCCATGGGAGCACACTGATGGACATAATCCAATCCCTTCTCACACACTTTGCTAGGACTCTGTGCCAATACAAGGACTTCAAGCATGTCTCCCTCCCCAAGGAGCTTCCTATCTTAAGCACATCCTCAGCTCTGGGTCTCCTTTTCCCTTTACTAACCTTTCTTCTAAGACCCTGACTGATCACTTTCCCATACATCTCTCTCCTGTTCCTTCACTCCCTCAATCCGTCTGCTCCAAGCTACAGTAAAGTTATCTCTCATGGGGCACTGAATTCACTGTTACCTTTACACTCACAAGACACATCTATTCCCCACAAGGGTTTGAGAGCAAAGGGATTAATTCTGGTTGAACTATGAAAAAATCCTCAGCTGAACCATGGGGCCACCAGCACTGAGAACTAGTGGTTGTTGGATATAAGACAGAAGTAAGATCTCTACTGCCTGCCTGTTTTGTGGGCTGGAGGCCCCAGCTGTGGACCAGAGCTGATCTGCCTGAAGCTACCACCGGCCCCTGGGGTGAGCTGCACATCCCACCCTGGGACCAGCTGGAGCACTCAGCTCATGGGGAGCATCTTTGCTGGGGATCCATGGGCTCAACTGATGGCTGCACAGTGGGGCTGACCTGGCACTTGGGAGAAATTGTGAGACACTCCTGGCCTTTGGGGCCACAGTGTGGTCACCCTGGTCTCCAGTGATCATGTAAGTAAAGCTTGGCTGAGGAGAGAACAGGGCTTGACTGGAAAGCCCCACTGCTCTGTAAACACAAACAAATCAGCCCCCATCACCTGCTTCCCTTCTTTATCTGTACATGTAATTTAAAACACCCTCCAGCCGCCCAAAGTCAAGCTTCAGCTGCTTCCCATCCCCTTAAGCCCCTTTAGTTCCTCTCCCCCCTCCTAACCTGGCTGCTTTTCCAGAGCCAACCATCACTGCAGAGACAAGTTGCTCTTCTCTCCCACTCTCTGATCCTTTCTGTCCTGGGTGAATGTGGTGGGAACCACCCACAGCGTGTTTTCGTGCATGCGTTTCTGCAGCCACCCCTCCCCCCGTCTAGTTTTTTAAGTTAAACTATCTCTTGCTTTAAAGAGAGCAAATACACAGCAGTGGCTTTCATCACTGCTGTATAATAGAGCAGTAATTCTGTGCCAGGGACTGTTTTCTATTTTATTTTAAAGGGTTTATAAAACAGTGTATGTAATTGAGTGAGTAAACTGAACGTTTTCTGGAGCCCCTGAGGGCTGAAACTTCGTGGTGGTCCTGGGCCTAGGCCCTAACCCTTTTTTTTCCTCTCTTTTTTTTTTTTTTTCCCTCCCTTTCCCCTCCTTCCCCTCCTCCTTTACAACCCAGCGTTGCCACCAGCAGCAGCAGCAGCAATCTGTCTGGGGCTAATTGAGCAAACAACAAGGAGATGCTTTCACATGGCTTTTAAAGGAATGCTCCGGCATCCCCTTTCTGTGAGCGGCTTGGCAGGAACCTGCCAGGAAGGCTGGGGAGCGCTGGGTCCCCGGCCCCCAGCCTGCTGGTGGGGTTTGTGCTGGGCTGCGCAGTCATTTCCGCCCCTCTGTTTATTTGCATTACAATTTGTTTTTAGCCAAGCACCAAAAGCTGCTCTGCTCTCTAGCTCGCCTTGTGCGTATGTTTTTAAGGGGCTAGTGTACAGTATGTGTAAACAAATGTCTTCCCAAGCAGGAACGCATATATAACGAGTGACAGGTTTTTGATTTACACTCAATAAAGTCTCCGTGGACACTCAGTTCAAGCACCCAGGCTGACTTCAGGCTGGGCTGCGTCAGCAAGTTGAAGCGAAGTGCTAATCAGGAGGTTGAATGTGTTGATCAGCTCTGGATTTGCTTAGCACCAGATGCTCCCAATCTGAGAAGATCTAGTTGAACATGATTTAAGGTTGAAGAGTCCAACTCTTAAGGCTTTCTGAAAGTCCTTTCTCTAATCCCTCTTCTTTCTCTGTGGGCTGAATGCATCTGTAACCCTGCCAGTGTCAGATAAAAGGCAGCCGGGTAAGAAATCCCTAATGGGGAGCTGGGGAAGGAGAAAGAGAGCTGAACAGCAAAGCATGTGAGGTACTTCTCCCTCCTCCCCCAGAGTTTCAGGCAGAGTTTCTGCAGGAACTGAGCTTGCTGGTACCAGCCAGAGCCACTGGCAACTGGCAGCCACGTCTGATAATGAAACGCTATCCACAGCTCAGCTCTCTGGCACACACACTGGAGTCTGAATTCCCTTCACTCTGCAAGGAGGGCTTTGGGAATGGAAGAGCGAAGCAGGGTGAATCCTTATCTGCCTATCGCATCCCCTCGGGGTGTGGAATGGGGCTTTGTTTCTAGCAAAACTGTTCCCTTTATCGCTTAAAAACTTTCTTGTGAATTTTAGACAGGCAGATTCATGTGTTTTCTTTAATCCTGTACAAGAAGAAATGAGTTTGGTGATTTCATATGAGTCTGAGGTAGCGGTGACATACCAGGCAGGCCATGTGTGCCTGCCTTGGGGAATCTGGGCCACAGGGATCAAGGAGGAGATTAAACAGGCAGAGGGATGAGAGATGAGGGAATGCAGGCTCCAATGTCCCATGTGGCTTTGGCTGCTTAAGCTCCCTAAATTCACTGCTGCCTTGGTTTCCCCATCTGTAAAACAGGGATGCTCTTACTCACCCATTCTCAAAAAGCATTTTGAACTCATCAGGTGTAAAATGCAAGATACCATAAGGCTGCTACAAGCATGTCAGTGCAAAATACAAATAGTTGGTACCACTTCTGCAGCAAGGTATGTGACAGGACCCATTCCAGCTCTGCACATTTAGGACCGAGGAGGATGCTGTCTGAAATGAAGCAAGAAGTTCCTTATTAAAAAGTATTGCTGCAGATAACCTATATATAGAACCAGAAATTGATATGGCTCTCTATAAGCCTAGATGAAGGCATATTTAATCTGCAGAGGCATAATGTAATTACTCTCACTGGATGGTAGCCAGGGTCTTATTCACATCATAGAAATCAACATGATAGGTAGTCTGCTTGGAGGAGGTTCAGGAATGGAGTCACAGGAGTTGCTACAGGGCCTGTTTGAGATATATTGGGAAAGTTGTTGGGGGTGAGGAATGTTATAGCGAGAAATGCTCCAGGTTGGATTTGAGGTACCTTGGCAAAGCTGTGTGGGGTCCAGGACAGGAGGAGAGAGGTGCTGAAGGCTGGACTTGGGGCTATTGGCAGAGCTGTGCTGGAGAAGTTGTGTGGTGCTACCTACATCATGCTTGCACCTGGCACTTGTACAGTCAGCCCCTCATTTTCCTGAGCACTGCATCCACCTCTGCTCATCCTGCCGAAAGTGCCGGAGATTGAGCTCCAGGATGTTAGTGTGAGGCTCCAGGATTAATTATCAGTTGATGATAAATACCCTGAGCAAAGAGCTAAATGTCTCAATCTGATGCTGCAGGTGAGAAGGAGCCCCTTGGTCTCCTTATTTTAGCCTTCATGAAGGGTCTCTGAAAGGAAATGGTGTGGCTCACCCATTCTGTCCCTCAGGCTGAGGAGACTACATATGATCCATATGGTTGTGGGGTTAAGGTTGTAGTGAGAAATTAATCTTGCCACAGTCCAGAACTCCTTGAAGTTTATAGAGCAGAATTTGATCAAACCTTTACTGGTGCAATGGTTTGCATGGTACAAAGTGTTATGTCTTGAATTTTAAACCAAGAGAAGCATCATGTTGGCCTGGCCACTTTAGGGGATTGCCAGGAATTTCTTCCCTTAGCCAAAGGTGGCATATTTGTTGTTTTGCATCAGTCTTGCAAGATACGCTCCCTTGAGGGGAGGAGTTTTAGGTGGGTTAAATAAAACACAACTCATCATTTCCATCATCCTTAGCTATCCACCCCCACTACTGTGTAGGGTGTGGGAGATACCAGAGCCTCCATTGGTGTATCCCAGCAGCTCACAGGCCTTGATTTATCCCAGGCTCCAGAGCCAATTGTTATTCTTAATTGCAGGAGGTAAGATGAAGAGCCTAGGGGCATGGGAGCACCACCTGAGCTCCAGCTGAATAGGTGTCCAGCTCCCAGAGAGCAGTTTAGATTCATCACCTCCCCCACAGTACCCTGAGGACACCCACTTTGAGCACACCAGCTTTGTGTCATGCTCTGAGGCCACACGCTTGGGTTTTTTAGGCACTGGGCTTTCAGTTGTGTGTTTTTATTATTTTGGCTTTAGATCCCTTATTTGCAGTCCTTCCCTGACAAGCTGCTTTTGCATTTTAAAGGGAAGTCTCTTTCAGTACAGTGCATTAACAGTGCTGGGGCAGGGACTGGCACATTAATGTGTCCACTGGGGCTGTGCAAAGCTCCTGGGAACAGGCAAAGGAGTGACCTTGCAGAAATTGCCCCTCCAACAAATTTACTCCACAGGGGAGTCGGGTTAAATTTAAAAAAAAAAAAAAAAAAAAAAAAAAAAACACACAACCACAAANAAAAAAAAAGGAAAAAAAAAACCTACAAAAACCCTCTTGATTTTAAGATGCCAGGGCTGAGCTGAGATTGCTGAGAGGATCTTACACTGCCTCAGTGATGGCCCCCTGGTGCTGAGCAGCCCCTCTCCTCCCCAGCCTCCACGCAGTTTGGGGCAGACAGTGCTCTTTAGGGCCAGGGTGGATTACTGATCCAATCTCTGTGTTGGATGTTGATGGTTCCTTGCCTTGACCTACGTGTACACCTGTCAGTAGCAGCTGTGAGTTCCGTAGGGCCTCTCTTGTTTATTAGTGACACATACATGTGAAAACTCTCATTAGAGAAATCTCCTGATGTTTAGTCAGTTGTTTAGGCTTTCACCATGTGTGTGGGATACTGTTGGAGAGACGCTGGAGTTCAGCAAATCTCTGAGTTCCCCAGAATCTGCTTTTCTCATTTGTTTTAAAGTTGCAGATTTGAAAAACGCAAAGTCTGAAGCTCTGCTGCAAAACTCAATTGCTCTTCTTTTCCTCCCTCTCTCTTTTCAGCCAAACATGTTAATGAAGTCATTGTGGGCACCGAACAGCTGATGGAGATATAACTCGAGTAGGTTTTAAAGATGATTTTATGGAAGTCAGCAGCAGAACCAGATGTTCAAGCATCGTAAGATCATCTGTACAGATCAGTACTGGCATGGTTTACCCTGTCATTTCTCCTTTCCTGTTCAGCTTTATATTTATGTCTTAATAAAGAAGTGTTTGCAGAGCGGAGTGTCCATCAGCCCCTCCCCCCTCATTGGGATGCGGCGGGTCTGTGCCGGGGTATATCGGTTCCTGCGCACCCGGCCAACGCACTGTACTTTTCCAGCAGAAGGGAGAGCAGGGACCACACAGACTGTGCCCACTCCAAAGAATGACTTAGCCGCCCTCCCTGCGGTGTAAACCACGTCCCTGCAGTCCTGCACCACCGTCCCCGAGCCTGGGAGAAACTGCTCGGGATGCTGCTTGTGCATCTCATCAACGCAGCGGGCGGACAGCGAGAACAGCGGCGGTGCCGGCTGCTCTTTGCAGCCTGGTGGCTTCGCCAGCCTCCTCCTCCTCCTCGCTGTCTCTCATGATGCTGCCCCACAGCACAGTTTAATCTGTGCCTCTTCTGCTCTGTAATGCAGTCAAGGAGTTTGGCACCCATTTCCATCAGAGCTGAGTTTGGTCTGATACTTTGAAATCCCGCCCAAGAGCAAGTATGTGAGGGCTGGTAGAGCACGAAGGAGGCGTGGGGTGTAAGCAGTGGGTACTCCCTGCCTTATTTTGATGGTTCTTCCTGTCAGTCCACTGTTTCTAATCCCAGACAAGAGGTGCCTCCCCACACTTGGATGATCTGTGGATGACTGTACCTGTGTCTCTGAGATGAGTCGCGCGTGTTAACGTGAAACGCACAGCCTTGTGGTCAGGGCCTGTGCCAGGATTGTAAAGCACCTGGATGGGATTGAAACACAAGCTGTTCTTTAATGTTTATAAATTGGACACAAGTTCCTACCTAAAAGCTGTTTATTAGAATGTAGTAGGATTGAGCGGGGCATTTATCTGCCCCTGGCAGTTTGACATCCAGAGGTGCTTACAGCAACTGGCAGGGAAGCTGTTTCATTAACTGAAGTGATAAATGTTAAATGTGTGCTTCATGGGCATCGGTGACCCCTGAGGAGAGTTACCATTTCCTAGTTAATTTGACAGGAGAGAGATTATAATCCAGACATTCCCTGAGTTTCATAAACAAAAATCCTTCCTCTAAAGGACTGGATTGGAATGGAAACTATGGGTAAGGATAGGCTTCAAGGCCTGTGACAAGCTGCAGAGAAGAAATGGCGCTGCAGCTCAGCTCCCACTTTGTGCTGGAGGTTTTGCCTCATGTATGTGCGCAAACATGTTCCTAAGGTACGGAGCCTTTTTCATCCAAGGATCGCA
The DNA here is from genome assembly GCA_013397795.1 of Orthonyx spaldingii. Lineage (NCBI taxonomy): Eukaryota > Metazoa > Chordata > Aves > Passeriformes > Orthonychidae > Orthonyx > Orthonyx spaldingii. The sequence continues at coordinate 577,429 of VZTJ01002332.1, read as the reverse complement.
GAGGTTTTACAAAGGTTAATTAAAGAGAGTTCTTGTCTCTGTGTGCGGCAAGGGAGAGAGGCTCCATGTTGGGTGTGTAGAAACAGAAGCAGAGTGGAGTGTAATTACCTGGCTTTGCATTTTACCAGAAGGCTGGCAAAGCCAAGAGAGGTTTGCAGGGACTTTGACTCACAGTCCTTTTGCTTAAACACAAAGCCTCTCCCTCTGTTTTTTGGATACATCTTAACTTCTGAAAAGTCTGCATCACCTTGTTTAGCAACTACAGTTTTACCGCCTTGTGCCTTAATTATATGTTAAAATTTCAGTCCTTTTGTTTAGCTAATTTAAGAAGAGGGTGGGGGGCTCTTTACTGTGTCGGTTAGAATTTAGCATTAATTTAGTGTTCTCTGACACTTGAAAACCTGGCTGGGATTTGAGGCATTTTCTTTTCCTTTTTGCCTTTTACGACCTGCAGGTGTTTGGTGTGAGATAAAAGTAGATCCCAAAGTGAGATTTCACAGCACAAATTATCAAAGTGAAGATTCACTCTTGATGTAGTCTACGTGTGTGGCAGTAATTATGAAAAATAGTTCGGGATAATAGGGCCTTCAGGAATCCCGAGGCGGGCACTGGGAGGTTAACCCTTCCTCATCTCACCTGGCCTCCACGCTGCTGTCATCATCAAGTGAGCATGTGATGGGTTGGGTCAGGCAACTTCACAAACCAAGTGATGTTACAGTCATTGTGAAAACTGGGGAGGCGACTGAGGACATGAAGTTCTGTTGCCAGGTAGTTTTGGATGTGACTGTTTGGTCCAGACCTTCCGGAAGGTGTTACTGGTACAGGCTGCTCACCAGCTTTGAGAACTGGGGCACCTCTCAGTCACAATAAGTTGCTCTGCCACACCCAGGGAGTTGAGCATTATAGCCCATGCCCATCATGGTGTCATTGGCATCAAAGTGGTGCTTTATAGGCAACACTGTTCTGAAAGAGATGGAAGTTCTCCAGCTCTGTAGGTGCTGACTCTTTCTGGACAGACTTGTCCTGAACATTTCCTTGGCAAACGTACTGCCAGGGTTGCTGTGAAAAGGCTCTTGCAGTGGCTTGTCACATGCTGAATCAGCATGGGGTAAAGCAGAGGTTTGCCACAATGGCCAGCAGGACCACTGGCTCGTGGTTTTCCCTGAGCAGTGTCTTGCCAGCTGCTCCCAAAAGGCTTTTCCTGTGACCAGGTCAGCAGGGTAGGTGTGGATGCAGAGCAGCATGTGCGCACCTGGCCACACTTCTTCCTGTGGGTCCTGCCCTGCCCCCCGGCACACCATGACAGGGGCACCTGCAGCTCTGCCTCCTCACCCTGGCTCCCATGAGAACTGGGTGCAACTGGCAGCAGCTCTGCAGCCAGATCCTTGCAAGGATTTTTGCAGCCAAGCCCATCTGTAAGACACAGGTTTGGGAAGAGCATTTGTTGGGCAGTTGCAGACACCCAGAGCCGTGGCTCACCTCCCTCAGCCGTTAGTGTTTGCTTTTGTAGGTGACTGTTGGGATCTCTCAGGAAGCAGCAGCTCATCTGATCCCTTCTGCAGTCAAACCAAAGCGGATGGCTCCCGTCCTCCTGGCAACCCTGAAGCAGAGTCACATGACGCAAAGACAAACAGCCAGCTGTTCCCAGGGACGGTGGGCTTCCCACCCCTATGGTGTTCAAATGGACACAAAACCTTTGCACCCAGCTCTGATCTTGCTTTTAGGGCAATTTTTTGGCTTGTGGGCAGGAAGGGGAGATCAGAGCCTGAGCAGTCACATGGTCTCAGATACACAGGCCTGGTTCCCCACATCACCAATCCAGCTGACACTGTGTGCAGCTGTAGCGGTAGGACTCTCCTGAACCTCTTAGGGTTGGGACCATGAGGACTCAGCAGTCTTTAGCTACCTTTAGTCTCCAAGGTTGATTGTGCAGGGCCATGCTCCTGCTGGCTTCCTTGCTGGTTTCTGCACCCCACTGTCCTTCCTCTGGCCGCCTGGAAAGAGTGCTTTTCATCATGCCCCTGCCCATCCTTTGGACTTTGCTGGTCCAGAGACAAGAATTTTCCTAATAAAACCCCACAGGTCTGGGGAACACTATTGTATTCCAGAGGTGCCTTACTGCCTTCACGCTGGCCCAAGTCCCCAGTGAGGGCCAGTAGTGGCTGCTGTGGTCCCTGCCCAATGTTTTGCGAGGGGCAGAATGAGATCAAGCCCCACGTGGGGCTCGCAGAGGAGCCGCCTGTGCCGGCAGCAGTGGTGTGACAGACGCTCGTTGCACAGTGTGTGGTGTAATCCAGCCCCGGGACACCACAGTGCCGCCCTCCCATCACACACAGCCACTCCTGTGGCCTTTGGGCATCTATTCTAAAATACTGATTATTGCAGGGGACAGTTGGGGCTGGGGCCTTTGGCACTGCAGGCTGCTCACTGTGCCCTGACCCAGCCTGTCCCTGTGCCATGGAGGAGCGCAGAGCAAGGGCCTTTCTCACTGGCAACCTGCAGAGTTAATTTGGGGATGTGGAGATTCCCTCCCCAGCACCCAACACTCCCCCCAGCCCCTCTGCAGCAGCCTGCCCACCGAGGCTTGCTCCCTCTCAGCCAGGAGGCTGATTTCTGGATCCTGTCGGTTTTCACTCCATCTCCCAGGAGCCAAGGTCCACAGCCGTGCCTGTGCCTCCCAGACGGGCCGGCAGACGGGAACTTCCTTCCAGGTCCTATGGACAGACATTTTATATACGTTAACATACGTGTGTATATAAATATGGAAAGCAAGAGCTTGGGAGAGCTTGAGTCTAAATAAACTTGTGTGTTTTAGGCTTTTTAAATGCTAATGTTGAATTTCAGGGGATGGGGGACGGCAAGGGGATTGTTGGACTGAGGACCAAGACAGCTGATGAGCTTGGATCAGTGCCTTTGCAATTCAAGGAAAAATGGGATAGTTTGGGAAGGAAAAAGGATTTTCTTGTTTTTGTTTTTAGTAGAAAATAAAAGAAGCTGCCTTCTTATTTGCCTCCCTCCCCCAGTGCCAGAGCAGCGAGCGACTGGTGTTGTATGCATAAGCTATTCCTTTGTGCAACATCTAAATGGTTAATTGTGTTTGAGGAAGATGTACGGGCGAATGGAGGGACCACCCAGCAAGAGACAGACAAGAAAGAGCGATCTCTGAAATGTTTAACCAGAGAGAGAGCAAAGTTGTTTAAAAATATTTAATTTACAACATTCCACACTGCTGATTATAAATCGGCCGTCCAAAAACACTGCTGCGTGCGGGGAGGGATCCAGGCAGCATGAAACAAATTCTTGTGATTGTTTTTCCTATCTTCCTCCCTCCTTTCCTTGGGGAGTTTAACCCTGTGGCAGGATGCGGGTTGCCCCAGGCGGGGAAGGCAGCGCTGTTCCCCAGGACTGAGGTCTCTGGTGCAAACACCTGCGCCTGGGGCCAGGGTGCAGCCGCCTGCTGGCGCTGGGAGAGTTGGAGGGGATGGTGAGGAGCAACCACCCTCAATGGGTGTTTGCTGGCAGCAATCACCCTCAATGGCAATGCTGGCAGCGGCGACGGGCGCATTTGAGATGGTCAGTGGGTAATGGCCCTGCAGCCACTTCCCTCGGATCCGCAGCACCAGGGTTCCCCAAAGCATCCAGCTGTGCTCCCAGGCAAGGAAAGCCATGAATCGCCCGGTGATGGGTTGAGAGACTTGAGGAGGCAAACCTGGCCAGTCTGTGCCACCCATGAGAGGTTGCTCACCATGGTGATGATGGTGCCTGCTCTTTAGGTCGGCAACTCAGCCGTGTCACCCAGCCATTTTCAGCGGCACCAGGAAGGACCCAGGCCCTCACAGGGTCATTGAGCAACAGCAACATCTTCCCCTTCTTGGCCCTATCTGCAAAGGGGGTGATTGGTGCCGGATGCGGGAAGAAGGGATTTGGCCGTGCTCTGCTTGCAGCCACCGCTGATCCACAGCTGGCTGTGACGCACCTGGCCGCCCCAGCCATGCTCCTGCCGTGCAAGGGGCTGCAACTGCTCCGTGGGGAGACCAGTCTGCTCTGGATCGTGGCCAGGCCATCCACCCCATTACCTGGAGATCACTCCTCAATGTTCTCACCATGATGGCCTTTACAGTCTTCATAGCCCATATTCTTCCTGTAGCAAGAGAGTTCTGGGAGAGGAGGCTCCTGGGAATGTCCCCCAGAGAGTGGGCAGGTGAAGGATGCACATGGTGGGGGTATGCCCCTTATTCCCCAGCCCTGTCATCATCTACCCTCATGGATGTTGCCTGTGGGGTTGGAGAGCCACAATGCTGGGGAAGGGAGGAAAGGCACAGCCCCTGGCAGGTGACCCCACTCCACAGAAAGGATCTGAGTGGAGCTGAGAGATGGGAAGGATGCAAGAGGAACCAGGATCCAAAAGCAGCAGCTGCTCTCACTACAGATCCCTTGTAGGCATCCTCTTGTAGATCCCACCTTGGGGAGCAAAAGCCGGGGTGTTGTCACACACCTGCTGCCCCAGGACCCCAGCCATGCAGCTCAGGAGCCCAGTCAGCGGGGAGGGCAGGGGTCTTGCCTGTTGCTGGTCTCCTGGCAAGATGGGGGCACGGGGAGGACTGCAGGGCACTTTGCCGGGGATTGCCGCACATTTCCCAACCCCTCACCAGCCAGGAAGCCTCGCTGGCCACCTGGACGCTTCCTCGCGTGCAGCGAGGGCCTGTCACAGCCCGAGGAGCCGGGGTGGGTTTGGCTGCTTGCCCCGGTGGCGAGCTCGGCTCTCAGTGGCTGCACCGCTCCGGGCCCTGCCAGCCCCAGCCGGTGCCGGGAGCGAGAGCGGAGACAAAAGATCTTGTGTCCGCCTGCCAGCAGCCGGCCCCGCCGAGCGGCCGCCCGCCCAATTAAACCGTGCCCGCTTCCCATGCGGCAGGGGCGCCCGGCGGGCTCGCTGGCCCCCTCCCACCACCCACCGGCCCCGGGGGACCACCACCCTGTGGGGCCTCCCCGGCCTCCCAGCAGGCGCCAGCGCTTCCGCAGCCCTTGTCCAGCACGAACGCGCTGCCTTGGTCACCCAGCGAGGGCACCTCCACCGGCTCGTGCTGGGGATGGCTCACCCCATCCCCAAATATCTCCTGTTCCCCCAGCTTCTCTCGCACCTCGGGGCTCGCAGCACCCACCAGCGCAAGCAGTCGAGTACTGAGCATCCCTCCCTGCTCCTGCTGCCCCCAAGAGTTGGATCAGGATGAGACCTGGCAGCAGCAAACCCTGCCGCGGCGGGAGCATCCCCACACCCCGTCCCGACCCACGGGGCCGGTGTCACATCCACTTACTTGGCTCCGAAAATCCCTTGCCCTGACACCTTGTTAAATACCCACCAGGGGTCACAGTTCCTGGGATTCCTTTTCCTGTTTTTCCTTTACCCCGCTGAGACGTTTCGGTTGGCAGGAGCTCTCCCCCCGCTATTAGGTATCTTTTGGGGAACAAGAAACCTAGATCACTTACAAATTAATTTGGAGTTAAACCTACAGAAAATGAGAAACATGCTGCTTTGCAGGAGAGAGTGCTTGGCCAGCGATCAAGAAAAATACATCCAAACCGCCCGATGCAGCGATGGGGGCTGCGTGCTCGAGGTAGCCGGCAGCTCTATTCGGGTGCACCTTAACGGAGCTGAGGCCTTTCCTCACAGTTAAAAGGGAGAAAAAGGGAGTAGCAGCTTCCCAGCATGCGGAGGAACGTGGGGAAGGCTGGCATGGGGTGCAGCCCTGCAGCACGGGGGTCTGCCCGCTCCAGCACCTTCGGCAGAGGGACGGGGACCGGCCACCCCACGGCATGTGGACACCTTTGCACCATCACTGCATCCCCATCCCTGCATCCCTGGGGCCGCAGCAGCTCGTGCCAGGGCTGGTTCCCGAGATGGCGGAGGATGCCGTGTCCCCTCATGCCACGGCGCCTTGTGCCAGCCCTCTGGCCAGCAAGGTGCCGTCGGACAAGGGAATGCGGTGTGATGCAAAGAATCCCGAGCCCTCTGGCAGGCGGGTGGGAGCAGCCCCGGTGCCAGGCGCTCCCGGAGGGTCGCGGGTGCGCCTTTGGCCGCCACCGCGCATTGTGTCTGCGGCGCGAGCGGCTGTGCCGGGAGGGGGCCGTGCGGGGGAGGCCGGGGCGGCGGAAGAGCAGTGATAAGATAAAAGGTCTGCTTTCCCATGCCGAGGAGCCGGG
>VZTJ01002332.1:526339-563356 GCA_013397795.1 Orthonyx spaldingii | reverse complement strand
TTTTTTTTTTTTTTTTTTACTCCGTGGTGAAACACTGCTGACCTGGGGTGTCCTGCCCCTTCCTGGGCACTGGGTGCACTGGGGTCTGTGCTCAGCCCCTGCTCTGCGTCTGTGATGCCAGGCTGAGGATGGCATGTGATGCCAAGTGCTGCTCAGGCCCCCCCCTTGTCCTTCCTGGGAGGGCTCTTCCCCCGGGAATGTGCACTTGGGGCAGACCCCTCTGTGCCTTGCTCCTGGGTGGCACAGCCCCAGCGTCCTCAGGCATTGGCACAACCTGCGACCACCAATGACGATGTGTCTGACATGGCTTCAGTCCCGTGGGGTCCCTGGCAGGCAGGCATGGGTCAGGATGTGAAAGGAAGGTTTCCAGTGACACTTTCAGTCTCGTGTATCAGCTGTGGGGCTGCTTCCCTTCCCCATAACCATCTGTAGGTCCTTGCCTCACTGCTGGCCTCAGCTTCTGCGTTTTCTGGTGAGATCAAAACATCCCCTGTCTATACCTAGCCCTGATCGCTGCACCCCATCCTGCTGGTGTGGGGATGGGCATTACTGGGGGACAGGAGGGCCTGGGATGCCCCCAGAGAGTGGGACACAATTTCCCAGACTCTGTGGTTGGATCCAGAGCACTTAAAGCTGCTTTGGGATTTTTCTCAGCCACTACTTTCTCACATTCCCACATGTGTGGCAGAGTTGGAGTGTGTGTCCTCTGCAGTGAGCCTGGTACTGCTGTGCCAGGCTGAAGGAGTGCAGTTCTTGCTCCTGGGCTGGCAAAGTTGGTGTCCCATCAGCTTGGTTCCAAAGGTTTGGCATCCCCAGGGTGCTGGGGACCTGAGCTCCTGCCTCCTCTGTGTCTGTGAGGGGATGTTTGTAGGAGGAGGAGATGTGTGGTTCATCCCAGCCCTGAGGCAGTGCTGTGGAGTGTCTAAGGGCCAGGGTATGTGTGCAGGGAATCCCAGGCCCAGTGGGTCCCGGCAGGGGCAGGGTGATTTAGGGTTCCAGGAAGCCTCTGTGACAGTACCCAGTCACCTGCCTCTGCCTAGCCAGGCTGAGGGATATGGGGTGGTGAAGCTCCAACCCAAACCACCTCACCCAGGTGAGGTCCCAGTGCTGCAGGAGCAGAGTGTGACCCTGTGCCAGGCAGTCCCCACTGCAGGCTGAGCTCAGCCCTCTGGGAGCTGGGATCCTGGTGAGCAGGGGAGGGAAGAGAGCTGCTTCCCATGGGAGCAAGGTGCTGCTGTCCCATCCCCCTCCTCCCCGAACAGGGGAATAGGGTGGGCAGCCCTGTTCTGGCCCCTTGACTGGGGTCAGCATTCGGGCCATGCTGATGGTGTGTCCTCCTGGGCCTCGGCTGTGACCCCGGCCACTGTGGGAAAGCAGAGGGTCCCCTGTGCCAGTTCTGGGAATGTCCTTAGACCAGGGGGCTGGCTGAGGGGTTCTCGTGGTGTTCTGGGGTTATGCCTGACCTGTATCCCTGTTTGGGAGATGGAAGGAGGCTGTGTCACCCCATAAATTGGACTCGACTGTGGAAATGTTCAATTAGGCTCCTCCGAAGCAATTAGCCACTCGGAGGCTTTGAAATCCCGGCTAGCAGCAAGTGTTGAGTTACCTCTAGACACCTGGCAGCTGTTCCTGGCTCTCCCAGGGTGTCTTTAGGGCCAAGGGGCCGGGGAGGCAAGCTCTGGGCAGGCAGAGCTCTGGGTGGTGAATGGGTCTGCCTGATTTATAGCGCTGAGGGCTGGTTCAAAGGAAGGCCGGGTTAATTCCTAACCGGAACAGCCGAGCACCCTGCACAGCCGTCGCGCTCTCAAAGAGCTGCCGAGTCTCCCTGGAGAAGACCCTGTCCTTTTCCTGGAGGGGTCATGGACACCCCGAATGTGCTGGTGGGATGAAATAGGATGCATCTTATGGGGGTGAGGGGAATGTGCTGCCTTGTTCTCAGCTTGGGGCACAAAGCTGAGACACCCCCAACCCTCCTGGCAGTGGCTTTTGTCCTTCCTTGACCTCTGCAACAGTTCTTGGCACAGGGCATCCCTTCCTCGGCACCCAGGACAGGGCTGGGATGCAGCCTGGAGCTCCCCTTGCTACAGGGCAGATGGGGAGGAGATGCTGGCTGACTCTCTTTGCAGAGAGAGGGGCACTGGGAATGGGAAAGGCACAGCAGGAAGCCAAGGACAGGAGTTGAACACCCTCACCAGTGTCTGTGTGGCTCCTCTTGCCAGCCCCTGTCCCCACTGTGCTGGGTGGGTCCCGTGGGGAGGTGTGGGGCAGCAGCAGTGGGATGCCACAGCCGTTCCTGGGTGGGCACACAGAGAGGTGGGTGGTCTCGTGGCTGCCGGCGGGCGGGTCTGTGGGGTGGGATGTTTGTGCAGGGGCTGAGGAAGGAGCGGGTGAATCTGGGGGGCTGAGTGGGGCTGGTGCTGACAGCCTGGGGGGCTCTAATGGCAGTTTGTCCCCGTGTCTGTGGCAGCAGGATGCCTGCTGGGATCTGGCCGGAGCTGGCATCACTCCTGTGGGGTGGCTCCTGGACTGACATGTCCCTGCTCTGTCTCCAGATGGGTGTCCCAGGGGAAGAGGGTCCCCATTTCTCTTGGGGTGTGGTGACACAGGTATTGCTCTGCGGGAAGCAGCCCAGGGTCCCTGGGGCTGTCTTGCCTGGCCTGGTGGGATTTTTCCTTCAGGACCTTGCTGCCTACTCTGTTTGCAGGGTCTGGGTGTCTGTGGGGACACTGTGCCCCCATCCTCAGGGGCTTGGAGGAGTGAGGGGTGTTGGGGTGTTGTTGCCATGATGTACTGAGGTCCCTGTTATCCCAAAAACCTGCCTGCCTGGCTCTCCCCTCTGCTCCAAAGTCCCCTCTGGCTCTGAAAGAACCTTTCTTCTCGAGAAGGGGGTGGGAGGGGGAAGGAGGCTCACCCAGTAGCCCCCCAATCCCCAGAAGATGGGGTCCAGGCAGTTCACCTTTATTTATTTATCTTTGGGAGGTGAGCACAAAACCTTTTGCTCTTCCTTTCCCGTTCCTTGACAGCTTGGTCAGCTTTTTTGGGCTGGAAAATTTTGCTAATTAACCCAAAGAGACTGGAAGACTCTTTACAGATGGCTGTGGCTTATCTGCTCCTATCCATTTTGCTTTACTTTTCAACTTATATATATTTTTTTTATTTCCTAGAAAGTGTTTTTTTTTTCTTTTTCTTTCCTCTTTTTTTTTTTAAACTTGGACATATCTACGGACTTAGGCAAGGGGCTCTTTTTTTGTGTGTTTTAAATGTTATTTGGCGGCTGGGAGGGGGCAGCGCCAGGGCCCAAGAAGAGGGTTTTATTATCTGCCTCTCCCTCGGGCCTGGAAAAGTGGTCTGAGTTCAAAAAATTCATTTCTTGCCTGAATGAAGCCAGCAATGTGGAAAAATTTCACCATTCAGAGGGGGATGAATGTATGTTTCAACCACACATTAAGTGACATTAGCAAGCAGTGGAGTGCCTAATGTGGCCATTTTTCACAGCAGCCAACAGAGGGGGTGATTAGCATAATTAGTACAGGCAGCCCTATACATATGGAAATGGCAAATGCCTAAATGCCAACACCAGTGGAAATTTATGTCAATGCTGACAGGAGTCTTAGCGGTGAATAGTTCCCAACTGAATCCCCTCTCTCCCCCTCTCTTTTTTTTTTTTCCCCCCTCTCTCTTTTTCGGGGGTCGCGCTGTCCCCTCGGCGCTGGCCGGGGCGGTGCGAGCTCCCGGCTGCCCCCCTCCCTGTGCTGGGAACCGCCGTCCCCCGATTTGGGGTAATAAAGACATTAATTTAGCTTTGCCGTTAAACAAAAGAGTTCGGCCGGGGCCGGCGGCTGGGGAGCTGGCCCCAAACGGGCCCTTTCAGCCCCTCCGCCGCTGGCTTTTTGAAGGCATCCCCGTCTTCTGCCGCCCCTCTTGCCTTAGCTGGGAGCCCCTTCGGCGGGGCTGGGTTTCGTTGGAGGTGCCGGGGCAGCGCCGAGCCCTCGTCCGTCCCTTCGTGCTGCTGGGGGCACCCATCTGCCAGGCAGCTGCCCCCCTTGCCGGGACCAGCCGTGGGGTGAATGGGGCCGGGAGGACGTGTTTTGACAGGATGGGGCCGCCGGGCTTCTGGCGAGGCTGGCGGTAGCGGCCGGGACAGGTAAAAATGGCTCTTTCAGTGTGCCCTGGGCGAGACTTCCTCCGGAGCAGCATGGGTCCTTTCACTGCCTCCCTAATCCAGCTAATCCGCCCCACAACACTTTGAAGGTGGCCTCCGGCTTGCACGCCGCTCAGCACGGGGAAGCTGCAGCCGAGGGATGCTTGGGGCGGTGCCTCGGGACCCCCTCCCACCGGGATGCGGGGCAGTGCTGGAGTTGCAGGGTGGTTCTGGCATCCCTCTGAAGCCCCTGGGGCTCTGAGCAGCCCGGGCGGGCATCTCTGCGGGCGGGATGCACTCAGCCTGCACCGGTGTTTGCCCCCCTGGGTGCCTCCTGTAGCAGTGGGGGTGCTGCAAAGGGGGTTCCCCCTGGGGATGGCTTTTCCCAGGGGATCTCAGCCTGACCCTGCCCCACTCCCACCTGTGCCTTTGTGGTGGTTTCCAACCCTAGCATTGGGATGTTGTGCTGTGGAAAGGGGGCTGCTCATCAAGTGCCTCGCTAGTGGGCCCGGCTGGAGATGGGTCAGGGCTGCGGCATCCCCTGTGCACCAGCTGAATCTGGGACTCGACAACATTTGTTGCCACATCCCGTAGCTCCATTACACCAAGCAGGACAGGACCTGGTTTTTGGGGGCCAAGCGAGAATGTGTACCCAGGAGTGCTCCCTCCCCCCATCCTGTCCTACCCAAGTGGTGACAACACTGCCAGTGCCTGGGTGCCATCTGCAGTGTAGTGGCAGTGCTGTTGATCACGGCCTCTACCCACCCCCAGGGGACACAGAATGGTCTTTGCAGCTTGTGTCTGCTGGGGAGACACCCATGCTCCTCTGTGGTCCCCAGCACCTCCCACATCCCTCCCTCACCTTCACCCTTGCCAGGCAGGGAGTGTGGGGCTGGCAGCCTGCCCCGACCCACTGCCCTCCCCGTGCCACCCAGACATGCCAGCTGCCCTGGCACGCTCAGCCCGCTGCCCCCCACCCTTGGGTGCTTGGAGAGAGGGCACCACAGGGTTTGTCCACCTCCTGCCCTGGGAAAGCATGGTGGGAGGTCCCCTTGCTGTCGTAACTGGCGAGGTGGCTGCAAGGGGGCCAACCCTGGGCTGGGGGGCTTTGTAACTGCACTGTGGGCAGCAGGACCTGGCATGGGCTTGTCTGACCCCAAACCCTCTGAGATGAGTCTGGGAGGTTCTGGCTGCCTCTGGGGGGATGTAGAGTGAGCTGGGATCAGACTTCTTCCAGGGCAGGGGGACGACACAGGGGCTGAGGCTCTGTCTTGGCTGGAGCAGCTTAGGGCACAAGTTGGCCCCACTGTGTGAGGGTGAGCTGGCTGCAGGGCCGTGGCTATGGGTCCTGTGCCAGGAGGGTTTGGGGAGCAGTGGCAGGGGGATGGCTCAGACAGGGTGGCCAGGAAGGGGGCAGGGAAGCTCCGGCCCTGCTCTGTAATTTTGTGGTGGATGCTGTAATTATGGGGAGGGCTCCCCCGGCAGGGCCCGTGGATGGGAGGCAGCTGCACATGCAACCGCTGTGACTGCCAGGGACCCTGTCTCATCCTTGGCACCCGCTGTCCCTGCTTGGGCACAGTAGGAGCCTGCTCTGCACCCCGGGTGTTTGGAGTGCAAGTGGGCACAGGGTCCCAATCCACTGTCCAGCATGAACTGCTCTGAGCCTGCACCCCACGACCCCCCCAGCCAGTGGTACCAAGAAGTAGTGCCCAACCCTAGTGAGGATGCTCCTGCAAGGCATGACTGCCTCGGGGGACTGTCCTGCCCCCAAGCCCTGCTGTGGGATTTTGGGGGTATGTGGGGGTCCAGGGCAGTGAAGCCAAACCCTGCCGGGGAGCAGAGCAGGCTGTTAGTAAGCGGGACTGGACGCCTGATTGGAACCAGAGAGCCCTTGGCATGAAAAAGCCAAGGGCTCCCTTTGTTAATTGNAAAAAACACAGGGGCCCCTTTTTTAATGTAAAAAAAAAAAAAAAAAAAAAAAAAAGCACAAAAAACCCAACACAACAACAACAACAAAAAAAAAAAAGGGAAGAATTTACATACAGTTCCTCATTAACGTGCTCATTGTTGGTATCGGGGTGCCCCCCCAGCCTCTCCCGGGCCGGGGGGCTGCGTGCGGCGTGGGGCGTCTCGGCCGCTCCGGGCTGGCCGGCCGGCGGGCGTGCGCCCGTTTGAAGTGTCCTTGGCAGCCCTGTGTGCGCTGCCTTGTCTTTTCATGTTGCTCTTTGGTTAATTAGGGTGTTGGAATTTGAGGCTTCCTCATGGCCTTTGAAGCTTGCTGACGGCTCGCAGTGCCCTGTTCCAAATTAACACTAATTACAAGGGACGGCTTTTTATTTTCTCTTTTTTCTTTTTTTTTTTTTTCTCTCTTTAATTTTTCGGGGGGCTCGCCCCCACCCCGTGCTTGCAGATGTGTGGCTCCTCCCGCAGCCGTGCTGGGCGGAGATGCCGGCAGGGCGTAGCAGGCTGCATCCCCCGGGAGCAGCAGCGCCGTCGGGCACCCCCTCGTCGCTGTGTCCCACCTCCCGCCCGGGCTCGGCGTGGGTGGCATGGCTGAGATCAGAGCAGCTTGGCGCACCTCCTGCCCGACCTCCCAGCCTGCTGGGAACGGGATGGGTGTCCCACTTCCCCCCCCCGCAACACCCACCCTCCCTGTGTCCTCGTCCCCTTGCCCTGGGTGCTGCTATCCCCTCTGACACACACACAAAAGCCGCGGCTGTGTCCCCCCCCTCCCTGTCCCTGGCACAACCTCCATCCCAACTGGCATCTGATGGACACCAGCTGCTCCCTGGCCCGGCCAGGAACAATAAAGATGCTTTGCCCTCCCCGTTCCCAAAAAGCAGGGAAAAAGAAACCAAACCAAAACACCAACCCATATAATAAGTCATTAAAAGGGAAGATTCTGCTCCTTATTTGCGGTCTCGCTTCGGCCTCCTCGGTGCTGGCGGGGGGCCAGGCCCGCCGGGGCCCCCGCCTCTTGCTGAGGGAGCGTCCTAGTGCAGATGAATCTTGACCTCCCCCCACTTTCCTGGGGCTGGGCAGGAGCTGGCCTCGCCCCTGCCAGCAGCACTTTCTTGGGATGCATCCCCCGCTGGGCATCCTGGGGTACCCCAGTGGGTGGCACTGGGATGGGGACTGCACCCCAGATGTGCCAGGGCAGCGTACCTCCCACCCTGGGCAGGGAGCTGGGAGCAGGGCAGCCAAGTGGTGCACCTGGGAGGGGTCTCCGGATCCACTTTCCACCCTCCTCTGGGCTGTGTTGTCTCCACTCTGCTATGCCAGGAGGGACGGGAGCCCCACATTCAAAGGGGATGGGGACAACTGTCCCTGGGATGGTGCTCAACCATGCAAAAGACCATGCAGGGTTTGGTCCCAGCCCCAGCCACGTTGGCTGGGAGGGGATTCCTCTTCCATGCCGAGGCAGTCACAAATGAAATCAGCAGCTTCAGCTGGAAACCTTGGCCCTGCAGTGCTTGGAGCTGTCCTGCTGCCAAAGGGGGCAGATCCCAAAGCCTTGGTGGGGAAGAGTGATGTCCCCAGCATCACCTCCCGCCCCTGCCCCCAAACCTCTCCTGAGGCAGCCTACACCTGCAGGGACTTCGGGGTGGCTGCCTCTCCCTACACTCATCCTCTGCTTGCCTTGGTGTGCCAGGGAGGAGCTGGGCTGGGCTGGAGTGCCCCCAGTTTCGCTTCCTGTGTTGGGGGCTGGTTTTGGGCATCTGCAGCACCCACCACAGTGCATGGGTGGGAGTGGACAGATTGGGTCTGCTCTGCTTCCCCAGCCATCTGTCTGTGGCTTTTTCTGGGGAAAACAAAGCCAACAAGCTGCTCTGGGGCTGGGTACAGTGTTGGTGGGAAGGGGGATGCCTGGTCCAGTGTGTCCTAGGGTGGTCCCCGTTTGGATCCCTTGGGTGTAAGCACCCAGAGGATGCAGCAGTTGGGGAATCCCACACCAAGAAGGGCCTGTTAGTTAACGTGGCACCATCTGATGCTGCATGGCCTTAATTCTGCCCATTCCGTTCCCTGGGCATCCTGATGGGCAGGACAAATTGGCGGGATGGGGGCTCTGCCTGCCCTGGCACTGACAGGGCACATCATGGTCCCCTCCACAGCGGGCAGCCGGGTGAGCCAGGAGCTGCGCTACACCAAGGAGAAGTTGGGCGAGGAGTCCGTCTACACGTCCCAGATGTTGATCCAGACCCCGAAGAGGGACGGGGATAACATCCTGACGCAGGAGGCCCTGCAGCTCCACCTCGAGGCGGCCCTGGCCGCTAGCAAGGTTCAAGTCTCACTGTACGGAAAGTGAGTCCGGCTCCAGATGGGACGGGGACACCCGCCGTGCCCTGCACACCCCTCCGCCCCTTGCCGTGTCCCCTGTGGGATATGCCCATGCTCAGCTCCTCCTTCTGCCTTTCCAGATCGTGGGATTTGAACAAGATCTGCTACAAGTCGGGTGTCCCCATCATTGAGAATGGCATGATCGAGAGGGTACGTGCTGGTCATGGATGGTCCCAGGTGCCCCCAGGGCGTGGCCGGTGACCCGCGGGATCATCAAAGAAGGACAGTGGATGGGCTGTAGTGGGGACAGGGCTTGTCAGCCCCAGGTGCTGTGAAGGCATTGCTGGCTGGATGTGGAAAGGCGCAGGTTTGGGAAGTCCAGCAAGGCTGGGGGTGATCAGGGGGTCTCATCTATCCCTGCTGACCCCTCGCATCTTCTCCTACAGATGATAGAGAAGCTGTTCCCCTGTGTGATCCTGACACCGCTGGACTGCTTCTGGGAAGGCTCCAAGCTGCAGGGAGGCTCAGCCTATCTCCCGTGAGTGTGTGTGGGGGGCTGTCCCGGGCTGTGGGGGCCACGGGTGGGAGCTGGGAATGCTGCCGAGGGGCTGTGCTTGACCTCCCTTTGCAGCTTGGCTCTGCCAGCTCCAGGGTGCCTCGGTGCTGCTGCAGCTTGTCCTGCTCAGCCCTAGTCTGGTGTCACCACCCTGGGGACCCGTCCCTGTCCTCTCCTGCCTGGCCTCGGTGGCAGAGGTGGGGCTGCACCGCTGCAGGCGGGAACTGCCCACCCCTGCCATCTGCCATGCCGTGCTCTCCCACCGGCCGGGAATGGGGACAGGGACAGTGTCTGTGCCGCAGGCTGTCCCCGAGGCTGCTCCTCCCGCCCCCGGCAGTTCTTTGTGGGTGCCACGGTTGTGAGGGGGCACCCACACTCCTGAGGGGCGCAGAGGGTGCAGAGTCCCTGGGCTGGGTGGCGAGTGACTCCCAGCCAGCTCCTCGCACCACGGTGGTGGGGCTGGGGACCCCGGGCTGGACCGGGGGAGCCTCCCCGACATTCCTTCTGTTTACGCGTGTGTTTGTCCGGGAGAGCTGGGGCGGCTTGTGCATTGTCAGCAAACGCAGCCCCGTGCTTTCTCATGCTAATGCAGCTCTGAAAGCTGCCCCTTGCCAAATAGATGAAATAGTGGCCTTATTCAGGCTGCTGCGGATGGGAGGAGGGGGAAGGGGCCGCAGCATCCCCAGCCAGGACTAGGGGGCTGGTTTTGCCCCCCCCAAGACCTCAGGTTCTCCCCATCCCAGACTGGGAAACTGCCGGGAGTAGGAGTGAGTGGGACTGAGGTGGCTGTGCCAAACGGGATGCTGGTTGCATCGCCTGCCGGGGTGGGCAGCGTGCTGGGCTGGGGTACGTGGCAGGCAGGGTGGCACTGGAGCAGCGGTGGGACTCATCTCTGCTCGCAGCCGAGCGAACGGGTGCCCGGGTGGGCACCCCGGCTGAGCGCCGGCCGGCCCATGGGGACTCGTCCCCCTTTATAACGCCGAGGGGTGAGCGGGGCGGGAGCTGGGAGAACAAAGAGCAGCAATCTATGGAAAGACAAAAGGATTTGCCCTGGCTCAGTGAAGCAAGCGAAAGCAGATAAAAGGGGCTCTCTTTGGAAGCAGCAGCAGCTCCGGTTGGTATGTGGGAATCTCGAGCGGCCGGCTCTGGCCCAGCCAGCCTTCATGAATTATTAGGCTGTGTTTCTCCCCAGAGCCCACACTTGCTCGGGGCTTTTTCTTCCCCTCTTTGGAGCGCTGGGCTGGGTTATTGGCTTTTTTGTGTGTCCTTTCTGTCTTAAAAAAGAAGCTGAGTGAGGCTGGAAGCTGGCCCCCAGCTCCCCAGGCTGGGGTGGAGGGAGCAGAACATCTGCAGGCAATGGGAAAAATCCTTTTCCTGGGTACCCAAGTCCCGTGGGGTCCTGCTGGACCTCCTAGAACCTACTCCACGCCCAGCTCTCAGCACTGTGCTGAGCCCCCTGGACCTCTGCTGAGCCCCAGACTCTCCAGCTTGAGGGAAAATGGCAGGAAGGGCTGTAAGGGATACTGGGAGCTATTGCTTGCCTGCTCCTCTCTATCAAGATGTTAGCCCACGGGCAGTAATCGGCCTGACTGCTCACACAAAGCGGGGCCAGGCAGCAGGGCCGGCTCCCCCTGCTTTGTCCCGGACTAACAGGATCAGGCACGCTACTTGACTCGGGGCATGGCCCGCTGCGGTGTGCAGGGCATGGGGGTTGCCGCGGGCGGCCCCAGGAGGGGGTCAGGGATGCGCCGGGGACTGACGCTGCTCGTCTGCATCCTCGCCTCCTGCCTTTGAGGGCACCCGCAGAACCCACGGGATGAGCTGACAGTGGTGGTGGTGGTGGTGCTGCATGTGGGTTTGGGCATCCCCCATGACCCCAGTGCTGCTCTCTGCCCAGGGGCCGCCCGGACATCCAGTGGAGCAACCTGGACCCTCTGCAGCTGATGGAGGAGCTGGGGCAGTTCACATCCCTGGAAGGCTTCAAAGAGCTGCTAGACAAGGCAGAGGTGGGACAGGCTTACATGGAGCGACCCTGCCTGGACCCCAGGGACCCCCAGTGTCCCCCCAGTGCCCCCAACAAGCAGAGCCAGCAGGTGGGTCACAGTCCATGAGGACCAGGATTGGGTGTGGGGGCTTACTGCTCTCCTGCCTGCCCCATGATCCTGACAGCACCCCTCCACCCACAGAGCCCCGACATCCCGGCCGAACTCTCAGGGGGCTGCCACGGCTTCTCCAGGAAGTTCATGCGCTGGCAGCAGGAGCTGATTTTAGGCGGCACGACCAAAGACTCCCAGGGCAAGCTGCTACGGTGAGAGCTGCTGTGGTGTGGGCACCCCCAGGGACAGGCCAGGACACCTGCCCAGGCTGCAGGAGAGGCTATGGGGCTGTTTGGGAGGTTGGCGAGTGTGTGGGGCCAGTGATCAAGGTAGTGCTTTGGAGCAAGGCAAGGCAGGGGGGCAGGATGCCTGAGTCCTCTCCTGGGTGTCTGTGGCAGGGCTGGGTGCTGTGGGGTGGGGGATGGACCCATTCCTGCATCCTGAGGCAGTCCCAGCAAGGTGCGTGCCTGTCCCCAGCGCCGAGGCCCTGCAGACCATGTTCCTCCTCATGAGCCCCCGGCAGCTCTATGAGCACTTCAAGGATGACTATGAGATCCATGACATCAGCTGGAGCGAGGAGAAGGCAGGAGCCATTCTGGAGGCCTGGCAAAGGAAATTCGTGGAGGTGAGCACCGGGAACAGCCACCACATGGGGCTGGGCAGGGGTGAGCCTGTGCATGGCATCCCTCTGTGCCCAGGTTTTGATGTGGCCACGGGTCCTGGCACTGCTCTCTTGTGATCCAGTGGGTCCCTAGGCAGTGTCAGCGGTGACACTGATACCCTGAACGACTCTGGGGTGGGTTGTGTGCTGTAGAGCAGGGGGGTCCTGACTCCTCTAATGGGGTGCACCTCTGGCAGCTGGCACAGGACTCCATCCCTCCCAACGCCACACAGAGTGTCCACGCTTTCTCCACCACCACGCTCAACGACATCATGAAGTCCTTCTCTGACGTCAGCGTCATCCGGGTGGCTGGGGGCTATCTCCTCATGGTGCGTGTGCCCCTTCTCCCTGTCCTCTGCCATCCCTCCACAGCCTCCCTGTCCCTGCTAACCCACTGTGCTCTTCCAGCTCGCCTACGCCTGTGTCACCATGCTGCGGTGGGACTGCTCCAAGTCCCAAGGGGCTGTGGGCCTGGCTGGGGTCCTGCTTGTGGCTCTCTCCGTTGCCTCTGGCCTGGGGCTTTGCTCACTTCTGGGCATCTCCTTCAATGCAGCCACTACCCAGGTATGTGCTGGGGGAAGAGCTGGGTGCTGTGAGGTGGGCAGGACCCTGGGGGCTCTGGGGTGACCAAGTCCCCTCTCAAGTGGTGGCCATGTCCCTCTACTGACTCCAACTGCTCTGTGGCAGGTCCTGCCCTTCCTGGCCCTCGGCATTGGGGTGGATGACATGTTCCTCTTGGCTCACGCCTTCACTGAGATGAGCCAGCACATCCCCTTCAAGGTGAGCACTGAGCGCTGCCCAAGGGCTTCTCAGCCTCCTCCTGCCTCTCCATGGTCCTTCTCATCACCCCTTCTCTGTCCCTGCAGGAGCGGACGGGCGAGTGCCTGAAGCGCACAGGGACCAGTGTGGCTCTCACCTCTGTCAGCAACATGATCGCCTTCTTCATGGCAGCCCTGGTGCCCATCCCTGCCCTGCGCGCCTTCTCTCTCCAGGTAGGGCCACGGTCCCTCTCCTGGGGATGGGAAGGGATGGCCAGACCCTGCACTGATGTGTGTCCTCCAATACCTCAGGCTGCAGTGGTTGTGGTGTTCAACTTCGCCATGGTGCTCTTTGTTTTTCCTGCTATCCTGAGCCTGGACCTGCACCGCCGGGAGAAACGCCGGCTCGACATCCTCTGCTGCTTCTACAGGTACCAGTGCTAGGCTGGTTGGGATGGCTCTGACCCCACTGTTCCCTAAAGAAGATGGGGTGGCTAAACTTCTCATCCTTCTCTCTCTTCTTCACTCTCTCCACGCAGCCCTTGCTCCTCACGGGTCATCCAGATCCAGCCCCAAGAGCTTGCTGATGCCAATGACAACCATGCCTGCCACCCGTCTCCTTATGGGCACGCTGGTGTGGCCACCAGCACCCAGATCACCACCACTGTGCAGGCCTTCACACGGTGTGACCCCTCAGGCCACCACATTGTCACCGTCCTGCCACCCACCTCCCAGGTGTGCACCTCACCTGCCATCCTCCTGCCCCACGCTGACCCCTTGGGCTCGCAGGTCTTCGCCCCATCAAGCTCCACCCGGGATCTGCTGGCTCAGCTGGATGAGGCCAAGGGTGGGCGGGAGTGTGTCCCCCTGCCCTTCTGCCGCTGGAGCCTCGCTGACTTTGCCCGGGACAAGTACGCGCCGCTCCTCCTGCGCACCCGGACCAAGGTGGGCTGGGGTGGCCCTGGTGGTGCCGCTCAAGGTGGGTGGGGGGCACAGAACTCTGCCTGACCCCCCCCGCTCTCCCCACAGGCGGTAGTGGTGGTGCTGTTCCTGGCGCTGCTGGGGCTGAGCCTCTACGGCACCACCATGGTGCACGATGGCCTCTACCTGACGGACATCGTGCCACGGGACACCAAGGCACACGCCTTCATCTCGGCCCAGTTCAAGTACTTCTCCTTCTACAACATGTTCATCGTCACCAAGGGTGGCTTCCACTACCCGGGTGCCCAGGCTGCCCTGCTGAGCCTGCACCAGGCCTTCAGCACCGTCAAGTACGTGGTGCGGGAGGGCAACCGTGACCTGCCCAAAATGTGGCTCCATTACTTCCAGGACTGGCTGCGAGGTGAGGAACATGCATATTCTCCATGACCTCCCCTGCCTGACAGTCCTCTCCCCAGCCTGCATGCTCCCCACTGGCCTGGGAGTGCCTTCCCTTGTGTGCAACATCCCGGGGAGGGTGGTCCCAAGGTGCCCAGCACTGCAAGCTGAGCCCTGGGGTTTTTGTGTGCCCACCCCTCTGGCACCACACTCCCTGGGTTACACTGGGTGGTGTGCAGGGTGGTGTGCCCCCAGGGATGCTCACCCCCCATGCTGCATCCCCAGGGCTCCAGGCCACCTTTGACAGGGACTGGCAGGCCGGGCGCATCACCCATGACAGCTACCGCAACGGCTCCGAGGATGGGGCATTGGCCTACAAGCTCCTCATCCAAACTGGCAACAAGAAGGAGCCCTTCAACTTCAATCAGGTGAGTAGTGACAGGGCTGTGCTGACTGGGCTGAGGGTGACTCTGCCCCAGCTGCCCGGCTCACGCCTGGCCCTGATCTCTCTTGTAGCTGACCACGCGGCGGCTGGTGGACGAGAACGGCATCATTCCCCCTGACACCTTCTACATCTGCCTGACGGTGTGGGCCAGCAACGACCCCCTGGGCTTTGCTGCCTCCCAGGCCAACTTCTACCCCCCACCCCCCGAGTGGATTCATGACAAGTACGACACCACAGGCGAGAACCTGCGAAGTGAGTGAGCGTGGTGGGCTCCCTAGGCATCCTCCTGCAGAGTACCCCTATCCCCACATCTTTTTGCCCTGAAGGGAAACCCCCCACATCCCTTACCCCATCTGGTAAACTCTCTTGCTTCCTCGTGCTTCACCCTTGTCCTCCTGCACCCCAGAGCCTGAGCATGCCACTGTGCATTCCCCGTGCCCTTAGCAACACACCCCTGCTCTAGCCCGTGAGCATCTCTCTGCAAAGAGTAACCTGCTAACACACAAACATCCTGCAGGCAGAGAAACGCCCTCCTCCTTGACCCCGGTCTGTTCCCTACACACTCCCCAGACCTGTGGTACCCAGCCAGGCGTCAGGCTGCCCAGGCTGCACTCAGGCTGGTGTGACTGTGGTGCTCTCATGCTGCCTGTACGCCCGTACTGCCCGTACCCTCATACTGCCCATGATCTCCTCACCAGTCCCAGCAGCCCAGCCGCTGGAGTTCGCCCAGTTCCCTTTCTACCTGAGCGGGCTGCGTCGCACATCCGACTTTGTGGAGGCGATTGAGAGCGTACGGGCCATCTGCCGAGAGGCCGCCCAGCGCCACGGCGTGCTGAGCTACCCCAGCGGCTACCCCTTCCTCTTCTGGGAGCAGTACATCGGTCTGCGGCACTGGTTCTTGCTGGCCATCAGCATCCTGCTGGCCTGCACCTTTCTTGTCTGTGCCCTGCTGCTGCTCAACCCCTGGACCGCCGGCATCATCGTGAGTACGCACCCTGATGCGTGGGGTCAGGGGCAGCCAGGCTTTCTCCCATCCTGCTGAGTGGCCCTGGGTACCTCCTTCATGGGAATTGGGTGATGGAGTGGCCAGGGGCACCTGGAGGGGACGGGACGCCCATATAGGGTTGGCAGTGGGTGGGGGACTCCTGTATGGAGACATCAGTTATATCATTGATGAAGGGAACAGGGGGCCTTGGATACATTCATGCAGAAGAGTATGAGGGGAACACCCATATGGTTGGTGGGGAACCCATATGAAGGGATCAGGGAACCTGTTATGAGGGAATGTGTGTAGTGGGCAGGGGTTTGATGACATCCATGCAGAGCAGGATGAGGGCTACCCCTAGAAGATGGAACAGAGGGACACCCCAAACGGAAAAGGGTCAGTGAGGTGAGGCTGCCCTATATGGAGTAGGATCAGGATTGCCAGGGAGAGGGGACAGGCAGTCAAAGCCATCCCTCACTGATCCCACTATCTTCCAGGTCTCCATCCTGGCCATGATGGCTGTGGAATTGTTTGGCATCATGGGGCTGATGGGCATCAAGCTGAGCGCCATCCCCGTGGTCATTCTCATCGCCTCGGTGGGCATCGGTGTGGAGTTCACCGTCCACGTGGCCCTGGTGAGCACAGGCAGATCCCAGTTCCCACTCCCTGGCACCTCCCCCGCTTGGCCATGTGCCGATGGTGGTCCATCATGGGTGGCACATGGGGACAGCCCCACTGACCTTTCCATCCCACTCAGGGTTTCCTGACAGCTGCAGGGAGCAGGAACGTGCGCTCAGCCGCAGCACTGGAGCACACTTTTGCCCCTGTGATGGATGGTGCTGTCTCCACCCTCTTGGGTGTCCTCATGTTGGCTGGCTCTGAGTTTGACTTCATCATGAGGTGAGCACTGCAGAAGGGTAAACCAGCCACTTGCTACCCTACAAAAGCTTTGGCAGTGGGGGCTGGTGGGTGTGGCAGCCCGCCTGTCTGGAAGTGGGGATGTGGGGCAGTTGGTGAGGACTTGCTGGGGACTCCCATTCCATTTTGCCTGGAGGCTGGGTAGACATGGCAGGGCCAGGGTGTGTGGCATGGGAAGCTATGTTTGGGATGGGACGTGGTTCATGATGGCTGTGCCTGCTTATCCCATGTGCCTGTGGCTCTCTCAGGTATTTCTTTGCGGTGCTGACCATCCTGACACTGCTGGGGCTGCTGAATGGGCTGGTGCTGCTGCCCGTCCTGCTCTCTGTCATCGGGCCACCCCCTGAGGTACAAGATCCTTCCATCCCACTTCTCCCTGGTCCTCCCCAACCCTGTACCCACCTCTGTCTATCCCTCATTGCCCCTCTCCCTGCCCACCTTTCACACTTTATCCATATTTGCCTTGTCCTGTTCCAATGTCATCTTGAACCCACCTCAATCCATCCCTTGCCCTGTACCATCCCTCCTTTACCTCATCCTTTCTCGGACCCACATCCTACTTGCCTCATACCTACCTGACCCCAGTTCTGCCTTATCCCACACTCAACTTCCCCCATCCCTCCCTGACCCATTTGATCCCATCCCTGCTTCCACCAGTATCACCTGCATCCCCATCCTCTCATCAACCCATCCTCCCTACTTCTCCACACTCCTCTGTCCCTGGCTCCTCTGACCTGTCTTCTCTCCCCAGGCATCCCTGGTGGATAATGGCCCCTGCCTGCCCCCACCAGAGGCGGTACCCCCGTGCCTGGGCCCTGGGGGCCTGTATGTCCGGCGTGCTTCAGCCTGGCCCCCCACCTTCCCCGAGCCCTCAGACACGGAGCACTACACGGAGAGCGTGGGGCCAGGCAGCCCACGGGGACCCTTCATTGTGCCCCCCTCCCCGGCACACATCCTGCTGGAGGCTGGCAAGGACCCCAGCTTCCCCCGCATCACCGTGAGTGTCTCTGCCCACTGTGGCATTGCTGACTCCCCTGCGTCCCCAGGGAGAGGGTCATGGATAGAGCTGGGGGACAGGGGCTGCTGGTGTTGCCAGAGAGATGCTCAGTATGACTTGGGGACCCTCATGCTTCACGTTCCCCTTCCAGGTGCTGAAGCCCTACAAGGACAGCCTGGAGGTTCCAGGGAAGAAAGAGGCTTCTGGTCCTCAGCCTGCAGCCCCACTGCCCTTTGGGGAGCCGTGCACCACGCTGCCCCAAGAGCACCCGCAGCCCGGCTCGCCAGGCACCCGGCCAGCACCCCCCGCAGCCTTGCCCACCTACAGCACCCACCTGCAGGGTCCTGCAGGCAGCTACACCACCGTCACAGCCACCGCCTCGGTGACAGTGGCCCTGCACCCCACACTGCCTGGCTCCTACCCCAACTTCAGCCCCGAGGGCTTCACTGGCAGCGAGCGGGACTGCCTGGACCAGCCCAGCAGCAGCAGCACCGCTGTGCCAGACACCTTTGAGATGCAGAACATGGGACACCATGGGGCAGGTGCCTGGCGCTAGGTGAGCCTGGGGACACCCTACCCTGGGGATGGTGCATGGCAGCGTGGGGGTGCAAGGTGGGTGTGGAGGCACCCAACTGAGCCTTCGAATCTCTCCCTGCAGATTGCTGGTTCCTGGGCAGAGCATCTCCCCAGCACCTGGTGGGCACAGGAGGGTGCAGAGCGGGGTTGCCCGCGTCGTGCTGCTAATCACCGGAGTGGTCTTGGCCGAGGAGGACCGGCCCCCCTGCACCCTGCACCGGGGCTTGGAAGGGCAGGCTGGCACTTCTATGCAAGCTGTGTGCAGGCCACGCCGTGCCCGCGTGTCCCTCACCTGAGGCTGTGCCGTTGGTGCCATGTCGCGTCACCCAGGGTTTGGGGTTATCCTGCCCTGGGCTTGTTGCTCCCCAGAAATGGAAGCACTAACTCCCCCCTCTGTTTCTGGAGCTGCTGGCAAGGTGGACTCGGTGCCATGCCAGCTCCCCCTCTGTGGGGTCACTGCCTGCTCCCCATCACCTCCTCCTGGGACCACCCATCCCAGGCCATGAACTGGGGTACCCCAACAGGGTGCCCTGATGCTCCCTGCCCTGATAAGGGGGCAGCCCGAGAGCCTGCTATGTCCTGGCATGCCATGGGCAAGGCCTGGAGTGGGCATCCCCTCCTTTATTTATTGCAAAGGGAAACTATCTATAGAGAGATATATATTTTTAAGCTTATTTTAAAAGATTTATTTCTCAGCCTACAGCCTCGCCCGGCTGCCCAGGGTGCAGGCAGGGAGCGGGCAGACCCTTTGTCCAGTGCAGGGCTGCCCACTGGAGGCAGCAGGAACCCAGGGGCACAGACCTGGTTCATGCCCCCACTCCATGGGCAGCTCACCCCTTCCAACATGCTAGTCCGTGCCTCAGTTTCCCCAGTGGCGAGGATGGGAAGGCTGGAGATCATGGATGTGCCACAGTGGAGAAATGGAGATGTTGCTCCCCAATGCACAGGCAGGGTTTTGGAAGGGGAGATCCTTGGAGTGGTCCTTGCTGTGCCAAGCCCCTGAGCTGTCCCACGATCACTGCCCCCGTGTCAGACTCATGCCCTGCCCAGGGGATGGCACAGGCTTGAGCACGCACAGGACAGCGCATGCTGACATGGGCTCCCGTGGTGCCACCAGGCACATCGTGCTGGGAAACTGCATTTCTCACCATGTCCCCGTGCAACGGGGCTGTCCCTGCAGCCAGCCCCTGTCCCCATCCCCATCCCGGGCACTGCCCCTGCCGTTACCCAGCACTTTAACTCCAGTGGTGGTTGCCGTTCCTGCAGCCCCAGCCCCCCCCAGCCCCCCGACACTGCCGCTGAGCAGGGGTGGCCTCGGGGTCCCTGTCCCCGTGCCAGGCGTGGGCACGGCGGGCAGCCCCTCTTTCCCCCCTCCCCGACACGCCATCTAAGTTATTTATATCAAAGAGAGCAAAGGTTTATTTTTGTAGTTTGTACAGGCGGTAGTGGGGACCGAAGGTTTATTTTTAAAGAGTAAATATATATATTATATATAAATTACCTGCTGTGTCCGGCCCTTTCTCCTGGGGAACACAGCTGGAAGGGGGAGGTATGTGTGCTTGTGACAGACCCAGCTGTGTGCACACACGCAACGGGGGGTGCAGGGGGTGCTGCACACTGTGTGCAGCGTGTGTGTGGCACATGGGGGGCTGGCAGCCTGCCTTGCCTGTGTGTGGCCTGCTGGCGGGGCGTGGGGGGCGCGGGGGATGGAAGCCCGTCGCTGCAGCAGTGCGTGCAAAGATGTCCGTGTGTCCCCTCCTACCTGCTCCCGCTCCAAGCCCCAGGGTCCCCGTGCCGCCGCCCGGGCAGGTGCCGGCGCTCCGTCCCGCTGCAGCACGGCTCCGCTGCCGGGGGAGGGCAGCACGGCCCCGGGGCAGGGTGAGCTCAGCTTGGGTCCCCATCCCGCAGGAATCCCTTGGGTCACTGCCCGGGCTGCCTGCAGTGTCCTTGCACCCAGCGCATAGCTCAGCTCCACCCTACCCGCAGTCCCTGCATCACTTTTTGGGGTGACCCAGGCATCTCTCCCCAGACCCGACATTGTGACATGGGACAAAGCACTTTATCGATGCTCTTGGCCAAGGCAGCATCAGTGCCCAGCCCCACACCCTGCCCTGCTGCAGAGCTGGACAGAACTCGCTGCCCAGCCCCTACTTGGTGTGTGGCTCGAGGTGCCGGTGATGGTCACGGGGCCGTGTGCCCCGGCGGGGACGGCAGAGCCGGGAGGGCACCCCACTGCCCTTCCTCAGTGCGTGGGCACGCCAGGCCGCCGCGATGTTCTCCACCTGAGGGGATGGGGAGAGGGATGGGGGCATCAGCATGGCCACAGTGTGGTCCTCCCCAGCCCCTCCTGCAGCATCCTCCAGAGGTCAGCAGGAGACCCCGTGAACAGGCAGCAGCTCACCGGGATGAGGAGGTCCTGCTGGTTGTGGCTCTCCAGTGTCACCAGTTCGCTGGGTGCCAGCAAGGGCAGACGCAGCTCCCTCACAGGCAGGGCAGCCACCTCTGGTACCGGACGCTCCAGGACAGCCTATCAGACATCAGAATGTGAGGGATGAGGCTGGTGATGTCCTGGGGAGGCAGGGGCCTGGGGGGAGTGACACAGCTTCTGCATGCATCACAGAGCCCCAGGCTCAGGGACAGGGTGCCTACAGTCCCAGCCTGGGCTGGTGGGGGCCCAGGCACCCCTGGGTGGTCATTGCTGTGTGACACTCACTGAGCTGACGTGTGCCCACTCGCGCACAGCCTGCACCAGGTCCAGCTCGTCCACGGCCAGGCGGTCACTGCGCAGCACCCGCGCCAGGACCACGTCAGAGAGCTCGCAGAAGCCCTGTGTCCGCACCACTGCCTGCCAGCACACCACAGCATTGGCTGCTGGAACCAGGACCCCACACAACCACCACCCTCATCCATCACACACATCCTGGGGCCATCCCTGCCTGGCACCCCAGCATCCCCCAACCCAAACTCCAGTCCCCTGGCACTCCAGTACCTCCCAGCCTGCCTCTGCCAGCATCTTCTCCCCAAATACCACTTGCTCCTCTGCCAGCCTTCAGGCATCCTGTCCCTAGGGGCCCTGCTCCCTTGCCTCATGCAGTGTCCTCCATGCCCTGGACTACCCCACACCATGCTCCCCCATCACCTGCTGCCATACCGCGGTGCAGCCCTCGATGAAGGCCAGGCAGTGCTGCTGCAGGTCCGCCTGCCCATAGGTCACCGCAGCCTGTGAGACAACACAGACACCTGCAAGGGAGTCCAGAGCAGGAGGGACTCCCTGCCAAAGCCCTACAGAAACACAGGCACTCTCAAGGACACAAGTAAGGCAGACATCCCTCGGGGCTGGGTACCACAGTAAGAGTGTACCCAACAGATGGGGAAGGAAGGGGCACCAAGGTCCCCTGCTTTTCTGGCCTGCCCCACAGCAAATGTTTTGGTGGCTCTAACGCCCACAATGGTCACCCAGCCCCGCCCTCAGCAGAAGATGTGATTTTCCACCACTGCTCAGGGACATCACCCAGCCCACAGTGGGGGAGAGCTCCTGGTGCTGTTCTCACAATGTCACACTGTGGGCATGTGAAACCATCAGTCCCCGGTGCTCCTTGTGTGGGCACAAGGTCAGCTTAAAGCCCCCCACAAGTGCCCCATGCCCCTGGTGCCAGTCCCAGCCTGACCCATAGCTGCCATCCCCCCCTGCAGCAGGAATTTGGGGGTGCTCTCATTTTCTCCCAGCCGTACCAAGCAAAGCTTGTCCCAGAGTTGACACTGCCCATCTGGTCACCAGGAGGGCACGTCCTCATCCCCCCCACAGCACCCCTGTGTGTGGGGTACTCAGGACCAGCACAGGCAGGGTGAACATCACCTCCCCCTCCACCACAGCAGGGGACCAGCGCTGACGTAAGTGGGGAGGGAGGGCGAGCTGTTTTCTTCAGGTTTGTTTTGTTCTGGGGTTTTGGGGTTTCTTGTTTTGTTTCCTCTGGGCCAGTTTTAGCTCTGTTTATGTTGTAGTGGTCTGGCATCACATCTGGCTGGAGCTCTGTGCTCTGGGGCAGGCACCTCACCCCAAGATTGTTTCAGCTTGTGGAAGATGAAACAAATCCCCCTTCTCCGGGGAGCGGCCTTGGTTCCACCAAGTAGCATGGCCAGGGCCATTAGGACCTTCCCGAGGCTATTTTTAGGTGCCTCATCTGTCAGCAGGGGCTATGGGACTGGGTCCCCAAAACCCAGTCCCTCCCACTTTCATGCAGATGATGACAAAGCCCTAGCACTGGGGAGTTCTGGCCAGCCCTGCTCAGGGCAGTGTGAAGACACTTCCCTACCAGGCTCTGGTGGCCCCACTGTCCTTTGCATCCCTGGTACAATCCCAGTGGTCTGGGAGCTGGCAGGGCAGCTGCTGGGCCATGGGTGAATGGGAAATCCTGCCCCACTGGCCAGCAGAGAACAGGAGGGTCAAGTCTACTCTTGCCCCAAAATTGTACAGGTTATTTTTAACCCTTTGTGACTCTACTGGTGACACTCTTACCTGCAGGGCCTCACAGACCTGCTCCACACTCAGCGTGTCCTTGATGAACTTGACGCAGAGCTGGAGGGCAGACAGGGAGAGGATGGGCAGAGCGGGGGACACAACCCTGCCATCACCCCACACAACCCTCAGCATCCCCTGAGCCCCCAGCACATGGAATGTGGGGCAGAGGCACCTCCAGTCCCCCAGGGTTTCATAAGCAATGGCTTGTGGGATGAGGTCTTGCAGTGTGGATGTGAACAGCCAACTTGGCCACTGATGGAGCCAAGGACCAAGACTGATGTGACCAAACCCAGACAACCTGATAACCCCAGGTGGGTCCCCTAACCCAGTCTAGAGATGCCATCTGTGTTCTGCCACAGAGCACAATCCTGGTGCCAGGCTGCGACTCTGTACTCTGGCTGTGACTGCTGGGGGGCCAGCATCTCCAGCTGCATCCCATACATGGATGATTTAGGTGGGATGTGGCCAGACCAGCACGTTTGTGTGAGTAGGATCTCTTTCCTGCCTATCTCAGCTGCCTACCAGAATCCCTGGGAAACCCAAGGGGATGTGACATGCAGGGAGGAGCTGTCAGCTGGGGCAGAAGGACCCTGAGTCATTGGCAGGAGGGGTATGAGGTCACCCTGCAGCTGAGCACACTGACACGGGTTTCCCCAGCTGTCCTTGGTCAGCCCCTTTCCCTCCCACCCCTCCTCTATGCAGGTTATCCCCCTCAGGATGTGTCTGCTGAGTAGTGGGGTGTGACTCATGTGACAGGAGCACCAGGTCCCCCTTCTCTGCTACACCCCTTCTATCCCCTCCCTGCCCAGACAGCTGTTTGACAGCTCTGTGCCACATCTGGCCTTTGGCTGAGCTTGTTCCCACAGATCCCATCTCACCGCCCTGGCACACAGGAGCCCACGATTCCTCAGCTCCTGAGGTACTTTGCCAGCACAATGGGGAGGGAGGGGAAGTCAGGGTGTGAGATGGCAGGGCACGCGTTCAGCCAGGCTGTAATTCAGGAATCAGGCTGATGACGTGGCCTGGCCACTCTCCTCAACACCGAGCTGCTTCAGCTCCCTGCCCCCTCCTCGTCCAGCTCCCACCCTTCCTCTTTGCTCCCTGCTGCCTTCCCAAAACCCTCCCCCCTGAAGCAGCATCGCCTGGCAGCACCACAGCTGGGGTGCTGACTGTTCCTAAGGACCGGGGCTCTCTTTGACTGCATCATCCTGTCAGATGACCGGAAAGCATGTGTGGGTGATGGCACAGGGGCTTTCCCTCTGACCTTTGCTGTGCAGGAGATGTGAAACTCCACGTCCTTCCCCATGTTTTCTCGGGACTCCCCTGTGGGATTCCCAGCAGCTGCTGCACCCCCTCAAGGGGGATCCCACTGGAGAGATCTTTCAGGATCAAGAAGCAGGGCCAAGCCTGCGTGATGCACTGTGGTGCTTTCCTCAGAGGCACCTCCAGCTACCAGCCATGCAGGGACCATCTTGGGGTGCTGCCCAGCCCAGGGACACTCAGGGGACACCCGGGGGCACCACTGCCCCCAGCCTAAACAGGGCTGTACCTTGCACAGATCCTGCAAGCCGTACTCCACCGACGAGGTCAGCACCTCCAGCACCTGCAAGCAAGAGGGACCTTGGGACCATCAGTGTGCAGGTCATGGATGGGCACAGCAGCCCAGGGTAAAGGGCACATATGCTCCTGCCTCCATGGGAGCTCCCAAATGAGGCACAGGAGACAAGCCTGTTGCATGGAGAAAAATTTAGGTCTCCTGTTGTGATGTCCCCATTCCCACCATTCAAGGTGTGCACAGCCAGATGTCCCAAGGCTGGGACAAAGTGCTCTGGAGATGCCACTGTGCTGGGTTGAGACCCCACACATTCATGGCACTGTTAGCTAGCTAGAGAGCATCACACAGACCA
Source organism: Orthonyx spaldingii (assembly GCA_013397795.1). Lineage (NCBI taxonomy): Eukaryota > Metazoa > Chordata > Aves > Passeriformes > Orthonychidae > Orthonyx > Orthonyx spaldingii. The sequence continues at coordinate 539,202 of VZTJ01002332.1, read as the reverse complement.
CCATATCCATCTCTGGTACACCAAGAGCTGCAAAGCACCCCCCTCCCCTGCATCCCCCTCTTGCCCCTCCCAAGTCCATGGTCCCCGCCAGCCCCATCCCCACTCACAATACGGCTGTTGAGGGTGACACTGTTGGTGTAGAGGAACTCAATGACAGCCAGGAAGACCTCAGGCTGCACGTTGCCCAGGATGAAGGGGCCCTGGGGTGGGACGCTGCTGGAGGAGTCCTGGCTGCCAAGCATCCCTTGGAACGCCTGGCAGCGGCACGCCAGCACACAGCGGTGAGCAAACACCTTCTGCTGCTCCCGGCCCACCACGAACATCACATCACTGCGGGGAGAGGGGACCGTGAGGGACACGCTGCCTGGAAAGCCAGGGCACAGCCTGCCCCGGGCTGGGACAGGGCACACAGGAAGGGACCTGGTGAGTGTCCATCCCAGGGGGCAGTACCCGTTAATTTTAACCCAGGGGTTTGTCCCAACAGGGGCAACCGTGTTGGTGGCTCTTTTGAGCCATTTGAATGCTACAGGCAAGGTGAGCAAGGCAGGTCCTCTGGAAAGCACTGAGAGCCCTGGGTGCTGGCACAGAGAGCCCAGCATGCTGATACTGAGCAGGGCAGAGAAAGGCCGAGGACAGCGGGAGAAAGTGACTTTCTCTTTTGGCACAGCAGAGCCAAGGAAAGCATGGCTGCCACAGGGATCAGCCTCCTTGACTCAGGGGAACTGACTCATCCTCTCAGGGATGAGAAGCCTCTGGCATAGCCGCCAGCAGGGCTGGCACTGGCCCAACAGGGCAGCCTGTGGCACACACTGAGGCACAGGGACCATCCTGTTGCCCTGATCCCCTATAACCCTATCCTCTCCGAAAGGTTTCCCCAGCTCCATGGCCCCAGAAAAGGGTGGCAAAAGCAGGGAAAAGGAAGCAGGCAAAGGACAGGGAGTCTCCAGCCTGTGAGCACCTGTGGCTATGGCCCATCCATCCCCTTGTCCCTTCCTCCATCCCAGCAGGCCCATGAGCAGAAGACATGCCATCCAAACTCCAGCTGCTATGAGGACAAGCACAAATCCAGGGCCTGACTCTCACAGTGTCCCCCAGGGAGGTGGATGTGCCCAGCAGAAGGAAGGACACCGTGGCGATCCCAAATGTCTATCAGGAAACACAGAGCTGGGGCAGGGTGGGTGGTGTGAGCAGAGCCCCACAGGGCCTCCATGACTGCTTCTGCAAGGGGACTATGATAAACTGTTTTGTGCTTGAGGTCCACAGGCCAAGAAGGGCAAGCAGAATGCAGGCTGTGAGACATGAGGTGCCAGCTGTGATGATGGCATGCAAGGTTTGGGATGCTGGACCCACACTGCACGCTGCAGAATGGGTACATAATGAAAGCTGCAGGATATGGGATGCAGAACAAAGGTTACAGGGTGCAGGCTGTGAGGTACAGGCTGCAGGACAAAGGATGCAGGATGTGGGATGAAGCAGATGGATGCAGAGCACAAATTTTAAGTTGCAGGATGCAGATTGCAGGATACTGTATAAGGGTTGTGGGTTGCAAGATGAGAGCAGCAGGACATAGGCTGGGAATGACCAGGCACTGACAGCCACTTCCCCATTGCCTGGGGCTGTGGCCAGGGAGTTTTCATTGGGATTTCTCTTCTGGGTGGCCAAAAATTTCAGCAGGAATGGGGATTTCCTTAGATAGCTCTGGTGTTCCTCAGATAGGCTGGCCAGGCCTCAGCAGGAAGTGAGTGAAGAGGACCACAGGGAGGCAGGACATACCACGGAGGTGAGGAAAGCCAAGGCAGCATCTCCATCTCTGCTCCGTGGCAGGAATGTCAAACCCAGTGAGGAGGGACAGCCAGGCTGTCGCATGCCCTCCAGGGAGGTTGGGGTAAAGCACCAGTAAAGCCAGGCGGGAGAGGAACTGAGCAAGGAGAAACGGCCCCAGGGGAGCTCAATGAATGCAGTACCCCCATTCCTGGCGCAGGCAGGAGTCCCAGCACAGGATTTATCCTGGGACACTGCCTTGCCCTGTTGACGCCATGCCTGGGGACAGAGGGGGTCTGGGCACACCCGGGAACCTTCCCTCCTCCTGAGAGACGAAGGCTGTACTTGGGCAGCCCTGCACTCCCGTTCTCATGCGGGGAGCGCTGCACAAGCCACGCCGGCCCCGCCAGCTGCCCGGGGCTCCCCGAACTGCCCGCGGGCCCCAACCCCCCGGGCAGGGAGCAGCGGCCGGGGGCTTCGGCGTGACGGGGGGAGGCGGCACGGCCCGGGCCCTCACCTGAACTGGGGGTTGTTGACCAGGGTGCGCAGGGCGGCGCTGAAGGCGGCCACGTCGGCCTGCAGCCGCGCCGAGCAGGGCCCGGCCATGGGCGGCCTGAGGCAGCGCGGGGCGGCGGAAGGAGGCGGGAGGGAAGCGGGAGGGAAGCGGGAAGCTGTCGGGAGGCCGGCCAGCCCGGGGAGGCCGCGGGGAGGGAGCCAGCACGCTGCGTCCTAGGCCACGGCCCATTGCCAGGGAAAGCAGCGCCGGGGCTGGAGGCCGGGCTGCAGGGGAGCAGTGGGAGGGAGCGGTGGGACGGTGAGGCGTGAAGCACAACCTCGCTGCCCAGGCGGTTCCATCCGGCACTCACCGGACAGGGAAGAAGCAGGGCTGCGTCTTGCTGCGAGGGGAATTGCTTGCTGTGTTTCATGGCTTGGCTCTGGCACCCCTGGCACGGGAACGCGCACCCAGGCTGGTGGCTTTGCTGCGGAGCAGAGAGATAGGGATGAGGAGAGGCAGGCAGCTGGGATTTTGGAAAAGGCAGCACGTGCACGGAGATCACCCTCACTTCCAGCTGCACAGCCCCCAAGGAAATCCACCAGGCATGGCAGGGTCCCCCACAGCAGCACTGGAGCAGACTGGAGCCCAGCAGGAGATTTGTCCCCTGAAATGGGGGAAGCCTTCTCTCCTTCGATGGTCCAGGCCAGAGCCCTGCAGCTCTCAGGTCTGCTTAGGGCACAAGTGATTGCAGGCAGAAAAAAGCATCACCAGCCTCATAGAAAGGCTTCAGTGGGAAGCGACCATTCAGTTTCAACTCCCCTGCCACGGGCAAGGATGTCACCCACTAGATCAGGTTGCTCACCTAAGCCCAAACCAAGTGCTGTGCCAGGGAATGCATCACCCCCATTCTCCGAGCCTTGGCTGGCCTCAAGCAGCCCTAGGAGGGGATTGCCCATGGAGGGATCCACCCTGGCTTGTCAGTGGGTGGTGCGAGGGAGAGGCAGGATCGGGGCCCGGAGCCGAGGCAGCACCCCAAGGGAATGGGGGCCAGCTGGCAGTGTGCTTGGCAGCGCTAGTCAGAGTCAGGCTATAAATACCTCTGACGGGCGATAGAAACACAAAAGCCGTCTCCACTTTCCTCAAATAGCTCGGCAGCCGGGCCAGACAAAGGCACATTGATGGAGCAGCCGTGTCGTACCAGCTGGGCTGGGCTCCGCCGGCAGAGAGAAACCCCGGCCAGCGTCGGGAGCCCCCAGGGACCTGCTCCCCCCACCCCGGGGCATTACAGCAGCAGGGTCCCTAGCACTGGCAGGGCTGAGCTCCATCCGATCGCTGGAAGTGTTCAAGCTGGCTTGGATGGGGCCCTGAGCAACCTGGTCTAGGGGTGGCAGCTCTGCCCATTGCAGGTGGTTTGGAACTAAATGATCTTTAAGGTCCTTTCCAACACAATCCACTATGTAACTATATGATTCAATAGGTACCTACCCACCCACACGCTCCTGTGGTGCAGTGGGGCATAAGTACCCAAAGGATGCAAATGTCTGAGTAAAATCAAGCTGTTGGAGGTTCCAGCCACAGTGCAGCCCAGAGTGAGGGTGCAAAGCAGCAATCACAGTGGCAATTCTCCACCCCCTGCCCTTCTCTTGCACATCCAGCACGAGCCTGCATTTTTCAGGGCTGGCAGGGAGCTGAGGTTGGAGGGCACATGCCTGGAGTAACCACATCCCTGTGCTGGCACAGCTGAAAATGCAGAGAGGGCAAGAGGGAAGGGGAACAGGGCTGTCCAGGGACCAGGAAACATAGAGTTACAGAAGCCATGCCCCAGAACAGCCCTGGAGACCTACAGTGTCACATAGCAACACTTCACCTTCTAGGAGCACGACAGGTTTGTTCCAGGAGCACGACAGGTTTGGCCCTGCTCACAGCAGCTTACAAGATAAAGATTGGTCCTGGGCAGTGACATCCACCAGAGACAAGTCCCGTGGGTTTACTCTGGAAGGACAGGAGTGGGACTAAGGGTAAGTGTGGGATCAGATGCAGACAGGAACACTGGGGAAGGAGCCACGCACCTGTGCCGGGGGAGAGTCTGGGGATGGGAGAACAGAGGGCTGTGTGGGCCATGCATTGCTGCACCAGATCAGCCCCAGATGGCCAAGTCTGCTGGGCGTGGAGGCACTAGAGAAGGGAAGACAGCTGGCATGGATCCCCCAGCGCCTCTGCATCTGGCCGCACAGAGACTCACGTGCCAGGAGGCATGGGATTTGCAGTGGGCAGGGAGAAGTGAAGCAGAGAGGCAGGGGGACAGAGAGGCTACGGGACATCTGCCTCAGCTGCCACTCTGGTACATCTCCTTTGCAGGCCACCCCTATGGCTGAGCAGCCCTTGCCAGAGATGGCCCTGCTAGCTCAGGTGCTGGCTGCAGACACCACTGACGCCCTGTCGCTGCGCTCTACACGCCGGGGCTCCCAGCCCTCAGTCCCAGCCCGGGGCACTGAGGATGGCAAACCCCCACCCCTGCTCTCCCGCCGCAACTCCATCCTCAGCCGCCGCAGCTCATTCGGGCTACTCCCAGGGAGCAGGCGTCCCTCCATTGGCCCCTGGATGCTCCACAGACGTGTTAGCTTCTCTGGGCTCCCAATTTTCCAACCCATCCTCAAGACTCGCCTGGAAAACACTTACAGGATGGGGCCAGACAAAGGCTGCAGGTTTGATGCAGAGCAGGTGCAGCGGGTGCTGGAGGGGACCCTGGCCAGTGCCTTGGGGAACACTGTATACAGCCCCCAGGGCAGTGCCCCACTGCTCCAGAGCCTGACTGAGCTGCTGCAGAGCCGGGCCAAGGAGGTGGTGCCACCCCGCTACAAGCTGGTCTGCCACGTGGTGCTGGGCCAGCAGGGTCAGCAGGGCCTGGTGGTGGCCAGCCGGGGACTATGGGACCCTGAGACTGACAGCTTTGCCTCTGCCACCTTCTCCAATGCCTCCCTCTTTGCTGTGGCCACAGTGCATGGGGTCTACTTCGAGTAGCATGTGCCTCTCCATCCACCCAGTCTTGTAGAGCTGTAGGGAGAGAGCAACAAATAAAGACATTTTGTCCAGCTGTGTGTCATACCTGGAGTCTTCGGCCAGGGTGTGTGCAGGAAGCGAGATACAGGTGCTCACACCCCAGCCTCAGCTCACACCCACGCTGCAGTTCCCACTACTCTGGTTGCAAAAAGACCCAACTGGCAGCAAACACAACAAAAGGCTGGATTTCCCTGGAACAGGCAACTGCCCAAGGCTGTTGGAGCAGCCCAGGCTGCTTCCCACAGCACAAGCTGCTCCCAGGCAGATTGATTACACAGATCACCTTCAAAGCAAGCTCACAGAGCTCTTTCCTGGCTTCATGCCCAGCTCATACCCCATCACACAAGATGTCAGTGCAAGGACCCAGGCAACCCTCCACCACCTGGGTCATAGCTCCTGCATTCTGCAGCTCAGCAGAATCAGGAGAGCAGCTGGGTTGGGTCCAAGTGCAGAAAAGACTGGGAATGAATTTGGCAGCAGCAGCAAGAAGCTGAGGCAGCTCCAGGCTCCACCAGCATCAGCAAGAGCTAACTCTGCCCTTTGTGCCAGTCCCATGAAAGAAGTGGAGGTACCTACATGGCCTCCTCACATGCACCCTGTCTCCCTGACCTTGTCCCCCAGCAACAGTCAGTGGCAAGAAGGGTCATCCCTTGACAGGCAGAAGCAGCTCTGGAGCAAGAATGATGCTGAAGCCCTTTTGTGAGGGCTTCAAACACGGCAGACATAGTTTGCCCTTACACAAATAAGTTTTTATTGAGGTGAGTCAGGGAGAGGGGAACTGCACATGGACAGACCAACAGGAAAATAAATAACTCAATATAAATAAGATACATAAATAGTCCCACATGGCAGAGACTGCCTTGAAATAAGAAACAACCCTGGGTCCCAACAAAATGAGGGCTTCTCCAGGCAAGACCTCAGATCCCATCCCACACCCTTTATCAAACCTCAGGTTGTACCAGATAATTCACAATTTCGGAAGAGACAGGGCACAGTTGGGCCCAGCACAGCCCCCTCCTTAGTGTAGCAGTTGTGGAGTGGCACACACCAGCCCACAGAGTCCCTGGCAGAGCAGGCAGCACCCTTCACCCCTGCCCACTCCTGGGAAGGGGTTTTTCCTACCCCACAGCACCCAAACTTCGAGATCAAGGCTGCGCCAGCCATCTCCAGGCCATGCAGAGGGTCTGTGCAACTGATGCATCAATTGGGACAGAGCAGCCTGAGCTCCCACCACAGGCAGTTGCCAGCCCCAAACAAGGCCTAGCCAGCCCCAAACCCGGCTGCAGGACACTCACCCACCACCACCTCCTCCCTGTAACACCATCCCAGTCCATTCCATCAAGATCAGCACCACTAGAGCAGGAGCTGCCAGTGGGAAGACAGCGATTGCCCAAAGCCAGGGAGCAGCAAGGATATCCAGGCCCACCGCTGTAACCACATCCACATGTCTTAGTCCAGAGTCCAGCTGAGCACCAGGATAGAGGGTGCCCAGAAGGGTAGCCAGCACCACATCATACCTCCCATCCCATGGGAGGGCAGGGGGAAACCTCTACATCCAGAGAGGGTCCCCCAAGGTCCCAGGCTAGGCCTCAGCCCATTCTTGGAGAAGCTTGAGGATGTATCTGAGGCGGTGGTGGAGTTCAGGAGAGCAGCCCAGCTCCTGGATACTGCCCAGCTTGTAAGTGTAGGAGTTGCGCTCCCGGTTGATGTAGGTGACGAGGCAGGAGTGGTCAGGCTTGCTAATGATCACCTTGGTGTGGTCATTGTAGAAATTCACCTAGGAGACAGGTTGGGCTCGGTTTAACCCATGCTTCCCGCAGCATGTTGGGAGCCAGGATGGAGCCACATTTCCTGCCTCAACCCGTTCCTCCTCCCCAACCTGCCTGGGAGCATCCCTGCCCATGGCAGGAATGAGCCAGCCCTAGCACAGGGGCAGACAGAAGCATCCAACTGAAGTGTTATGTTCCCCCATGGGGTGGGGAAGCTGCAACCAGCAGCTCCAGGCACTGGAGCAGCATCCTGCATCCACAGCTGTTTTCACAGCTGGATTTTGCATTGGGGCTGTCGCAGTTAAGAGCCAACACAGACCAGAAGACCCCTATCTGGCCTCCTCTTGACAAGGCTCTGGGCATCTCCACTGTACCCCACACATACCTGGAGGGTGCCATTACTGAAGAGCATGAGCAAGGCTTGGTCAGTCTTCACCCACTGCAGGAGAAGCAGGGCAGGTTGTCCAAGGTCATCCATGCTGGGCAGGTCACCTCCCTTGAAGAGAAGGGTCTGCATAAGCCACTGGTCCCACACACAACACCAAACCTGGGTACCCCCTCAGTGAGGGCACAACTCAGTGTCCACCTGGCCACAGCCTGCAACCAGGGGAGTCCAACCAGCCCAAGTGGTGGTCAAGCCATGACCCAGTGTCCAGCCCTGGGCCCCAGCACTCACCTTCATGAGATGCTGCTCCATGTAGGACGCAAAGTAGCGCAAGACACTCATCTGTCCCTGCAGCTGCTCGGGGATGGCGGCCACAGAGAACACCAGGTGTTTGCTGTTGGTCGGGCTGTAATGCACAGTCCTGGGGGGAGCACAGCACAAGTTTTGGGGATGTCCACCCTGGCACAGACTCCCTTTGCTCCTTCCCACCCAAAGGGTTTCCCCAAAGACAGAGACCAGCCCCATTCCCATCACTCACCTGTGGTTGGGGGAAAGTGTCATGTGCGTGCCATTGTTGAAGAGGACCCCGATGCTGCGGTTGGAGAGCTGGTAGCCAAAGCCGTACTTGTTGGAATAATCCACCCACTTGCTCACCCAGACAAAGTGCTCATGGCGGGCCAGGGAAGCTGGGTTTTTCTCCGCTGTTGGAGAAGAAAGGAGGTGAGCAGAGCAGCCAGCCAGCCCCTGTCCATCTCACCTCCCAGGGGGAACACATCCCTACAGCAGGCTATCCCCCAAATAGCAGCCATGCCTTCGTCCCACGGGGAAGGGGATGCACAGCACCCCATCCCATCCAAGAGCAGTCCAACCAGTTTACCTGGAGGCATGGAGGAGAGGCAAGTCCGCAGGAGCCGGACAGCTGACTCAATGATGGCAGAGGCGGTGACACAATCTTCAAAGGCTGCGGGGAGATGATGACAGGCTGAGTCAGGGCCCTGCTATCAGCCCAGGCACGACAGGAAGCTTGGGGCAGGCTGGGCTATTGCTCACCTTCACAGCTGCTGGCCATCGTTCCCCGGATGGAGGGGGATGCAGATTTGTGGGACGTCTCCTCCACCACTGTCTCCACAGGGCTGGAGCTGGCACTGCGGCACGACACGGGAGTGGCCTGCGGAGAGACCTGGCTTTACCACAGTCCTGCCTGCTCCCCCAAAGAAGGGCACGCATGGCCTCGGAGATGTTCTCACCTCATTCCCTTCCACAGTTTTATAGCTCATCTGCCGACAGATTGAGGTTTTCATCAGCCCAGTAACCAGCTTGGAGATGTCATCCCTGTCCTCTGAAGAGCCCTTCTTGGCTGAGGAGACAGCAAGAGATGAGCACACTACTGAGCACAGAGGCTGGGGACATCCAGGCCACCCCTCCCAGTAGCTCAGCTCTCCCTTCTCTGTTCCCATGCCCATGGAGGCAAGGAGGGTGTCAGACAGCTGCCTCCCACTTTCACTTCCCAGTTCTCATGCAACACAAGGCTTCCAGGAGGAACTGCCCCATGGGTTGTGGCACAGCATCCGCTCTCCAGGCACACACCCATGCCAGGCCACCAGCCCAAGAAGGGCAGAGGCACACCCAGCTTGTCCTGTCCCTAGGCAGGGGGTCCACAGAGACCCATCAGGAGATCTCTCCAGAAGACAGGATCCACTTCTCCCTGAAGGAAGGGTCACCCAGAGGCTCCTTGGCAAGGCACAAACTCACCCTTAGGTTTCTTCTTCCCAAAGAGTGTCTTGGTGACTTTAGCAAACAGAGTCTTTGCAGGATTTGGAGGACTCAGCTCTGGAGCCATCACACAGCTGCTGGGAGGGAGCTTCTCAGGCGTGTAGCCCTGCAGAGAGGTCAAGGGAGAGGTTTGGTTGCTATAGGCCACATGCTCCAGGCAGTGCAGCTGCCCCGGGCTGACCGCAGTCATTCACATCCCTCCTGACAGCCAGCTTGTGTTTCCGTCAAGCCTTGGAACCATGACTGGCATCAGCACAGGAAACAACCCCTTGCTATAGCAACAAGGCAGCAGAAGCACACCAGATCCCTCAGTTCCTCTGGCTGGCATTTGGGCAGGACAGCGGGTGCTTCCTTTGAAGGACAGACTTAGGACAGGACAAGGACAGCACCCCACACAGCCTAAAAAGCCTCATCCCACCTGGAGAAGGGTCCCTTAACCCAGGGCCCCACCCACTCACCTTGAAAAACTCATGGTCCAAAATCTCCTCGAGGGTGAGGCGGTCCTGGGGGTTGCGTCTGAGGATGCCAGCGATGAGATGCTTGGCGGGCAGGGAGAGGAAGACCGGGAGGGTGTATTCCACCTGCTTGATACACCTGTAGGTCTCCTTGAGGTCAGAGGTCTCAAAGGGAGGGTTCCCACACAGCAGGGTGTACCTGGGAGGGGACATGCATGCCACTGTCAGATCCCCACCAGGCTTGTGACTCAGCAGCACTTAAAGCAAGGAAGTTATTGGCATTTGGCCGGCCACACCTGGCTGAGAGCACCACTTCCAGCCCGGACAGCTACGCTCACATCCGGCCACGCTTCCTCCTAGCAACTGTTTAGAGCAATAGGCAAGGAGCCTTGAGGAAGGACAAAGAGCTGGCAGGCAGAGGCCACCCGCTGCTACCGCTGCCCCCACCCATGTGGCCACCAGGGTGAAAAAATGGAGCAGGAAGCTTGCGGGCAAGAGGCCGGGCAAGGGGCTGGATGTGCCGAAACTGCGATCGCTCCCTGAGCAAACAGCGTGGCAGCCACGGAGATTTTCCGTTGTTTATCAGGTTCACAGTGCGGTCAAGCCTGCTTTGAACCGGAGCTGAGCGCGGCAGGAGCACACCCGCCCCACACAGGGCTGGCTCGCACAGTCCCCACACAGCATCCCAGGATGGCTGCAGGCAGCACCTGCTCCAAAGTGGGGCTGGGCAGGATCCAGCCACACGCTCCCCTCCCCCTGCCTCTCAGCAACCATTGCACAGCCACAAGGCAAAACACAAGAGAACTTCCTCATCAGGCTGCCCACAGAGGGGCCACCCCCTACCCCAGGCAGAGTGCCTGGACCCCTCCCCACACAGCAGCACAGACTTACATGACACAGCCCAGAGACCACACATCCGACTCTGGTCCGTGGCCCTGCCTCAGCAGCACTTCTGGGGCCAGGTAGTTGGGGGTCCCACATATTGTCCTGTGGAGCAGAGCACCAGATCAGTGCATGTTCTGCATTCTCCCACAGACAACCTCTCCCCCTCCAAGCCCTGGGATTTATCTTACAGCCTTGTCCTCTCTGCTCCATTTTGCTCTTTGTGGCCCAAAGCCTCCCTCCATCTACAAGGAGTCCCATAGAGACTCCCTCCTCTCCAGCTCACGGGGGTCAGGAGCAGCTGCTCTTGGAGAGCTGTTGGGAAGACCCTGTCCCAGAGCTGAGGGGGAACAGAGCCTTTGTGTTCCAGCCTGTGCAGCCGGCACGGCAGCTGGGCAGGCACAATAGCAATAGTCAACACATTGTTCTCCCCGACGGCTGCAAGCTCACTCCTGGAGGAGCCACAAAGCCCCCAGCCCCCTCACCTTGGCTGCAGCTGGAGCAGGAATCACTCCCTCACCCAATGAAGGGGCCCCAAGGCCTCCTCTCTCCAGACCAGGAGGGACCCCTTGCCCCTCCACTCTCCTGGGAAGCCAAAGGAGGAAGAACAGTGAAACCCTGGAGGATTCTGGAATAGAAAAATCTCAAACTTACTTTTTCTTCTGGTCAGAAACATACTGGCAAGCAGCCAGCCCAAAGTCCCCCACTTTCAGCTCCATGTTTTCATTGATGAAGAAGTTGCCTGCAAGTCAAGCAGGATGCGTCACCACAAGTCCCTTGGGGACAGCTTGCTCCTCACACAACAACATGTGCCAACCACAGCACTCACCAAGCTTGAGGTCTCTGTGCAGGATGCCCTTGAGGTGAAGGTATTTCAAACCTGAGATGATCTGTTTGAGGTAATAGCGCACTTCAGGCTCCAGCAGAGTATGGCGAGCCTTCCAGATGTGGGCCAGGGACTGCAAAGGCAGAGAAGGCAGCTTGTGATCACAGGCAGGGAGAACAGGCAGCCCTGCTGACTAGGCATAGGGTAGGCAGGGTCAAAGCCAGTTCTTCCAGAAGTTGCACATTCACAAATAATCCTTCTTTCACAGCCATGACCTCAGCAGACTCCCCACACGAGGCTGAGGCTGCTCAGCAGAGCCATGGGAACCACTGGATTTATGACGGCCCCACCATGAGCAGGCAGTCCAAGAAAGAGACAGCTGATGGAGCACCCAGTGCCATGCAAAACCACACAGCTTGTGGTGAGCTCAGAGGGTGTGACAGCCGACAGCTCAGGAGCAGGGGAGTGCTAACAAAGCACCTCGGTAAGGCCTGCTCCAACCAGCCATGGCTGTTCAGGAGATCCTTTGACAAGCAGGCCACAGCAGCACTGACCTTCCTACTGCAGTGCTCCAGAAAGATGTAGATGCTCTCCGAGTCCTCGAAGTAGTGAGAGAACTTGACAATGTGCTTGTGGTGCAAGTCCCGATGCAGCTCGATCTCATTGGTGATCTGAAGGAGCAGCAGTGTCAGGTGAGCACAGGGCCCTGCTGCCCCCCAGCAGCCCAGCACCCCAGCAGCCCCACGGCACCCACCTTCTCCCGCTGGTGGGGTTTGGCCACCCGGCTGTGAGGAATGACCTTCACAGCATAGGTTTTGTTGCTGGAGAGGTCTGTCATTTCATAGCATCGTGCAAACCCACCCTGCAAAGGAAGAGGTGGTTACGGATGGGTGAGAGACAGCTCCTTACCCCTGCCTGCTTACAAGCCTCCTCCTCCCTCCCCTGGCAGCACAGACTGGCAAGCGTCACACGCTCCCTCCTGCTGCGTCGCCCACTAAGATCTGAACTATGATGCTCTCAATCCGGCATTTTCTTCACCCATTTCTTGTAAAACCTCCAACAGAGCATTTTTCCTCCCACTATGGTCGGGCTTAGCATCTTCCACATGATAGATCAACCTGGAAAGTCCTGCGCAGGGCAGGAAGCCCGGGGACCGGAGGCCATCGAAAGGCAGCCCCATGGAGACAGGTTTTTCCTGCCGTGATGTCACCCTCCAATCTGCACACTCAGCCGCCGAGCCCGCTCGGGCCAGGCTGGGAACCGGCACCCTCCTCCTACACACGCTGCTGTCAGCCGGGGGAAAAGTTGCGTGCGGCGGAGCGGCGCGGGCCGGCACCCCTGGGAACCGGGGCATCCACCGGCCCACGCACACCCGCGGGGCGCCCCGAAACCGATGCGGCTCCGATAGCCGCCGAGGCACGCAGCCAGCCCGGGTGATTCACCGCTTCCAGCGCCG
>VZTJ01002332.1:512010-522390 GCA_013397795.1 Orthonyx spaldingii | reverse complement strand
TGGCGGGGGTCGGCTCCGGGAGGACCTGAGGCCACCGGGTTCTTTCCTGGTGGGGAAGGAGGAGTGGGGTTCGCTTTCGCCCGCCGGGAGGGCTGGAGAAAGGGAGCGGGACCCGGGCAGGTCGCACAAGGAGTCACCGTCCCTTCTGCTCTCCCCGCAGGCGCCGGGTTCGGCACTGTGTCCCTCTGGGGCAGCCTCCTGCTCGCTGCCGGCCTTGCCCTCGACGCAGCACCGCCAATTTGCAACTGCTCGGAGCCCATGGACTACCAGGCTTTCCGGGAGGCTCCACTTCCTGAGAGCTGCTGCCTCAACTTCACCAGTTCCAACATCACCCACCTGGACTGGGGTGCACTGGTTGGGGTGCGGGGGCTGCGGAAGCTCTACCTCTCACACTGCGGCATCACGGCCATCAGCAACGCACAGGGAGCACCTCCTGCCTTGGAAGTCTTACACTTAAGTCACAATCTGCTGGAAAGTCTCCCTGGAAGCTTCCTGGAAAATGCCCCAAATTTGAGGGTTCTTTATCTGGACAGCAATCAGCTTCAGGAGCTACCCAGGTTCTTCCTGAAAGCATCTTCCCAGGTCCAGGAGGTCTACCTGGGCTTCAATGCCCTCACCTTCCTTCCTGCCAGCCTCCTGAAGCCATCTCTGCTCCAGCTTCAGCTCTCCAACAACAGCTGGGACTGCAGTTGTGCTCTGCTCACCAACCTGGAAGGTTGGTCCAGCCAGGCTGCTGAGGTTATCTGCCACACACCAGAGCACTACCACGGCGTGGGCCTCCAGAGCATCCCCCGGGACGAGCTATGCCGCTCACACAGCCTCACTGCCCTCTTCATCTGCCTGCCCCTTCTCCTCATCCTCACCACCATCACTTCGTGCTTCTGCCGGCAGAAGAAAAAGACCAACTACAGTCTCCAGAGCAGGTCCCAGAGCCACCAGGCCATGGCAGAGAGGAGCAATGTGCCAGTGTCTGCAGAGCCCCACCACTACATCCCCTACGAGCTGCCTGCTGCTCCCTCCAAGACAGAGAAGAAAGTGCTGCTGGGGAAACAAGTCGTGCTCCAGCCCTTTGTGGATCCACTGGAGAGTGTCACTAGAGAGAGTCTCTATGAGGAGGTGGAGATACAGGTGGGATCCCCCAGCAGTCCCCAGGCGCCATCCCATGGAGGGCAGCTGGGCACCCCAGCACTGAGGGCAGAGGAGCTGAGCAATGAGCCAGAGGTGGATGCTGTCAGCGTGAGCGAAGTCCTGAAGGACTCTGCTGACCGGGAGAAGATGTACATGACTCAGTCAACCAGCTATTACAACCTGGTACCTGGTATCGAGCTGGAGGACTCAGACAACCTGGAATATGAGACTATTGACCTGCACTGATGCCAGGACTTGGGCTGTGTCTGGGACACGCCAGCAGGATGGCAGGGGCTGGGCAGGAGTGAAAGTAGCCAGAGCAGGAGGGGCATGAGTTGTCCTGCCGTGGCTTACAGTGGCTGTTTGCAAAGCTGCACCCCCAAACAGCCATCCCTTCCCCTGTGCTACCACATGAACCCCTTGCTTGCCATATGCTGCAGCTGGGCAAGGGTGCAAGGGTGCCTCAGGCTCTAGGGACTCTGCCACAGGCTGGTGGTGCCCGAGGACATGTGGACTGTCAGTGCCTGAAGAAGGACATGGAGGGAAGGTGGGGGCTAGTTTTGGGGATCAAGTGATGATGCTGTGTGTGCCAGACCCACTGACTAGAGCTTCCTCTCTCGCCGGAGCCAGATGAGACCTGGCACAGACCTGCTGCTCTCCAGCCTGCAGAGAACAGGGTCTGGAGACACAAAACAGTGCTGGCCCTGCCTGTGTGGTCTGCAGGGGGTGTCACATTTGGACAGGGTGCCCTGGGCTCGTCAGGGGAAGCCTGTGGTGGCTCTGCCTGCTGCCCACCCCACACTCCACTGTGGCACAGGGACTTGAAACAGTCATTGCACATGTGCTGCTTCATGGGGTGTGTGTGCACGCTTGTGTAAGTTCTTGTGTGAAGTGCACACAGACACAAGGCAGCATCAGAGGGGGCCCCTTGCAGCCACCCCTATAGGATCCAGCTCTCAGTAAGAAATAAATCATTTTACTCCTGGCAGTGTGACTCCATCCCTTTGTCTGTGTGGTTTGGGGTGGTGGAGAACCAACCAGTGGGATGTGGGGTATGCAGGGATGGTGGACTTCACTCCTACCCTACCTACCCTCCCGTGCCCTGGGTGATGGCCCAGTGTGGGTCTTGCCCAGCATCCCTGGAGCCGCTTTGTCGGCCTGGCAGAGCAGAGCTGGGCACTGGCTAAAGGCCAGTAGAGCCTTTGCTTTGTACCAGGATTTACAACACGGGTGGGGAAGGTGTGAGCCTGCTGTAAACGCCGCAGTTCCTGAACAAAGCAGAAATTTGTGGGGCTCCTGGGAGCAGAGCAAAGGCTGGGGGTGCTGTAAATCACTGCCCAGCACAGGCACCCCCAGCAAGTCTCACTCGTGGTGCTCCAGCCCTTCTTTGGGAATAGGGGGGCACCCTTGAGTCCTGCTCCCCCCGCCCAGGGGGACATTCTTCAGGCTGGAAGCTGCATTGGCCACCCTGTCTGCTGTGGAGCCGTCCTGGGCCTGGTGCCCAGGCAGGAAGGGAGGGAGCTGGGCAGGGCAGGACGCGGTGCTCCGGCCGGCAGAGGAAGTGGTGTTTCCTGCAGAGTGCAGCGTGGCTTCCAGCAGCCCGTGGTGGGATTGCTCAGACCTAGCACTGCTCAGTGCCAGCCCTACCTGGGTTGGGGATGAGGATGGGGTGAAATTTTCCCTTCATGTCTCCTGTCACTCATGGATGTTTCCCACTGTTTTATATCCAGGTGGAATTTTTCCTTTCCCACTCCCTCCTGGGCCCTGGGAAAGTATCCCAGCCTTTAATATCTCTCCATCACCCTCTGCCAAGTACTACAGCTAGGGCATCTCAGTGTACCCTGGATCATGCCTTCCCCAAATCCCCACTGGGACAGAGAGACCAGAAGCTGCCACAGTGCAAAGGCAGGACAGGCAGGGTTAGCAGCTGTCTCCAGGGGCTGCAGCCCAGCCCATAGCTGCAGACTTTGACGAAGGTAAACAACAGCTGCATTTTTCACCTGTGCTCCAGAAATACCCGCAGCCCTTCCCTGGGTGCCCCCTCTGCTCACGTACCCTGGGCTCCCATTCCCAGGGCTGCTCGGAATGATGGAACGTCCTGTCCTGTCCTTTCCCCTCCTTCTCAGCAAGTCTAAATTCAGATGCCACGGCTGCAAAGCAGAGTGACCCAAATCCCCCCACTGGGTCTCGTTCAGCACCTCCTCTGGTACCTGCAGACCCTGCCCAAATCTCCATCTGTGACAGACGGCAGGGAGGTGACCAAACCCGGTGTTCCCTGTTCTTTGCCTGTGACAGCCCCAACACACTCAGACACGTGTTTTCCCTAAGAATATTAGTTAAAAAGTTCCCTTTCCAGCAAGTCCCTCTTCCCTTAAAGCTCCCGATTTCCCTCAACAAGCCAGCCCTGCTTCTCCTCCACTGCCTTCCAGGTCACTGCTTGACCTATTAAGTGTAACCACAAGGTCATTTCCTGGGTTGGATCATGTCCTGTGAAAATACCCCAAAGTTAATACCGCGTGGAGCTGAGAAAGCCACTCAGCAGCAAGGAGGACACAAAACAAGTGACATCTCCTGCGTTATGTTGCCGGCTGATCATCCTATAAAAGCGGCTCTTTTTAAATTCAGACCCTGCACCTATCAGAAGTGGGTAAGGTCCTTAGCCCGGGCTTCCACACTTCCTAAGTCCAGCCAGGCTAAGGCTGTGCTTAAGCCCAGCCCATGCCCATCACTTTCTGGCTCAGTGCATGGCAGGTTTGCCTGCTCCCAGGCAGGTAAATCCCTGTGCCATCCACAAGACTGTGCATCCCACAGCCGGCGCCGCCTCACGAGTGCAGTGCCACACTGCCCTGGCCGGCTGCCACTGCCCTGTTCCCGTGTCACACCTCCAGCGGAGCTCCAGGTGCCACTTTCATTCCTGTGGGCGGTTGCCCCTGGCAGCTGTTTCTCAGAGCAGTAACTTTGCAAGCAGCGTGCATTGATGAGACGCAACCCTGCTCATCAGGGGACAGGTTTATAATCCTGCTCTGACAGCAAGACGGCATTTGCTCCATAAACCTCAGTTTCTCCATCTGTACAAAGTCCCCCAGAAACACCCTGAATGCTGTTTGCACTCTGTGGAGAACGAGGCGACTGAAGAAATACACTCAGAGGAAGCAGCCGTGACACATCCCTGCCAAGTGCCCTTATCGCCTCCACCCCACCTCTCTGGAAAGCAGGCGTTGCTGGAGAGCAGGGGAAGTTTACAGCGGATCACTATGGAGAAGGAATGTGCTTGTGCAAACATCCCACCCAGCCCAGGTCCCGCTGCCAGGGCCTCCTGAACTGCAGGGGCATCCAGCTGGGCACGGCTCTGCTCACACTGCCCCTGAGCACAGACCAGTCTGTGAGGCAGTACTGGTGCATACCCACGTCTCCACCTGCCAACAGGTACCATTCCACAGGTACCACTCCCCGGCGTGCAGCTCTGGTACTGACTCATCCTCAGCTACCTGCCAACAGCACAGGATGAACACACACTTCCCAGGGGATCTCCCGCTCCTACACTTTGGCAAACACCACACAGCATCACAGGAGAAAACTTAAACCCTTCTCCCCAAAACCAAGCTATTTGGGAGGCAGGCAGTTGCATTTTTAAAGCATGAGACTTGGGTCTCGCCACAACTCTACATTGGGCAAGGTGATCATGGGCCACTTCCTTCAGTTCAGAGCTAGTAATTGTGATGCTGGGGCTGCAGGAAGCCTCACTTGCATGGACAAATGAGGCTTTTGTGAAAATACAGAAATGGGATGAAGTGTCCGCCGTGTTCACCCAACAGGCACAAGGTGTACAAGCCTGGCCTGCAACATGGCACAGGACCAGCCTCAGATGGGCTCCTGACTTCCCCCAGTACCTGCACAAAGGGCAACTATTTGCAGACTTTATTTCCTTAAGGACAGGAGCCTCTAGGAGTATCACCACCATTCCAAAACATCTGGAGAAGCTTTTGTGCACCAGTTTTCCAATTCCACCATATGTGACAGGGCAGAAAGCTGGAGTTTGTATCCAGCTTTCGAAAGGGACAGACCATGACATGAGCCTGGCCCTTCTGCTAGAAGGAATTGATCTTGCACTGGCATGAGACCAAGGAGGTCAGGGAAAGACCAGTTGGTCACTGAGCTGTGCCACCTAGTTTGGTTAAAAGATACTGGAGCCTGCAGGGAATTGTACAACCAGGCAGCAAGCACCAGAAGGGGTGCTGGCCTGAACCAGGGGAGGGGAGCTCATGTACTATGGAAGGCAGAGGCATCAGTTAGCAGCTGCAGATGCTGAAGGTGTAATAGCCAAGTTTTCAGCCAAACTTAGCAGCCCCTTTCCCCACCGACCTCTCCAATACTCCAATTACAGCACATGCTGACCTCACACAGCACAGGAACGGGGGGCGTGTGCACAGACAGACCTCAGGAGCTCCCAGAAACCCAGAACTCTTAACGGGGGTGGACATTGCACCTTCCTCCTGCTCACGTTTCACATACTGGACATTCTCCACTTCTGCCAAATCTGACAACTCTTTTTTACACACACTTGCTCCTATAAGTCACTTAGGAGCCAGGGAGATGTTTTACTTGAGCACATGCAGGGTCCAGTTTTGCCTGAAGACATTAAGGAGCTCAGAGATTCCTAGAGTTCAATCTTCCTTCACATTTTACACGGTAGGTGGAGCTATAGAAGCCCCCTCCATACTGCACACACAAATGAGCACACAACCTGTTATGGTAGTAGACTCTTGGTTTTATTCGTTCTCTCAGCACAATAGTTTTTATTCATTTGCCTTTTCTGGCCTTGATTTTCCTCAAGTAGAACTCTAATTCCTTGCCTTCCAACACGTAGCCATCAGCTCGGCCACACTGTCCAGGTCTGGAGGCAATGCAGGCTGCAAGGAGAAGTCATCCAATTAGAGTCTGGCAATTCTCCACCCAGTGCACACACCAAAGAACAGACAGTGCAGCAGCCTCTCTGCAGCAGCACGGACAAGCAGCTCATCAGTAATTGAGTACCCAGTTCCTGTGCCTACCCCAGACCCCTTTCCTGAGGTCCCGTGCTCTGGAGGCTGCTCTGCTGCAGTCCCCAGTGAAGTCCTCCTCAGATCTCCAAACTGTCATCGCTTGGGTTCAGCAGCAGAACTGGACAAAGGTCTCATCACCAGAAGACTTCACAACACTCAACCATTTGCCAGAGCTTGAAACATCAAAGCTCTTAGATGCCTGCAGCATGTTTTTCTGACACACATTTGCTTGTTTTGCAAGTCTTGAGCCCCATTTTTTTCTCAAAGCCCCAACAGGAATAATCAACTGCAGGAGCCTGGCTAGGCAGATTTCCCCATCCTACCACAAGTGGGGTATCTCTGGAGAAGATAAAAGAACAAGTTACATTAATGCTGCCAGGGACTCACCAAGTAGCTTTCCTTGCTGGAACTGCTCCTCAAGAATACTCGCTATCTTGGCATTCTTCTTTCGCTCATCATATTTTTTCTGGATCTTCTTTGAACGCTTCTTGTTCAGTATTTCCTCCTCTTCAGGGGTCTAAACCCAAGATCAAAAGCAAAAAAATTGTTAAACACATGGCCACCTTCTACTAACACAGGGATTTTCCACTACTACGAAGGAGACCCTTGTATTCTCAGCACTATACTGTTTTCCAAGTCATACCTGGCCAAGGTACAAATACTTTGATCTCACAGAACCAGGTGCTGCATTTCACTTTTGAGACCAAGAAATGCAACATTGCTAACCAGAGCCACTGCTGACAACTGAGCACAGTGCCCTAGGGAAGGCTGTTCTCAAGTCAATGAATCTGCAAAGGTTTCCCTGGTGAATCAATCCTACAAAAAGCAGCGAATACTCTTTCCCTCTGCAGAAATAAGGAAAGTGCTTGGGTGTGGTGCAAGTCCAGGCACACAAGTTACAAGCTTTCCCCTTGCTTCTGCACTACACAGCACTCAAAGCAGAAGTGCTTTCCTTTTAATGCAAGGATTAACATGAATACAAGTGGGGATTTAAATATCTTCTAGGAATCTGGGGTTTGATTCTTAGATTAATGGCTCAGTATAGTTTCAAGACAATTAAAACCACACTGAAGTTCAATTAACAATCCCCAAGCTTCTCACCAAAGCAATCACTGCCCAGCACAAGAACCCGACCTGCAAAGTCTTCCTCAGCATCCTAAAATGTCATCGCTCTCCCTTCAGTAGCAGAACTGGACAAAGGTATCATCATTAGAAGACAAAGATCTCGATAGGCAGGTCCTTGTGCACAAATGGGTGCAACGTCTCAGGGAGAGCTCCTGCTACTGAGCACTCCATTGAGAGAGCCAGACTTATCCTGGGAACCTACAGGAATGCAGCTCGGATAACCACTGCCAGCACTGCTGGGTATTCTGGCGGGCACTGTCTGTTCAGGACAGGTAAGTGCCTCTGGCATTTCGGGCAGGGCAGGCTCTGCTGTGCCAGAAGCCAGAAGGACAGCCCCAGACGTACCAGCTTGGCACCCTTCTTGCGCCCCAGGGGCAGCGCGTAGTGGGCCTCGTACCACTGCCGGTACGGGGTGCTGTCAATGAGCACGATGCAGTTCTTCACCAGGGTCTTTGTCCGCACCAGCTCGTTGTTGGAGGCATTGTACACAACATCGATGATCCTGGTCTTGCGAGTGCAGCCTTGCAAAAGAAGAGCATGAGTTCAGACCTAAAGGGATCAGACGCCTGAGTACAGAGTTCACATCATCTCCCAGATTTAAACACACTTCGCACTCAACACCCTGTCCAGTATCCTCCAGCCTATCTGGCACCGAATTAAATTTAACTAAAAGATGCACCTATTTTTCATCACTTAAACTTTCTGTTGTTAGGACAGAAATCTACACCTGGAAATTAAATCCCTCATACATGAAAAACCTGGATCAGTGGCCTTGCTGGAACTCATCTCAAAAATATCTAAGCAATGCCAGAAAATAAATTTCTAAACTGAAAGATCAGCAGATGCCAACTAACTGCACACAGGGCTCAATGCTGTATGCACTTCCTAGAACTACAGAATTAATCCATACTGAGCGGGACTGCTCTGCAGCACATTCCAGAAATCCTTTCTATAGGATGAGAGTTTATGAGTATATTGAGAGGTGAAGTTGGTGTTTTCACCTTTCCAATACTCACTTGAGCCATGCATTCTTAGCTACTAGATTTGACTGTTTAGGAGTCACCTGCCCTGAAAACAGCCCTCCACATACACAAAGATCATGCACAAGATGGGTTTTCTCCCTTCACTCATGTAACTTGTCCTTGCTGCAAGGTATGCTCAGCACCTTCACTTGTGCAATACTGACTGTAATGGCACTTTTCATTGCACAGTGCTCTGACATAACTGAAGGCATGTCCTGTCCCCTCACACCATGCACCTTCCTTACTGCTGTTTTACCATCCTACTCAGTAACACTGACCAGGCCCAGGCTCAGGCGATACTGTTTTCAGTTTGTAAATCAAAGAAAACTCACCTTACTCAGGGGAAATATGACAGATTCCCCTCATGTTTCTGGGCTTCCCCCTTCTGCTTACCAAAGTAGGAATATGAAATAAACTGCATATGCTAATGTAACACTGTCCTACAGTCAGGCCTTCTCACAAGCATTTTTCTCTGTTGCACAACGTCATTTAACTTTTACTAACCATATTCAGTGATGAACAAAACTTGCATTTATGAAGAAATACTCGTATTTAGGACTTCAGCCCCTCATTAGTTCCCCTCCCCCATAAAAACTGAGAGCAAGCATGTTACTCAGTGTAACTATGACACTCCTATCACTGCGAACTTAGTGGAAATCCAAGTCCCCTAAGGCCACATAAGGTCAAAGTTATAATCATCACCATACATGCTGCTTCAGTTGGAAGCTCCAAGATGCTCAATCCAAGCCCACAAATACGTGCTTGCATCCCTCTACTCTGTAGCAGTACTGCAGACCAGCACAGGTTTCCCTTCTATGCCTCAGGCTCACCACGTACTTACATTCTGACCCCCAGGAGAAGTTGCCAACATCCAACCGCAGGGCTCGGTACTTCTTATTTCCACCACGAACCCTCACGGTGTGAATCCGGCGTGGGCCAATCTGCAGTCAGAAACAAACACAGGCTGCATTGGTGCTGCAATGCTGCATGGCCACCACAGGAGCCCAGCACAGGCCCAACCTCAAAGGCAATGTGGTCAGTGTAACTATGACAAACCCCAGCATTGGCAGATACAGTAGATGACCAGAACGGTCTGTTGCATCTACCTAAGGTGAAAGCTTCATCACTCCAATTGCCTTTATCGCAAAAATGTATCACTGCTTTCCATCGGCGCAGGGGCAAATACCACCTTGTAGAGAAGTAGCATCGGATATTCAACCCCACACCAAGCAGCAGGTATTTAAACCTCTTAACAGCACAAGAGCAGCACCTCGAGTTTGAAAACACGATTCTGATCACCCTCCACCAATCACTCACCTTAGTGTTGGCGGGAGGTCGCCCCAACTCATACTTTCTCTTCTTATGGTAGGGCTTCCTCTTGCCCCCAGTCTTGCGGCGCTTATGCCAGTTGTCCCTGGAGATACCTGCACGGAGAGCAGTGTGGTCAGATGGTGGCACCGGCCTGCCTGGCTGCAGCAGCAGGGCACGGGTCTGAGTCCTCAGTTCTCCAAGGTTGGTATCCGCACAGTGCACTCAGCCTTATGCAGCAGTTAGAGAAGCTTCATCATTGATACTCAGATCTGCCCCGAACACAGTCCTTCCAGCAGAGCTGTGCAAAGCACAAATCCCCTCTTCCGTGTCCTGTTTGGGAAGCTGCCTCCCAACGTACCTCGCGTGCTGGGCACTCTCTGGGAAGCGCCCGATGCCGATATGATGGGCACACTACAGCAGCCATCCTACGCTACTGGCAGGATGTGGAAGGGACCCCCATCCCACCTGTCCGCTGAGCCCCTACGAGAGACACCCCAAATCAACTCAGCCTGCTGGGTCCCCAACGGGGACCATCTCTGCACAATACGCCACCTCCCGCAAGGGCACAAGCTGCCAACTTGCTCAGTGTTCCACAACGCCACCCCCCATCCCTCCTGCCGGGTCCGCTGAACGCTGTTCCACCTCACCCGCATCTGCTCATCTGCAGCAGACACCAGGAGCGAGCCCAGCGCTCGGGATCTGCAGGAAATCAAAGCACGGCGAGACGAAGCCGCCCGCCCCCATCATTCACG
>VZTJ01002332.1:487381-510707 GCA_013397795.1 Orthonyx spaldingii | reverse complement strand
TCACGAGCCGCCATGTTGGGCCCGCTCACCCTACCCCCGCCAGCGGTTCGGCACTACCGCAGCAGCCCCCGATGGCGAACGGCGCGGGCTGCCGGCAGCACCCGCTGCCCCCCGGCGAGAGACCGGGGCGGATGCGGCGGGGCGGCGGGCAGATGGCGGCGGATGTCGGCAGGCGCGCAGCCCGTTCACTCACCCATGGTGCGGCAGCGGCACAAAAAGGCGGAGCGGAAGCAGGCGGGGCGGCTTGGCGCGGCGAGCTCTCGCGAGGCGGTGACGTCACCGCGCCGCCAGCGCGGGGCGCGCGCCGTTGCCTGGCGACGCGGCGGCGCCGGGGGCAGGGGGCGGCCGATGGCGGCGGGCCCTGCCCGCGGGNCCACCTCCTCGGGAACGTCGCCGTGTCCTGAACAGGGACAGCTGAGGGCCGCCATGTCCGCGAGGGATGATGCGACATACTCTGGTTTCTCTTCAGATCGTATAAATCTTTCGCCTTTTACTAAAGATTTCCGTGGAGAGGAACAGGCACGAGTGTCGAGAAATTTTTTGAGGCTCCATTTCGGTGGAGCTATCCTTATTGTGGTTGAAAAATAGTGCAAATGAGGAGCGCTGTAAAGTCTTCCGTATTGTACACGGGAAGTTGAGATAGTTTAAGAGGGATGCTAGTGGGTAGGTCTTGTGTAAAAAAGGAAAATTGTTAGTTCGGTTTTCCGTGATGACTTTATGTTCAGATTTCAAGGGTGCATTATAGGGATTGGCTGGACAGGCGCGGCCAGGGTGCTTGGTGCATTGACGTGATGTCCAGGTGGAGACAGGTGATAAACACACGGGTGTTTCACGGCTGTGCCTTGCCACTGGGGCTTTTAATATCTTTATCAATGACACACACAGTGGGATTGAGTGCACCCGCAGCCAGCCTGCAGGGTGAGTGACACACCTGAAGGACGGGAACCTGAAGGGGAACCTGGACAAACTTGGGCGCGTGAGAACCTCATGAAGTTCAACAAGCGCAAGTGCCCCGTGCTACCTCTGGGTCTGGACAATCCCAGACACAAAAAGAACAGGAGAACACAGACTGGAAAACTCACTGAGAGCAGCCCTGTTGAGAAGGAATTGGGGGTTCTTATGGATGAAAAGCTGGACACGAACCAACAGTGAGCAGTTGCAGCCCAGAAAGCCAATTGCATCCTGGACAGCAGGTCAGGGGAGGCAATTCTGCCCCTTTACTGCTGAATCCAGCTTTCTGGTCCCCAGTACAGGAAAGACATGGATCTGTTGGAGCAAATCCAGAGGATGCTATGAAGATGACCAGAGGGCTGGAGCCTCTCTCCTATGAAGACAGGCTGAGAGAGCTGGGGTTGTTAAGCCTGGAAAAGAAAAGGCTCTGGAGAGATCTTACTGAGGTCTTCTAATACCTAAAGGGGGCCTATAAAAAGAGAAAGAATGACTTTTTACAAAGGCATGTAGTGATAGGGCAAGAGAGACTGTTTTAAAATCAAAAGAGGAGAGATTTAGATTGCATATTAGAAAGAAATTCTTTACTGTGAGGGTAATGAGGCACTAGAACAGGTTGCCCAGGGAAGTTGTGGCTGCCCTATCCCTGGAAGTGCTTGAGACCAGGTTGGATGGAACTTTGAGGGATCTGGTCTAGTAGGAGGTGTGCCTGCTCATGGCACAGGGATGGGAACAAGATGATCTTTAAGGCCCCTTCCAACCCAGACCATTCCACGATTCTGTTTTATTTTCCTTACAATTCTTAATGTAACACTTTTTCGCCTTAATTATTAAACTCCTTAGTCTCAACCCATGGGTTTCTCATTTTTACCCTTCCCGCGGGGTGGGGACAGTGAGCGAGGGCCTCCGCGGTGCCCGGCTGGGGTTAAAGCACTTACAGGGACCCGCAAACCCTGTTGGGGCTGAGGACCGGGACCGCCCCGGTGCTCTCGGCGGGGCTGAGTCCGCCCCGCCCCGTTACCGGCTGATTTGCATACCCAGGGAGCCCCGCGGTCCCGCCGTGTCCGGCCCCGCCGCTGTCCGGCGCTGCGGCCGCTGCCCCGCTCGGGGTCCGGGGCTGTCGGCGTGTGCGCCCCGCGGGGCCGGGCCGGGGATGCAGGGCCGGGAGCGACAAGCTAGGGGAGAGTCGCCCTGACGTTTGGGGGGTGGAGTAGACGGTGGCAATGTCGGGGAGGAAAACAAAGGTATACTCTGGTTTCTCTTCAGATCGCATAAATCTTTCGCCTTTTACTAAAGATTTCCGTGGAGAGGAACAAGTACGAGTGTCGAGAAATTTTTTGAGGCTCCAGCTCGATGGAGCTATCTCTATTCTGGTTGAAAAACAGACAAAATTGAGTGAAGTGGATTTTGCGTTTATGAGAGTGCTTCACTGCTTTTGTATCCCAACAATCCCCAACTTTGTCCAACCTCTGCGGGCCTACAGTCTCAGCTCGGTGTTGCACCGCCCCCGAGCTCGTCCCGCCGGACCGCGGCTGGGGCATCGCTCCCTCCGCCCGCCCCACGCCGCGCTCACGCAGCAGGGCCGATCGCCCCGACCTCTCTTCCCCGGGCGCAGCAGCCCTGCCCGCGCCCCGGGACTACATCTCCCGGCAGGCCCCGCGCCGCCCCGGCTGCGGCAACACCGCGATTGCCGCGGGGGCGGGGCCTGCCGGGAGATGTAGTTCCGCGGCGACTCCCGGCAGCCTCCGCGGCACGCCGGCGCGCGGGGTTTAAACCGGCGGCGGTTGCCGGGCGGGTGTGTCGCTGCTGGGGCGGGACGCGGCTCCTGTCCCTGTGCCCGTGCCATGGACACCCGCCTGTGCCGCAGTGTCCATCCCGGCGTTGTCATTAACATCCAGCGCAGCAATGGTGAGGAGTGGGGACGGGGCAGCCTGCGGGGTCCCGGCTCTCGCCGCCTGCGGGGGTCCCTGCGGTGCGGGGGGGCAAGGTTGGGGCTCAACGCCGGCTTTTTCCAGGCTTAATCCATAAGGCAACGGTGAAGGTGGTGAACGTGGAGCACTCCTGCGTGGCCGTGGAGTGGTCTGAGGGCGGCACCACCAAGGGCAAGGAGGTGAGTGGCAGCTGCTCGCGGCCCCTTCCTGCCCCGGTGCTTCAACGTTCCCGGGCCCTGGCGGGATGCGTGTGTCCCCCGCGGGATGTAGCCCCGGTGGGATGTGTCCTGGGAAGCCCGAGGTTCGTCAGGAATGGCCCGGCTCTTCTGCCCCGCTGGGTGGGCAGCGCTTATCCCGCGCTGCCGCAGCTAGCTCCGTGCTCTCCTTGTTTTACACTAATGAAAGCAATGCCCCAGATGTGCCAAGGTAAGGTGTGAGACCTGCAGTGCCAAAGCTGCACTCTTTGCCTTTCAGAGGGATCAAGGAGGTGTTGGGCCTCTCGCACTGTTGACTGCTGATGCTGAATGTCCCAAGATTCCAGTTTTCTAGCTCTGTGGGCTGTTTGTTGGCTTTCCATGTCTTTTGCTATGGCCTTCAGGCTTTCCTTAAAATCTGAATTTGAGTTCCTGAATCTCTGCACCAATATAAAATAAACACAGTGTCAGATAGGATGGGGGAGAGGGGAGTCTGGGGCATTTGGGGCTGATGTGGCTGAAATCCTAACACTTAAAAAAGTCTCTGTCACTGTGCAAATGTACTTGTCCTTCTGGTGTTTCTAGAAATGTGCAGACTCTAGATTTCAGTGGAAATCTTAAAAGTTGCCATTGGCTCGTTGTTTGAAACCAAATCTGACTTTGTGCATGTGCCTGCTGCATTCCAATATAAAAAATACACAGATTCAGATATAAATCCTGGCTAAATTGCATGTATATGTTAAGATGTTAAATCTTTAGGAAGACACTTCAAAATCCAGCAATTTTCTTATGTGCTTATGTATATACACTGTGTATGTGTTCACACACACTTATATTGTCCATATACCTGTTTCTGAGCTAATTCACTTTCCAATTAACTGCTAACCAATTCCATATGATTTTGACTTCATAGATTACTTGTCTTGTGCTAGAAAGTGGTATTTCCACATTTTAGAGAGGTTTGCCTACTTGCTTTCTTCTCTTTTCATGAACTCTTATTTAAATAATTCCAAAGTTAATTGAGAACTCAAAAACTTCCTCGTGGTGCTTGTGTTGCCTTGTTGGGTGAATTCCAGTTGCAAGTTGCTATGATAGTGGAATTTTTGTGTCCGGGTGCTTTCAATCTCTTCAGTAGGGATAGTTCTGAAAAACAGAATGGAGACCGAGTTGCTGTGTTTGTGCTCAAGCCTGCCCCATCCCTGCTTTTGCCAGGGTACCCCATGATGGGGTGAAGGCAGGATTGTGATTTCACAGGAGGGTCAGTCAGGAAGCAATAGCTGGCCCCAGGTGAAATCGTTTGCAATAGCAAGTGAAAATGCAGGTGAATTAAGTTATGGATGAAATGCTGAATCTTTCATTTCCCAGAGTCTAAGCAGCTCTCTGACGTTTATTTTGGTAAGCACAATTACACAGTAAACACTTAATGCTCTCCTAGCACAGAAGTCACAGAGCTGCTGAGATTTACTAAGATTAGCAGTGAGAGATTAGAGCAGTGGATGCCAAATGGGCTTTGCCCTTCTCTTCAGAAGTGCTCTATGGCACCTACAAAGCTGTGTGGTGTTTGGCAGATGAGGGTAAATGGCTTAACTAGCACATTTTGTCTGATGTATTTAGATGTACCAGACTGTTCAAATGGAATAGGAACTACTGTTTTGCTCTTCCAAGCAATTTTAACATAACATTTGGCAGGCAGCGAGTCAAGTCTGTTTGCCTTCACTGAAAATCCAGATTAGAAAAAAACAATCCCTAAGTGGTAGCAGCAATATTCCACTATGTAAAATCCTGCCTTTGCTCTTGTAGGTTGATATTAATGATGTGATTGCAATAAATCCTGAATTATTAGAACTACCTGCTGCTGATGTGAAAGAGAATGTTCCTTTGCAAGACAATGTAACTTTACAGGTAAGTGCTTTAAAGTAGCTTAGTTTCTTTGAAGGTACTAAAGCACAGGTCTTGTTATATATAATAGCCTTAAAGTTTGAGATCTCTAACTTGTCTTTTCTGTCTCATAGTTAGGCTTTAGTCAGAAATTCTTGTTGTATTGATGTTGCCCTGAAGAGCAGTGCTAGGTGTTTGCTGTTTACTCCAGTTGCTTACAGCATTCCTTCTTTTTCAGAAACAGAAGCGTAGAGCAACCCTTTCAAAAATTCCTGCTCCCCGGGAAGGTGAGAAAATATTTTTTTTCTCTCCTATACCCTTGTGGAACCATGCTGGTCTTTCATTGTAGCCATAACATTCTACTTTAGTGCGTCATAAGGCTGCTCATTCAGGCAGTGCAAACAAAGAGGATATTGTCTCATACCAATGTTTTGGACTCCTGAGGGCAGGAACCTTCCTAACAGGTTGCTGTCCTGCTCCTGTGAGCTGGGGTTTGTTGATGTGTTGTCCTCTTCTATAGTATTGCTGTAGTTATTCCCTGCTTTAAATGTCACTAGGCAGTTGCTGTTGTAGTGAGTTTTAAAGTTCTATATGGAGTTTTGCAAATGCCACAAACAACAGAAGTGGCAGTTATTAAGATTAAAAGTGTTAAAATGAAAGTGGAAAGGACAAGAAAGAAATAGCAGTGACAAATGCATATCTCCTCATCAAGCAGTCTCCCTAGACAATAAGTCAAGCTTTATGCTTGGAGACGTTTCAGAGCAGGCAGCCAAAGTGCCAGCTGGTGTGCCCAGCTCCCTGATTGCATGTCAGTACAATGTGTTGAGCAAAGCCAGAAGAGTAGATAGAGATGTCAGTGTGGGATTGCTAAGAAATTGTTCTTCCTAAGGTGTCAGGAGTTAGAAAATGCATATTTGCTACCTCCTTTTAGCATTATTAGGTGACTCTTTAGGCTTTTTGAATTGCAAATGGCAGCATTACAGGTCTATTTGTAATACACCTTGTGATGCTGAGATTGAATGGGTACTAATTTAATGATTCTCTTAAAGTGCATAGTTAGCCAAAATGTGTGCTTCTCCATACAACTGAGCTGTGAACAAAGCATCTGGGCTTGTCTGGCCTCTTCTGTTGCTTGCAATGCAAGACAGGGAAGCTAGTCCCAGAAGACAACAGTACAAATCCCTCAGCATCAGAGAGGCAGGCGTTGTCCAAGAATCTTAATGCGTAAGAAGTTGTTCTGTTCTAGAGCATCCTGATCTTTCTCAAATTCAGAGAACTCCATCAATTTTGTGAACTGACAAGCAAAATGATGTGGTAAGGTCATGACTGTGTATATATAGGTCCATTAATAGAACTGGATAGCTAGCTGGAAAACACAAGGTGTGTTAATCCAGTCACTGGTTGATGGAAATATGTCCTTGCAGAGGTCACAGCTTTCCTGAAGTATAGAGTCTAATTGCAAATCTGAAATATCTGTTGCCTGTCCTACTGGCACAGTCTTGTCTCTGAAGACCTGCTCAGCGCTTAAGAGAAGCAGTGTTTTCAGTAGTCATAAAATGATTTCTGTTGTTATAACTAGCTAAAGCCTAGGAGTGTCAGAGTATCTGCCCAGTTGCAAGCTCTGCACTGCACCAATTAGAAAACTAACATTGGCTTCAGACTTGTTCTTAGACTAAACAAATTAAAGAAGATCAGGAGGTGTCTGTCTCCATTTTATTCAGAAAAGGAGAGAAGCAGAAGCAGTGTTTTCAGAATTAATTAAGAAATAGATATTGCCTCAGTCCCACAAATCAATAGGAATTTTTGAGGATGCTGAATATCCTCACATACAAGAATCACTTGAATCAAACCCATTTAGGTGCAGTGAACCCTCCAGTTAATCTGCCTGTCCAGGAGCACCATCATTATATAAACAGTGCTGCTGACTGTGAGATGAGATCAGGTCTGGGCATGTGTGACTAGAGAAAATGGAACAAAATGCCATTTCTGAGTATAATGAAACTGATGCTCTTTGTTTCTAAAATTGCAGCAGTCACATCTAATGTCTCTGCATGTGAGCAGAAGATTCAAGGTGAAGAGTTAATAGACAGGACCACTGAATTTTTTTTTTTGTATGGTTCTAAGGAATTTGATTCAGAATTGAAATGAACACTTGGTCTCCAACAGATCTGGTGTCTTTTGAAAAAATAGTGATTAATTCTGGATAGATTATAATAATTGCTAGTTGTGAGAGGTGAAGGCAGTTCTAGCTTGCATATCACACTTTCTTTTTCATATTAGATTTGCTTTTCTTTTAACAAATCTATTGAGGTAAACATTCCAATCCTTCACCTAGGAAGCTTTGTAAAGGACTGTATCTCAGTGAAAGAAATACCTTGGCATGTGAAAATGGAGGCCACCTACAAAGGGACCTTTTTCAAAGATTTGCTGTTGTAATTATACAGGGTCTTTTAGCTGAATGTAGTGCCATGGAGCTCCCACCCCACTGTGCACCACACACAGCCTGTGTGTGGGTGCCCTCATGGTGGGTGGGCACGATGCTGCCCATGGTCGGTTGCCAGGCTGCAGTACCGTTGTCACCATCAAAGAGTTAATTCATACAGCCCTCAAGTGTGAGCTTCAGAGGATTTAGTAGTTCTCTGACTTGTAACTTCCTCCTTCCTAGGTTTTAAGGTGCTGAAACTGCCATATCCTTATGTGAATCCTTAGTGGTACCTGAAAGAAATTCACTGTAATTGCAAATCTGGAATGAACTGTTTGCTTTTCTGTAGTGGTGTGTTTATTGATCACTTTTCACCCACATGCATTGCTTTGTCCTGCACTTTGCAATAGAAAAGATCCTTTTAACCACACCTTGTTCTCCACTGCTCTGTACTTTGTGAACAACTGGTTAATTGCAAGTGTCTGAGTGTCCCTGGATTCCTGTTTCCAAAGCTCTGCGTGGCCGTTCCAGGATGTCAGCTATCACAGAATCCCAGTGCAGCTTCCCAGAAGATGAGATGGCAGGAGATCCTTGTACCTCTTTGCAAACCAGCAAATATTTGTCACTTCCTGGTGAGTGGAGAAACAACCCAGTGAATTCTTAATGTGAAACAATTTTCACTTTGTGTGCGTTTAATTATTCAAACTGCAAATCCCAGTGGGAGAGGAACCTGAACTCCGTCACAGATAAAATTAGAGATCTAGAGGTCGGCCACTATGCAAATCCAGGGCTTCTGCCGGAAGTGTTTTCCAGAGGACTTTGGAAATAATGTTGTGCATAGTGATGTACTTTCTTAGCCAGAGAGCTGTGGTTGTGCTTGTTGGGTGGATGTGGTATCTGCTTAAAGGCATAAAGTGGTATTCGTGGGGCTAGAGTAGGAAGAGAAGTGCCTTAACACTGCTGACAACACACCCTGTAACTATACTGGTAGTAGTTTTACCTGTACTGGTAGAGTAAAGCAAGAACTTGAGCCTCCTCGAATTAGAAAATTGTAGTTATTTATTTTACCAGGCCATCTTATGAATAGCTGAGGGCATGCCTTGCATGTTAAGTTCTACGAAAACACTGAAATAAGAGGCTTGATACTAAATTCTTGTCTAGTTGGTTTGGCCTTGGTTTGCAGCATTGCATGAAACTTGATGATTGGCAAAGGATTTAAAAGTCTACTTGCACATTTACCACAGGCTTTAGATAGTTCTCTCTCCTGCTACAGGAGTTGAGAAATGCTGGTGGTCTATGAGGCTTTACAAATTACAAAATTATTCTTGATCTTTGTGATCTAATTATTGGTTTTGGTCTGGCTTCTTTCTGCAGCTGGCCGAATCAGGGCTAGTGGGCTGGGTTGTGTTCCAGAAGCCTCACTGTCAAGTGTAAATGGAAATACAAAGAATCATCTGCCTGCTACTAGAACAAGCTCTTCAGAGAGCCCAGGTACCAGGGAGCAGTGGATAAAGACTGACTCATCAGTCAGCAGTGAATCGCTATGTGATTGCTGCTTTGTATACTCCGAGACTAAAGCTTTGAAAAGGTGACTTGGGCAGCAAGACAGAATAACTTGAGTATTTTTTATTACAAATGTGTAATTCTGTTATAGTGGTATTGCCTCAGAAATGCTGCCTTTGCTTTAGGGTGGTAGTATGACTTCCAAGGCAGTTTCTGTGATAGTTAGATGTGGTTTGGGAAGGAAGGGCTGCAAAATCAAAGGCCATCCTTCTGAAGATGATTTTTGTCCTGTACGAGCTAGTCTGTCAGCAACCTGGAAAAGTTGAAATATTTGTCTTCTGCTTGAAACCTAGTACAAAAACTTAATCCAAGGAACTGTTTTCATTTTATCTAGTTCGGAGAAGATCTAACATTGTGAAAGAGATGGAGAAAATGAGAAGCAAGAGAGAAGAAAAGAGAGCTCAAATTAGTGAAATCAGGATAAAACGAGCGCAGGTGGAGTACTCTACAATACACCTGTAAGGGGAGATTCTACAGGACGCTGTACTACAGCAGTTGAAACCAAAACATATTTTAGACACGCTTTGTTCTTAGAAAGCTGTACATAAGGATGGATTGATTCTGGTTTCAGAAAGTTCTGAATCTTGTAAAGTGCTTTTAACTGTGTATAGCTGATTGTTTAATAGGTTCTGGGGCCTTTTTTGCTATAACAGATCAATTACATTCATGTCCATGGTTTTTCCATGCAGGAGTTTGACAGCACCTGTCCAAACTGGGAGTTTGCACGTATGATCAAGGAATTCAGAGAAACTTTAAACTGCCAGCCAATATCTATAAGTGATCCTGTAAGTAAATATTGAATCTACTAACTGCAGCCTGTAGACAGACTTCTGTATTTTGTACTGAAATTGTTGGCATCAAGCTGTTGGTGCATCACTGCACCTTGGAAATCCTCTGACTGTATTGTGAGTTTGAGGCAACTGGTGGTAGCTGTGAGGTCACTTGCCTTCCCTATTTAGGGCTAAGCTGCCTTGTTTTACTTTGCATGCGTCACTAGTGAAGAGCTTGTGGTTCAACAATTATCATGCAATGATGTATGACCATCAGTGTTTTTCAGAGTTTGTAAGTGGCACAACCATTGCTGTAGGAATAGGTATGATTTAAAATGGGCTGTTGCCCTATTATAGAACATGTTAATATAAGTAAGTCATATGTTAAATAATTTTAAATAGGTCAAAAGGTGGAGGAGCAAAAGTAGAGGTTGAAAACTAGAAAACCCTGGCTTGGTCAGTAGCCTCAGCCATTAAAAACCACTGTACATATCATTGTGTGACAGAAGAGCTTTTTACCTTTGCCTTCTGTCTCACCCAATGGCATATGCACTTCCCAACTTGTCTGATGTGTAGCTGTGCTGCACAAATAACTAAACTTGCTGCATCAGGAAAGAACTCCAGGTCACAAAAAAACTCTGGGGTAAATGAAAATATTAATTTGCCTGATTAATTATTTGACCATAGCTGCAGTATTGATATTGCAAGTTTTGCTGAAAGCTGGCTAAGGACTACACTTTTTACTATTTCTGCTATAGCATATTTGGGGCACTTTCTATGGCGTTGCAGCATTTCCACCTGATATGCTGGAGAATGTTACATAAAGGCAAATTATTTGTAGTGTTGCTTTTGCACTGAATGCACTTTAAGACTGAGATCTCTGCGTGAGAAGGTCAGCTCAGAAGCAGAAGCAACTCTGATCACTGTATAGAAAAGTGGATGTGGGGGAGCATTGGATCTCTCTGTAATAAAGAGTGAGTGTAACCGGGAAATAATTACTTATTTTCTTACTTTTCTTTTAGATAGAAGAGCACAGGATTTGTGTCTGTGTAAGAAAGCGTCCTCTCAATAGGCAAGGTGAGTGTACTGACCAAACAGCTCTGTCTTGAACAGTTTGACTTTGTTTATTTTTTGCTAAAACTGAGGGTCTTTTCTGTCATCAGAACTTCTAAAAAAGGAATGCGATGTGGTTACTGTTCCGAGCAAGCGTGTCCTGATGGTGCATGAGCCAAAGCACAAAGTGGACCTAACAAAATACCTCGAAACCCAAACATTTAGATTTGACTTTTCATTTGATGAAACCTCTTCGAATGAAATGGTATACAGGTAATGCTTGCTGCTCATTGGGAATGACTTTCAGATAAAAGCATGGAGCTATGACTAGATGGCATCTTAGCTTAAAGAAACTGCTACCTGAAATAAGTATTAAAATCCATTTTGGGAGGAAGCCAAAGGACTGAAAAGTCTAAAGCTTATTTTTGGCATAGCCTTGCTGATTGCCTAAGGATTTTCTTTTATTTAATTGTTTTTCGTGTTAAAACTGAGGATAATGAAGCAGGGTATTAAATATTTGCCTTAACTATTTTTTATCTTTTGAATATTCAGATTCACTGCTAGACCTCTTGTAGAGACCATCTTTGAGGGTGGGAAGGCAACATGCTTTGCGTATGGTCAGACAGGCAGTGGCAAGACACATGTAAGTTTTTCTTCAAGGTCTCAAATTTTCTAGCTTTGATAAAGTATTTTAAAGCTCCCTGATGTTTGAGCGTGAGTAGGATTGTATCAGAAGATTGGATCTTGGTTTTATTGTGTTAAAGCTAATACTTTGTAAGATGTTAACTCTTTTTCTGTAGCTTTATGTACTACTGGGTTTCCTTCGAGGTTGTGAGGAAAATTGTACTAAAATCCCCCCATTGCTGTCTTTTCAAAGACTTAGGATGTCCTGATATATCAGTTTTAGTGATGGCTATTCCTTGCCTCAAATGCCTGTTGCTGTTTAACTCCTGTCTGTAAAGTGGGGCTATTAGCCTACATCTGAGACAAGGCTACTGTCTATCCTGTGTTTTGAGCTTGGAGGCATTCCAAAGACTGCAGCAAGTATACAAGAATAAGCCTCTTGATGCACATAAATATTTCAGTGATCTGGTTTTGTTTGTGAAGTGGATGAGTTAGCATGTTTGCTTTCTAACCACTCCTTCCAGTCTTAACAGTTGCAGTTTCAAGA
Organism: Orthonyx spaldingii; assembly: GCA_013397795.1. NCBI lineage: Eukaryota > Metazoa > Chordata > Aves > Passeriformes > Orthonychidae > Orthonyx > Orthonyx spaldingii. Next base: position 498,777 of record VZTJ01002332.1, on the reverse strand, counting down.
GTTGTGAAAATTGTTTTCTGTCTCAAAGCAGAAAGATTGCTCTAAATTTTCAACAGCTACATTGTCTTTAACTTTCTTCTTCTGGGAACTATGGGGAAGAATCCTCACAGCATGATAGTGGAGCCAAATGTGCTGTCCTATTCCGCAGGAAGCGTTTACCTCAAGCCACAGTGATCTGCACTGGACAGGGCTTACGCACTGCTTTGAGTAATCAGGCAGTCGTTGCTGTCGCTCACTGTTAGAGGCAAGTTTTAGGCTAGGATCTCCTATCTTTAGTGCTATGTGGTGAGCAGTAGATCTCTTCCAGTAACCCAGACAGAAACTTTTTGAAGTTTATAAAGGTTTGAACACAGGCTGCCTTCATTGGACTGGAAAAGGCAGAGAAACCTGCTTACCTGAACATCATTACAGGAATGCAGCTGTGATGCACTAAAATCATAGGTGAAGTTACTTTCCCCTCCCAATCCTGGGGCAGAACTAGTGCAAGGACAACAGCTGCACCTTGAGACAGGAGTGCTGCACATTAAACTCTGGTAGATTGAGAATGTGTCACGGGATTGAGCTGTGTTTTAAATAACAGTTAGTAGAGCAAGTCACTAGGATAGCACTAACTGAGAATTTTGTTGTGATTAAAGATACTTTGGTCAAAGGAGTTAAAAGTATTGTCTGCTCTAAATTTGCGTTTTCATGTCATGTTAACTTTTGCAAGTAGCAGCAAAAATGTTACTCAACGTACATCCTAACAAATGCAGCTTTGTCTCTTTGACCAGAGGCTGTTTGGTTGCACTGTCAAAGCCATACATTTTCCTTGGAGGAACAACTGCTTTGACTCTACACCCCAGAGCCTTACGGGCATTCAACTGTTGCTTTCTGTAGGCCAGACCTTCTTTCTGAACTGATAGGGAAACTGCAAACTAATTTGGCACTGTGTTCCAGTAATCTTTGGGGCTTATCTATGGTAACTTCCTAGTTTGTTTTTGGGACTAAGATCAGATAGGCTGGCGTGCTGGTGCCGTGCCTCACCTCTGGCCTTTTCATTCACAGACTATGGGTGGAGACTTCTCAGGGAGAACCCAGAATGCCTCAAAGGGCATTTATGCTTTTGCCTGTAAGTTGATTCTTCAATAGATACAAAAATCAAATCCATGCTTGTTCTTCTTACCCAGATAAGATCTGGTTTTGTATGGTTATTTTAAATGTGTCCAGTAGAAGATGCATAAAGTATTTGTGTTTTCAATAATAAGAGCTGGTGTTTGCAGGAGGTATGATTATTTTTTTATTCATTTCACAAAGTACTTTTCCTCTAGCCTTCAGGTTTCTACATCCATATTGAACTCAGCAGAAGGTACTTGTTTCTGATGTGAAGAGATGACACATTCTCTAATTTAGCATTTGCTGGGCAGAACCATTTAATTTTGGTTCTTCTGCTTTGCTTTTGTCTCAGACATACCTGAGTACAACACAACTCTATCCATTTGTGATACAAAACTTGTTACGCAAAAGGATACATTGTGTATCTTCCTATAAGCCTTAAATGCAAAAAAACCTAGCATGTCCAAAATTATTTCAGAAAACAGATCCTGTTTAGAAGCCTGTCCTTGATATAATGCCTGGAAAGTACCATGAAACCTGACCTTTACTTTCCGTTTAGAAAGAGACAGGGTAAAACTAGTCTGTGCAGGAAGGCAGCTGAACCAGGAAGAACTCTTGGCTGATCTCTGAAAAACAGTTATGACTGGCCCTGAAGGAGTCTTTGCTTTTCAGCTCAGCTTCAAAGTCTGGAGCCTAATTGTGAAAAGCTGCACTGGATTCAGCCACAGGGTCAACTAATCTGGTATATTGTCTCCAAACCACAGCAATGCAGATGTTCAGGGATGTATGTTTTCTAGACTTTCTACAAGATGCACTTGAAACACAGCCACATAACTTTTTCAGGCCTGTCCAAAACAATAGAGGATCCCAGTGTTCCCTCAGAGCAGTAAGGATTGTTGTCTGTGGGTGACATTAGCAGTTGAAACTTCTGTATTCCCCTGTTTTCAGTCTCTGGATAAGGACGCTGCTGAATCTGTTCTCCAGATGGTAGCACAGCACTGATTGTTAGTGTTTGTTTGGATGACTGTCACTCAGTGCCAGACACTGCTTTATAGCTGTGCAGTGTTTGAAAGTAGATGATGTAGCAACTAGAATGTGTTTTAAACCAATTAACTAAACTTCTGTCTTTTCTGACTAGCACAAGATGTCTTCCTTCTCCTAAACCAGCCCAGGTACAGGAGTCAGAATCTGGAAGTCTATGTGACTTTCTTTGAAATATACAATGGAAAGGTAAGAGTTTTTAAAAAATTTTTAAATCCTGACTTGATTTCTTTGGTTGAATATTTTATACATAGCTGAGTTAATACTTTCTATTGTTCTATGTATTCTGTTTTTCTTGGTGTGTTTGGAATTGAATTGGAAGTCTATGTTAAAGGTGCTGTTTCTATATAACTTTGTATAAAGACAGGAGTCCTTGTTCAGGTTTGCCTCAATCTTGTTGCTTAAATATAGGTGTTTGACCTCTTGAATAAAAAGGCCAAGCTTCGAGTCCTGGAGGATGGCAAGCAACAGGTCCAGGTCGTTGGTCTCCAAGAGAGAGCAGTTGGCTGTGCTGATGATGTCATCAGAATGATCATGACTGGCAGTGCCTGCAGGTTTGGTGCCTTAAAACCTGTAAGAGGAGTCATGTCCTGTTTAGAAAAACATATATGATGCCTGTAGCTGGTGCTTTGAGACTTAAACAGAAGCTTGTTGTTTCCAGTAAAGGCACTGAGCAGCACCTCTGTGTGAATACCAGAAAGTGGTTACTCAACAAAGGACTAGCAGGGATGGGTTCAGCCTGCCTTCCATAGAAAATGTCAGAGTCCCTTGTTCATATGTGCTCATGTGACTCCAATGAGAGAAACCATTCACATGAGGAGATGGCTGCCTTGGTGCTTTCCAGAAGTATCAGCTAGTTTACAGGAATACAGGTAGCTCCCTGTGGGCTTGTAAGATCAGGGAACAGCAGCTGGTATGAACCACAGTTGCAAAAGTGGTTTGGGTTAACTGCAGGCCAGATGAGCTATTCCAGTGGCAACGAAAATAATTCTTGTTGTTCAGGAATCTTGTCTAAAGAATCCTTGAAAGCAGGTGCCAAGGGACAGCTGTAGGCTTGGCGCATCATCCTGGCAGGAAAGGCTGTGGTAGGGACAACTGCCATCATACTGGTGTCTTTAATTGGGAGCTAAAATTTGTATTGCCAAGTGTTCTCTGCTTCAGTTAAGTTGCAACTGTTGTGGGAACATTAATAGGCAAATGAGAGCTGCTTGGCTTCTGTACTGCACTGTGCGGGCAAATAGGCACATCCTAAAAGCTTATTCAGCATTCTGTGCACCCTTTTTTGGCTGGCAATTCAGTTGTGAACTGTTTTAACATTTCAGGCTACTCCCTCCTTTTTCCCCAATAGTAGGGATGAGGGTGGAAAAGTGAATCTGCCAGCATTCTCAGGGAATAAATGACAGTGACGGTCGCAGGGAGGTTTAAATTAAAAGATGTCACTCTGTGCCATGCAGTGATGGTGCAGGTGCAGCTGCACAGCAGAGGTGAAGTTGCCAAGCCAGCTTGGCTGGAGAAAGGGATTTACCATGATTGTAATGTGCTAGCACAGCTAATGCTGTTTAGTGGGGAGCTTGGCTGAGCTTACTGCATAATTGCAGATGCATTAGGAAAATGACATGTGGCGTGCTGAAGGTGTGACTTCCAGCTCAAGTGCATGTGAGGCTTTAGCGCTCAGAAAGGCATTCCAATGTAGGCTGGCTGAGTTGAGCCAGGCAGCTTAAATAATTTTAAATCTCTATAACCAGGGTTCATATTTTTCACAAGTAGTTCTGTGCTCTTATATCAGAAGAAATTCCATAACTCACACCAACTTAAAGTATTAATGTGTGGGATAAACCCATGGAGGTTAATTGAATGGCTACAGGTCTTGTCTAGTGCTATCAGGACCTCTTGACTTCTGTGACACAGTTCTCAGGCTTGTTTGCATCTTTGCTGTAGGACATCTGGGCAGACTTTTGCAAATGCCAGCTCTTCACGGTCACACGCCTGCTTCCAAATCATACTGCGCCGAAGAGGACAAATGATTGGCAAATTTTCCTTGGTGGATCTGGCAGGAAATGAAAGGGGTGCAGACACATCTAGTGCTGATCGGCAGACACGGATGGAAGGTGCTGAAATTAATAAGAGCTTGCTGGCTTTGAAGGTGAGCTACAGCTCGTGGAGCAGAGTGGTAATCCACATTTGGATTGTGTTCAACTCTGGGGTTATCTATTCTGTTTCTTTCCAGTACAAGGGAAAAAAACTGAAAAAGTACTCGTTTAGGATGTGAACAACCTAAAAATAGAGTATACTTGCATTTAGAATCTTTCTAGGAAAGCAGTGCAGTCTTGTCAGGCCAGACACTGGTACAGCTATTTCAAGCTTCATTCAAGTTGACCTTGTTTTTGGGGGTTTGTGACATATGTTGGCAGTAGGCCCTGTGACTGTCAAATACCTGGAGTGTATTTTAAAGACTATGAAGAACTTAGAGAAAGACATGTGACCATTCTTCAGCCTGTTGCGTTTACCAGCAATTGGTAGTTGATAGCTTGCAGAGCTGTTTGAAGAGAGATGCTGATACTGCATTCACAAGACTTGACTTTTCATAGGAGTGCATCCGAGCTCTAGGGCAGAACAAGTCTCACACCCCTTTTCGGGAGAGCAAGCTGACCCAGGTGCTAAGAGACTCTTTCATAGGAGCAAACTCAAGGACCTGCATGGTGAGTATGCACATCAAACACAACGCTTAGGTTTTATAATTCAACCAAATAGCTGTGTGTTCCTCTAGAGCGAGGGGGTTTTGAAGTCAGAAAGCTTTCAATCTTGTAAAAAAAACCCCAAAACAAAAAAAAACCCCACCATTTTCCTCATGGAAACTTGCCCATGGTGAGTGAGATAATGAATTGGTGAGTTATGCCCAGCTCCAGTAGAAGCAGGGCTGTGGAAGTCTTTTTCATACAGTGAATCTGCAAGAGAGCCTGGTGTGCTCTCAAAGGGCTTTGCTTTCTGTGGATGGTTAGGCACAGCAGGTGCACACAAAGCCAGTGGAAAGTTGGATACAGGAATGCTGGCATGTGCCACAGAATCCATAAAGAAAAATGGACTTGACTGTCTCAACTCCAGCCCTTTGTCCTCAAGTGTCCCAGCTGTGTGGTGAGATCTGTAGGACCATTAATGAGCAGAAGTCAGATAGGAGTCACTAAGGTTTCTTTTGTGTTTGCAGATAGCAATGATTTCTCCAGGCATGAGTTCGTGTGAGTACACCTTAAACACACTGAGATACGCTGACAGGTAATGGCCTTTCTGACCTGGGCATTCTGATCTTGTTGTGAAAGGTGTTTTAGCTGCTTTTACTCTGACCTTTGGAACCTCAAGTTCTCTTGTATTGTTTGTATTGGCAACCTGGAGGTTGGTTGTTAGGAGCACAAAGTATCTTTGAGCTGTCATATGAAACTAACCTGGGTGTTCTGTGTGAGATGTAATAGCGATGATGTAAAACCATGAGTAATGTCTCCTTTCCTCAAAGGAATCTCCTCTCATGCCAGACTTCAGACTGCCCTGGTTCTTGTAGGGAGTTTACTCAGCCCTGAATGGTTACCTCCATGCCTTTTACTTTTTGTAATACTTTATGACCCATCTGTAAGGGTGTGCTAAGAATGTGTGTCACAGATGAGTGTTTTAGGTCACTCAAAGAATTTCTGGCAAAGGTATCAGCAAAAGCAGGTTTAAAACTAAATGAAAGACAGCTTGTTGGCAAGGTTCACTCTACTACTTACTAGATGGTTAAAGCACACAGAGAAAAATTTGACTAAAACTAATCAATGTAAAACTAAAATCAACCTAAAATGAGCTACCTGGAGGCCTGGGGAATGGAAAAAAGGGTAAAGATAGAAAAAGGGTAAGGATGAAAAGGAACAAGGGAGACCCTCCCCTTGAGTCACAAGGCTCATGTGACCCCCTTGTCAAACATAGCTCTGGACTTGACCAATGGTTTAGGCCTAAAGATTTTATCTGCACTTAATCCATAACCTGATTTAAATAATTTAACATAAGATTCTATTGAATCTACTATAAGCACAACAGTAGCTCACTTACAGGCCTAAGTTACTTACAAATGCAACATACTTAAGAATCTAAGAGAGCAACCTTCATAGTATATTTGCTATAGCATAGTCACACTCATGCACACAGACCTAAGGACTATGTACAAGGTATATATACCACCCTCTGTGAAGGGACTTCAGTCCCAGCTCAAGTCATGTGAGTGGAACTGCCAGAGTGACTCCTGGATGCCGGGACAGGAAAGTTTCCTTAACACAAACAGCTCCTGGCTTTCCTTCCCACAGTCTTCAGGGGTTTCTGCCCACATAAGGCCTGATTTAGGGATGATAATTGTGCAGCTTTTAAAGTGCAGTTTCTTGCTGAGCACTGACTGATTGCAGTAGCTGCTTTGTGATGCTGTAGCCACAAAACTGATGGAAGAAGAATTTGAGTGACAAATCTTCTTGTTGCAGAGTGAAAGAGCTCAGCCCTCATGATGGAGGTAGTGACACCCAGAGTCAGATGGAGACTGAGGAGACGGAGACCAGCACAGAAGGCTCAGGTCTTCAATACAATGTATGTGTGTGCAGTGGGCAGAACAGAACTCAGAGCTGGGAACAAATTGTTGTTCTTACCTGGGCTGTTTCTTGCAGTTCTCCAAGGATGAGGAGGAAGAACTCTCTCCCCACGTGTTCAGCTATCGAGAGGTTATGACTCAAATCAGTGAACGGGAGGAGAAGGTCGTAGAACAACTCAGAGAACTGAGACAGGTATGGGGAAGCAGCAAACCCAGCCCAGACTGCCTTCTATATGTTGATAGCAGCTTGCTTTGTCCGAGCCAAGCACTGCTGGGGAGGCAGCAATGCAAGATGCTGTACCAGTGGTGTTATTTTTTCCTTACTGGCAACCTTTTCCTGTATTTTCTGGCCCAACTGGCTAAACTGGGGCATTGCAGTATTTTCCCAGTTCCCTTTTCCCTCCAAATTGCAACCTCTACTTGCTACTAATGAGCACTGACTGCTCCTGGTCTGTAGAAGCTCAGCTGTGTTGATTAGACTGCCAGATTTGAAGAAATTAATTGAATTTCCAGAAAGTCCATTTCTCATCAGTGTTATCCTTGTAAATACAGAGAATGACAACTGAACTTGACTACCTCTTGGGAATCACAGAGAAACCAGACTATGATCTTGAGACCTTTGTGAGCAGAGCTAAGTACTTTGTAGAGGACAGCTCGAGAAATTTTCTCAGTGTCAGAGGTATGTTAGACCCTGTATCTGACTAGCAGTGTCACTAATGCTTTTCCAAAGTCCCAAAAGTAACACCAGCATACCTGTGGGGGTTGGAGCACCCAGTCCTGCATAGCTCTGAAGTCTGCTGAGAGTGACAGCTGGACTGGAGAGCTCAGCTTCCAGATCAGTCACCCTGTTGCTCTTTCCTTTCTTTATAGAAACACTGGATGCCCTGGGGACTGCCATGCAACTGGAGGAGCAAGCCAGCAAGCAGATAAGCTGGCAGAGACCTTAGTAATTACAGCAAAACCTGGTTCACAAGCAATCTTGCATGTTTGTCAGTGGTTTGTATCACTCCTGTTTTAAATGTGGTAGAGCGTCTGCAGGTCACGTGCCCAAGGGCAGTGACCACAGCAGCCTTTTTTCTTCATGGCCTGTATCAGGGTACTCAGCAAAGTGCTAAAATGCACCCACTGCAAGACTTGGGTAGGGGGCCTGAGAGTCTGCAGTCTCTGCCTGAGATGTTTGGCATTTGGCCCTTTGCTAGTGACAATGGTCTCCCCTAACAGAACTACATACACATGTATAGTATATAACCTTTTCCAGATGTGCTTGAAACACTGCAAAACTGTTGCAAGTTTTGCTTTTCTAGAAAGAAAATGGACTATGTGATTGTAAAAACCAGTATTTTAAGAAGTTGAATAAATAAATGTTCTTGGATCTAATGATCTTATCTGTCCTATAAAAAATATTTCTTGCTGATTTTGGTAAAGTCTAACAGCTCCTAAAGACTGGCTGGTTGTTGGTAGGAAGGCTGATTTATTGGATGAAGCTTCTTTTCAAAGTCTTTATACTTGTAATGTTTACATAAAAATGACTCAAAATACATTTTTGTCTCTTAATTTTGAGATCCCCTGACATGGGGGGAGCTGGCTTAGGTGCAGCAATGTGCTGCCATGGCCCTTGTGTGCAACCTGGGTCCAGACAGCCCTGCACACCCTGTCCTCTGGGAAAGAGTGGGTTAGTGGAGGAACAGTTGTGAGGCATGTGCTGGTGCCTGCTCTTTCTCATTTGTTCTGCTCAATTCAGTATTTGTCTTTGAAAGCACAAAATAGTTGTGTGGGCTCTAGGTGGAGCCTATTGGAGGCCAGTTATTCAGCCTGGACTGGATCAATTTTTGTGTGCCACGTTTCAGGGCTGACCTGGAAAAGACAGCAAAAGAGTTAGGGATCTTTGAGGGATGTGAGCAAACATTAGTCACAAGCACCTAAAGAAGGGGCACTTCAATCCAGGCAGGATCCTCCTCCACAGCTGGGGCACTTTGTGCTAGACAGTTCATGTTCTGGGAGCAGTGTGGGGCTGAGCACTCTGAGGGTTTCTGAACTGTCAAAGCTGACTTGGACCTGGGCTCTGCCTGCATCACACTAAGCTGGCACATCCAGAGTAAAAGGGCTGTTATGCCCTACAAAGTCTGGACAAAAGCAAGACAATCCTGTTCCACTTCAGGTGTTTAGTAGTCTTGGGTTATCCAGCCTTTCCCTGTGCAAGCAACAACGTATTGCCCACTACCTTCCCTCTGTGGACCTAACATTACTTATTTTCTATATATCCACCCTAGGAGTTAGGGACTTGATCTGCAGGCCCTCAGTTCCTTCCCTGGATGGGGGAAGAAGCACACAATGACCTGAGTCTGGCCCTCTTGCTGCAATCCCAGTGGAAAATGCTGTGTTCTTGTCCTGCCCTAGTAGCACCAACAGACAGGAGTGTCCCAAAATAAACAAGAAATGTTCAGCTTTGCATGAATTAACAATCATTTAACGCTGGGACTTGCTGAGAACCAATTGTTTAATGATCAGCAGGAGCTTCCTGGTGTATATTAAAGTCTGGCAAGTTTCTTGTGTGACCATAAAAAACTCAGGACTCAAACATCACCACCCTTACTTCTGAGAGGAGGTCACTGGAAAACTCAGGTTTGCCTCCCTACCTAGCAAGTGTTTTCTGTCATCTGCTTTTGCAGAAAAAGTATTCTGACAGCACTATCTTGTGGACACTGCAGGAAATTCATACTGAATGAACCAATTTTACTGCAAATGGCTGAATTTGATTAAGGATTCTGTAATCAATTATAGGCACTAGGTTTTCCAGTGTGTGGCTGATGTTATAAAATAGTGTTTCACTGCTGGCTGTACCTCCCAGCTCTCTGGAGAATACAGTGGCTGTGAGCAATGCAGCACCCTTCAGCCCTGTGCAGGACATACATTGCTTCCAGGCCCAGCCATCAAGGGTGACAGTATGCAAGGCCAGAGCAGATTTCACATCTCCCTATAAAGAAACCTTCAAACCAGCTCCAGTGGCAGTAGCAGGGAGGGTCTGAGCACTTCTACCTGCAGACAGCGACTCTGCCCCATTCCCAAACATACCCATCTCCAACCAGCTTAGGGCTGGAGACTTGGCAGTGCTGGGATACTCAGCAGAGAGGAGTGTGAGAGGTGAATGGGTGAATTTTTCCTCGGAGGAACATGTCCCAGTCCTTTCCTACTGAAAGGATGCCACTTTTCTAAGGTTCTTTTTATGGTCCTGTAGATTCTGCTCCAGTTTCTCACCCAATGACTTTTGTGGCAGCTGCCTGGTAAACATACACCAGCACAGGCTCCGTCAGAGAACTTGTGGTTGTGTGTATGAGGACCATTAGAAACGAGAGAATGATGCTTTGAATCACTTCTAAGACGTTAGAGGTGGGGTTACGCTGCTAACATGAAAGGAGGATGGATGTAGTTTTTCAGGCAACACTGTGGCTACCTATCATGATCTATGCACATGCCACAGCTCATGCAGCCTCAGCTACTGTGGCCTGCACTGCTGAGCAGGGACAGGAAATAGCCAGGGCCGGAGCTGTTCATCATCCTCACCCAGCAGCCCTCGGCTAGGAAACCCCTGCCTGGACACGGGCAGCCGTTGCTGCTGCACCCCTCGCCTCAGGGGACAGCCCCCTGCACCTCCCCTACCTGTCAAGGTGACGGCTGAGCCCTGCAGGTGATGACGGACCCTGAGAAGACCCTGCTTGTCGCCCTGGAAGGTCACCCGGGGGTCCTGGCCAACGCTTGTACCTTTGGTAGTCAAATCAATAGGCGTACAAACAACAACCACTGTAAAAGCCGGGGTGCCCCAAACCAACTGCAGCACTTTTTAAGTCTGTTTTTGAACCAATAAAATGTAGCTCTACCAAAATGGAGCCTCAAAAAATTTTTCGACACTCGTACTTGTTCCTCTCCACGGAAATCTTTAGTAAAAGGCGAAAGATTTATACGATCTGAAGAGAAACCAGAGCATAATCTTCTTTTTTCCTCTCCAACATAGTCCCTGTGTGACCCACGACACAGAAGTCAGGGCGACGCTCGCCCCCATCCAGCGCTCCCGGCCCCGCCACCCCGGCCTGGCCCGGCCCTGCGGGACGCACACGCCGGACAGTCCCCACGGCCCGGGCAGTCCCCGGGCGGGCAGCGGCCGCGGCGCCGGAGAGCTGCGGGGCCGCGGGGCACCCTGGGCATGCAAATCAGCCCGGTAACGAGCGCCAGCAATGAGGAGGAGGAGCCGGCGGCGCGGATGGGCGGGACGAGCTCGTTCTGCTGACACCGCTCCCGGAGCAGGCGAGGGATCGCTTACATTACCCAATCCCACACTTCAATTCCATGATCCTACAACAACCCATCCCATCCCCTTCTTAATACTCGTTCTCTCTTTAACCAGAATAAGGTTAGCTCCACCGAAATGGAGCCTCAAAAAATTCTTAACAACTCGTACTTGTTCTTCTCCACGGAAATCTTTAGTAAAAGGCGAAAGATTTATACGATCTGAAGAGAAACCGGAGCATAACCCTACTTCTCCCCGCACACATACCCACTGCCGGCTGCTGCCTCACCGGACACGGCGACCCTCACTCAGTTCTTTTTCTCTACTCCCACTCCTTTCGGCGCCTCACCGGCTCCGACCAACCCACCCACGCCCACAACCCGG